>OZ038511.1:12333020-12365520 GCA_964036315.1 Acanthosepion esculentum
TTCACAAATGAATGAAATTATTTTAGAAATGATTCTATTTTAGAAAATTTTAGTAAAAATATTTATCTCTATCTGTTACCCACCACTTATTTCATTTCAAGATATTTCGAGAAATTAATTCTGTAGGGTTTAATATTAGTTATAAGAGAATTTAAATAATCAATTGGTTTGTAAACGTGTAAACCTCTCCCAACTTTTAGGACAAATCTGCTCTGAATCGTAAAATAAACTTGCAATAAAACTAAGACATTATTTAATTAGGAATGCTTTTAACTGCTTTTAAAAATAAGATATGTTATTATGTACACTATTGTCATAAAATATTATATACACTATTGTCATAAAGATAATGTCGATAAATAATCAATTTTTACAAGCACTGCTGTCATATGACAGCAGTGCTTGTAAAAATTGATTATTTATCGACATTATCTTTATGACAATAGTGTATATGACAGGATAATTTCTGAAGTTTTAAATCTTTTAAAATTCTGTATTGTGTAGCGTTTAGGTGATATTTTAGCATCCCGCTACCACCTTTTTTATCAACATCAATTTTCGTACAAAAAGTGGATCACAGAGCTTATTCAGCTTAATAAATATTTTCCGAACATCTTAACTTCTAATTATTCACTTAATATTTAATAACATCGACCTAGTTCTTGACTTGACAAAAAAAAATAATTCCGACAAAATCTATCAAGTCTCTGTGAGCCTAACACGTGACCAAAGTTAGTAATAAAATATGAAACGTCTTTCCTCTTCGAGTGAGCCGATCGGAATCCTTTGAACTCGTCACACAGTTCCAGGCTTTACGTTAAAGTTCCTTAACATGATTCCAGCCTGAAAGAACACTCACTCACACAGCAATATTTTATCACGAACAATCAACTCAAGTTTTCCACATTCAACTTGATACAAGAATCTTTTTCATAAGCTTTCAAGCTCAACGTTAATTATCGCAATTAACATAAACACAGCTTGTTAAGAACCACTTACTCCAACTAGAATATTCTCTTCGAAAAAGTCAAAACGAATCAAAGAGCGACAATTCCGTAAACCTTAAAGTAAGTCGTAAACAATATTTCTCCATTTTAAGTAACAAACTTGAACTGTTTATTTTTTTCTTAAATTACAATAATACCCAAACACACTTTCTCATTATTGTACAGACCATTCAACAACTTATAATCTATCAAACCAGAACTTTGACAACATTTCAATGTAAACATAAAAGGACGTTTGAACTTTTTAAAAGCACATCTTTACTCCAGTTGTTTGTATCTCTTGTTTATATAAATATTTTATTCATTGTTGTGCAAAAACTGTTGTTTCTCATGTTGTCCTCATTCTATGTTTGTTGAACACTAAAATTTAATGTGAGAGGAAATTGTTCATTTCATCACGCAGCCTAATTTACTCAACAATTTTTCATCCAAATAATTTAATCCATTAACACAACCTCAACACTATTGTTATTAAAATCTCTACAAATCATAAATGGAAAATCTTACTACAATTCATCAATCGTCAGTATTTAAAAAGTTGTGTATTGAATTTTTAATGTGTGCATTTTCAACAAAACATTAGATTACTTCGTATAAACGTACTGATTTTCAATAAAACATTAAATTACTTAGAATATTTTCTTATTTTTAAAGATTACTGGGTAGTTAAAAAAATTATATACAAAAGGCGCTGACATTATATTCGCTAAATATTTTTTACAGATATATCCTTCGTAGAAAAAAATTTGCAAACCTAAGTCTATCGAGATAGTTGTCAACACCTTAAAAAACACCCAGTTGAGTGTTAAAAATGCTTTTCTACGATATTTGAAATAAAAATTAAGTAATATTTGTTTAAAATCAGACGAATTAAACTTAAATAAGTTATTCTTACTCAAATAAAATTTCAGAAAAGTATATTTTATTTTTGAAAGACTTTTTAATAAAGAGAATTACTTATATTATTTACAGTGTTCAGACCGTCGTCGTGATCCTGTCATATTCACGATGTTTCGGCTGTCGTACATTCAGGCCTTCTTCAGGTGATTGGAATTTCGAACTGAAACTTCGTGAATATGACAAAGATGGAGACAAGTACAATTACCTTTTATTTAATTATTGGCAATGACCTGTTGCCAATAATTAAATAAAAGGCGATTGTTATCAGGCTTCAATATATTTTGAATAAAATTCCATTTTTAATGTAAAAAAGTTTTCGACGAACACTTGAATCTGGTTTTCATTAAAGAAAGTCCCCTCCACCTCAAAGCGTTTTTTACAGCAATCAAAAAAAGGTAATAATCGGTCGGTGCAAGCTCAGATGGATATGGCGGGAGGAGCAGAACAGACCAACTGAGTCCCAACCGTCTTTCATGTGTTGTTCTTGCTCGATGCATTCTGGTATTGTCGTGGAGGAGAACAACAGCTTTCCAAGTGACGAGTATTGGGCACTTTTCGACCCAAATCTTATGGACACGTTGTAGCTGCTGAACATATAAATGCGTATTTAGTGTTTCATTACATTTTAAGAATTCTAAATGAATAATATCCCAACGATCCCATCACACGCAATTTCTTCCATAAAGACCAGCTTTTGGGGGTTGGGTTGTGAAGATTTGTATTTATTGTCAATCCGCTGCGTTTGTGTTAAACATTGCATGTAACCCCCATCCCCCCCCCCGTTACGATATATTAACTTGGATGTATCGATCCATAACGAACAGAGATAAATCTAAAATGGAAGCAATAAAATTAACAGTTTTACTAGCCATAAGTCTGGAGTCAAATGAAAACGACGTTTCTCATTAGCTCAAAATGATAATCGCCAAGTACTTCGAATAACGGTTATGGGCAAAACGGAATCCGTCTCTCTGATTGGTCAAAAATACCAACATTCAAAAGAAAAAAATTAAACAAATCCCGATTGGTCAGAATTCCTACATAGCAGAGAATAAAAGGATGTAATTTTCGTAGGCACAAATATTGTTTACAATTCTAGCATTCATTCGAAAGATATACCAGAATGCTAGTCGGGAAATGATCATTCTCGGCTGAGTCCATGGGAGAGAAAGTTTAATGTCATGGAGACCGGAAACATTGTATGACCGCAGAATAGACATCACCGAGGAAGCATTCTGACGCGCAATATCTGCGCGTAAGAAAAAAACGAATATTTCAGGAACGGTTCAGTTAGAATGATACATTAATCATTACAAGTGGTTCCCAGAAACAGAAAATATACTTATATGGCTCAACTTTATAATTATTGCCTGGAATTTGTGTTCACTTCAACAAAATTCGGGGCCGGAGTAAAATACAGAGCCCACACTTCTCATCTTGTACCTTTAGTTTCAACCCTAACTCATACAAATAAATTTCTCGAGAGATATCTCGTCAACGGATTTCAAATACCGTATATTTCTGCGTATAAGACAACCTTTACATCACCAAAAAACCCTAAAAAACTGGGGGTGTTTTATACTTTGTTTTTATGTGCCATGTCCTTTCAGGTCGTAGGCGATCATGGCTCTCCACCTCCCTCTATCCCTTGCAGCTCTCAACAAGTTCCTCTCCTCTGCTTTCTCCCCCAGGCCACGTCCTGTCATCCATTTGCTTAAATCCGCCATTGTTTTCCCTTGTCTCTCTTTCCCTCTATTCGACCCGTGAGTATCAGGTTCTCCAGGCCTTCCTTCCTCATTATGTGTCCCAGAAACTTCAGCTGCTTCTTCCTGATATTAAGTATAAGTTTCATCCTTGTTTGCAACCTCTCTAAGATCTCATCGTTGCTCACAAGCTCGGTCCATGATATCCTTAGCATCCTTCTGTAGAACCACATCTCCGTCGCCTCGAGTCTCTTCTTCATCTATGAGGAAATCGCCCAACATTCGCTTCCGTAAAGAAGGACAGATGTCACGTAAAAGGTCAGTATTCATTTCTTTGTTACCAAAGAAATCCTCCTGTCTCGCAGTACTCTGTCCAGCTTTTGGAATACGTCCTTGGCCATCTCAATACGTCTACGGATCTCAGTGTCGCATTTACGATCCTCTGTCAAGACGGTTTCCCAGGTATTTAAACTTCCGTGTTTGCTTGATTCTAGTGTACCCGACCTTCAGATCGCATTTCGGGCTCATCCTCTTACTGACGGCCATGCACTCCGTCGTCTTCTAGTTTATGCTTAGTCCTTTCTTCTCACTCCCCATCGCTCCCGGATCTCGGTAAATTGCTCGAAATCTATTGCTCGAAAAATAATTTCTCGAACTATCAATTACTCGAAAGGCAGATTGCTCGAAGTAATTTGGAAGCTCGAAGCCCCACGTAAACTGCGCCGTCTCAAATAGGTGCTCGTCATTCCTCTCGTTAGACATTTATGGATGGACTAAAGCGAGTGCAAAGTTTACAAGAATTGCGAATACAGCAATACGTGGGAGGAGTGAGTGCAACTGAGGGCAGAAAAAAGTCCCGTGACTGTGCGATGCGATTAAAGAACAGTGTATCAAACTATGACACAACAAATAATGTTGAAGAATATTTAAGAAGTGTTGTTGATCATGATGACAGAAGTCTTTGAGTATAGAATCCAGAGGTTGGCAGTGAATATTTCGAAGACAATAGGGAAGCGTAGTTCAGGTTAGCAGTGGATATTGGCAGCAGAGCGTAGTTCTTCCTTCTGTCCTGGTCATGTTTGGTTCTGACAGGTTCGCATTGGACATTCAGAGAGAGTAACCAAAATGGTCGCCTTTATACAAGACGGATTGAATATTTTGCGCCTCCTGATTGGTTAACCTTCATTTGGGGGAACTATAAAGTGAGTCCAGTCATTTGGCTTTGCTCACTAGTACGTAACGTATCCAAAATAACTTAACAAGTGTTGCGTATAATATAATAATGAGGGTAGAAAAAAGTCCCGTGACTGTGCAATGCGATTAAAGAACATTGTATCAACCTATGACAAACAATGCTGAAGAATATTTAAGAAGTATTGCATATAATATTTCATACTAATAGAGTAAATAGTAGCAACAATAGTTATATATTTTTTTATTTTTTTAAATCACGAAGAATAACTAATAATAAAAATGTACCCTTTATTTTAAACTATGACAAAAAAGCAATGTAGAAAAAAAAAAAGACCTTGTGGAATCATCCACGTTATCCTTCACCCCTACTAACAGAACAATCCATTTTTACACCCACACACACACCTGTTATCCAATCAGAACACTAATTTCAATAACTCAGTTTTCTCATTGGTTAACAGCCTAAAATGCACGTGAAAAATCTCTTTGACGCTCAAATTTCTTGAGCCTATTTTTCTAGCTAAAAACATATAAAAAGAAAAAGCTCAACAGCTTAGTCAGTCAGACTCCAGCACCCAGAGAGACGCCAAAACAAATTCACGCAATTCAAAATTTTGATTTTCCCGCGCAAATCAAACTCAACAACCTGCTATATAAATGTACTCGTTCTTTAATTTTAACTGTTCAGTTAACAACAATAAAGTTGTATTATTTTATCTTATAGTAAATATTAGAAACAATTTAGTTTTAGTTTTTTTTAACCACTGGTTTCGAGCAAACTGCCTTTCGAGCAATTGATAGTTGGAGAAATTATTTTTTGAGCAATTTACTGTCGGGCAATTGATTTCAATAAATTTACCAGATAACGTCGCTACCTTCTGTAGTAGATTTTGTAATTTCATTTCCGTGCCTACTATCAGTACAGTGTCATCTGTGTATCTTATGTTAAGATTGTGGCCGCCAATGCTAAAATCACGGTAGGGTTTCCAATTCACTCAGGATTGTCTCACTGTGTAGGTTGAACAGGTCAGGTGAGAAGACGCATCTTTGCCTTACGACCCTTTCTATTTTTGCATATTCACTGAACTCGTTCCCTATGCGCATGCATATTGGCAGTAAACAGCATGCATGTCTTATACCACGATTCTAAAAAAGAAACCTTAAATTCTGAGAGATGTTAACCTCGGCATCGGTGCGGTAACCAATAACATGAAAAGATTCACATTATCAAATAAACTGATAATAAAAGTAATAAAACCATTTCTAACTTTTATTTATGACTTGCATAACTTAATAATAAATTGCCTATTTGAAGAAGAATTCCATATTAATGAAATTAATAATAAATTCTCAAATGTGGCTGTTATATCATGCACTGTTCATTTTGTGTAAAATCCTCATATGCTACAATCTTTATTTACATAGATAAGTTATATTGGTATTATTTGTATATAGTCGAAGATGATGATACGTTGTCAATGCTGTGAACTGTAGAATAACAGGTTTGGCCAAACATTAATGACAGCAAATTATAAAAAAGATCTGAGCAATTTTAATGACTCTTGTTAAAGTTATAGACAATAATTTAGAAAAGAAACACCGAACTGATCTGGGCATCTTTTTCTTTTTTTTTTCTTTATGATTACTTTTCAACATACAAGAAAGTCGAGTGTATTTTCTGATTATATGCAGCCTTAACCAGTTTTTCTAACTATGAGGTTTTGACTTAGTCATGATCTAAACAGAAGATTATGTCACTGCTTAGCTCCTAAACAAACGTAACATTTATTTACTTTGATCGTTTTACACGTAATCTGTCTAAAATCTCTTTATCATACATACACGTCTATGTGCCAAAAAGACTGTTTACTTTTTGTTTTATATATATACTTTGTTGGGGATATATAACAGCGAAACAGTCTGTCTGTGGATGACAAAAATATTGGCTCCTGAAAAATTAATTTCGGTTGAGCTCTCTGGTTTGAGGTGTGAATTTGTAAACAGTGACTATTTAAGCTAATATTGCACGACTCTTCGGCAGAATTGAGTCACTGTCAGTCACTGTGTGTTTATCCAAATCTAAAAATAAACACGCTAAAATTCACCTTCATTCCTGCCATGCGCCGACGGCTTAGTGGGAGAAGTTCCGACTTAAGCAAATTCAGTCGGGTCTCGATCCTAGCTAGAGGCAACCGGGCGTCTTACCACACTGATGAGCTGTGAAACAGCGAAACAGTCTGTCTGTGGATGACAAATATATATATATATATATATATATATATATACCCCATATATTTTCACGTATAAGACTGCCTTTAAATTCCAAAATCGCCCTTAAAAATTGGGGGTCGTCTTATACTAAAATTTAAAAATTGAAACCTTAAATTCTGAGTGGTGTTTGCCACTAGGCTAATCTTGGCCTCGGTGTGATAACCAATAATGTACATGAAAAGATTCACATTATCAAATAAACTGATAATAAAAGTAATAAAACCATTTCTAATTTTTATTATGACTTGAAGAAGAATTCCATCTGAATGAAATCAACTTGTATCCATTCAAGCTCAGTTGAGAATATGTAAACATTGAGTTATGATTGCATTTGCAACAACCTTTATCTTTTGCTAAACTTTCAATAAAAGCGGAATCTACTATTATCGTACTGTTATTAGTGATATTTTGTGATTGTCAATGACGTATAAGTAAATGGCCATTAGTACACCAGGGTGTTTGTAACTGACAAGAACAAGAATCAACAGTATTCGCAAGAGATCATGTGATGAAATGTGAACAAAACAAAGGTTTTCCTTTTAGAGGACGTGTGTAAGAAAAACACGATATAAATCGGTTTTGTTATTTTGTTTATTTTGAATTTCTAAATATACAGTAAATAACAACATTTCCAATAACATCATCTTTATATCATCAATAAGCAGTCGTCTTATATTACAGGTATAGGCTAAAAACACGAAAATTGACTATATTTTTTACCTTGTCTTATCTAAAGATCGCCTTATACGCGGAAATATATGGTAGTTAAAAGCATGTTTTCTATGAGGCATTTGTTGCAGTGAGTTTTACTATAATTCCTAGGCGCGGCGTACATTTTAGCACGGACCATAGTAATTGATTTGCACCCAATAAATGTATATCTTGTACAAGCTTTGAATCGTTAAAGTATACAATTCAATAATTTTCTTTTAAATTTTAAAGACTTAAAATTTAAAAACAAAATTTTGAAGAATCTTGTCCTAGAAATAATAATAATAACCTATTCTACGTGGATTATATCAAACTCTTTGCCAAAGACGACAATGAGTTGAAAGGTATTAGCCAATGTCCACTACAGATAAATTGATCACTTACAGGATATAAAATTTCTATATTTTAGAACCAATAGAAGCACAAATAAGAAACACCTCTAGAAAATAGAATCAGAATCATTAAAACAAAAACTTTTGTACAAATAATTAAAAAAATAAAATAAAAAATAAGATCCAAAATTAAATAAGTGGTTCCTGGAATTTGAACTCCAAATGAATTGTTCGCGGGATGCTGGATTTTTTGAATATTGGATGTAACAGGGAAGCAAGTAATCGGAAGGGAGTTCGACAGGCGAGAAAAGAAACTATTAGAATAGAACAGATGGCTACATCTAGCTATTTCAGCAATAAAACGGTGAGACCTAACAGCCAATCTAGTAGCACGCTTAAATTAAGGCACCAAGGAGAAAAGCTCATCAGAAGAAAATCTTTGTAGAAACAACAAGTTTGATTCTGACTGGATGCCCTATACTTGTGGCCTTGTGCCAAACTAAGATATGATCAGTGAATAACAGCCAGGTGTCAAAACTTTATTCGTTCTAAGGTTTAGTTAAGTCAAACTGATCCGAAATCAATATTGTTATGGCGTCAGTGGTTAGCTTGAACGTGTAGTCAGAGACCAACTGTTAACAAAGTGAACGGTGCTTACTGTCGGAAGCAAAGGATACATCAAATATTCGAATTACTTACCGGGGGAACGGTTTTTGTGTCAATAAATTATAGACAGCTGGTTGTTAGGCGACTTGAATGACAATGAGTTGTAAAGAAGCAACTCCTGTTGTCGGCTTGTGTAAAAACTGTGGCAGGTTGCACTTAGGCTGAACGAAGGTGGCAGTTGAACTGTCTGTTCACTTGGCGTTCTTTTGTCAATATTACACACATATACACAAACGCACGAAAAAGCGAAAAATACTTTGAACAAAAACAGGAAAAACAAAATAAATAAATGAAGAAAAATATTAAAAAAAAAAAAACTGGCAAAGGAAGCCAAGTAAATCTGTGTGGTTTGTAACACTGAAAAGGCTACTTCGTTCGCTTCGTTGGTTCTCTATATTGATTTACGTTCGGCTTTACGGTGGCTCAGAGTAAACACTTTTACACACCAACTCAGATCTTAATATGAATTCAGCCCAATTTACTGATGAGACCATTGAAGATTTTAGAGAGAAAAGGAAAGAGAACAAGACAAATGAATTAAAACGAGCCTTCTCAATTGATAAAGAAATACAGCTTTAACGTTGGACACGTGTCAGTTGATAAAGAAAATTGGTAATCTTCTTTTACGTGTCCCTTCATAGACGATCATGACTCTCCACAACTTCCTAGGTTATTAGTTGTTTCCTGCGTTTTCTCTTGCTTTCACTAAATTTTGGGGAATTGGGGTTTATCTGTCGCCATTTTTTATAGACGATCATGACTCTCCACAACTTCCTAGGTTATTCGTTGTTTCCTGCGTTTTCTCTTGCTTTCACTAAATTTTGGGGAATTGGGGTTTATCTTTCGCATTTTTATATAAAATTTTTCACAAATACATGTGTAAAAATATATTGTCCTAATGATTAATTGAGCAATCTGAAAAAAAAAAACAATTAAAAAAAAAAAATTAAAAGCAGTTTTAAACACAGGATCTAAACGCATTTTAATAGATGGCGACAGAGAATCCTCAAATAACGCATGTTAATAGATGGCGACAGAGAATCCACAAAAAACGCATTTTAATAGATGGCGACCGAGAATCCACAAAAAACGCATTTTAATAGATGGCGACAGAGAATCCTCAAATAACGCATGTTAATAGATGGCGACAGAGAATCCACAAAAACGCATTTTAATACATGGCGACAGAGAATCCACAAAAAACGCATTTTAATAGATGGCGACAGAGAATCCACAAAAAACGCATTTTAATAGATGGCGACCGAGAGTCCACAAAAAACGCAGTCAGCATCTGCCATGAGTGGCTCCTGGATTTTCTATTGGGTGATCTTTAGTATAAACAAAAAAAGTTGGGACATTTAGGCAACCATTAAACTGGACTGTCTTCTGACCAATCTTCTGTAAACGCTTCATTTCAAGATCTTAGAGTCAATGAAAAAAAATCGTCATTTTACAGACTAGCACGTTTATTGATTGCGCAATAAAATTAAACACTTCTAAGATTTTCCTAACATTGTGCATAATATAGTGTTGTATTTCCTGTCAAATTATGAGACAGCTCAGAGTCGTGGTTCTATTTTAGACTTCCAACGACAGACTCATCAATCCGGTGATTTCTGAAGCGTTAAACTGATTCACCGTTATTGCCTTTTCCTGCAAATCTCACAAATTGATATAATAATAATAATAATAATAATAATAATAATAATAATAATAAAACGGAGAAAATCTATTTTATTAGATCTCCTTCTTTTCGGCTTTTCCTTCTTTAATATTTATCGCTTTAGTTATTTTTTTTTTTAATTTACTATTTATTCCTTCTACTTGTCCATTATTTTAATTTGATAATTTGGGGATTTATTTAGATGTGCTCTTTTCGCCCTGTTGAAAATCAGGCTACCGTATCATTTTTCTTTTTGGCTTCTGCTAGACCCACTGACAATGTACTTTGGCGTTTTCAAAAAGGGAAGAGCCGTGTTCACGAAATACGCGAATCTACGAACTTCCCTTCTTTAATGGCAATTACTCGATACTCACTCTCCTCCAAAAACAAACTGCCAATCAACGAAGTCGAAAAAGAAAGTTAATACTTACTCATCGGACTATTCAGAGCTAAATAGATAAGATTTATAAAATAATTTGGATGAAAGGAAACAGACACACACGAATAAAAGAAAAATTAAAAACAAATTAAATGTGTTAACGAATGTAAAATAGATTAAAAACGAAATATTTGTCAAAACATTAATTAGAATAGATAGGTCTGCCTATCGCCCAGTTCGCACTCTTCCCTGACCTTTTGGACAGGAGTAAAGGTTTATCTCTTGTTTCTTGATTAGGATGGGGTTTTCGGTTCTTTCTTCTGTAGACTTAATAAAGGTGACTGTCGAATTGGATTCAACTGTCACCCTTCTTAAGGCTACAGAAGTTGACTTGTTCTATCCAATTTCACTCCCAAGGCTTGGGTCAACCCGTGGTATGGTTTTCAGGCACTTTCCAAAGATACCGCACGCTGGCATCGACCCCTCCAATCCGATAACATCCTTCTTGACAAATCGATCATGGTGAGATTCGATCTCGGGTCTCATGGTCAAAATGCGAACGTTCTAACCACTCGGCCACGTGCCAATAATAATAATAATAATAATAATAAAGTTTTCGACTGAAGTTAAATAAAAGTTTAGAAGACTATTATTTTTAGGGGGAAGTGTATCTCTGATCTGACTTCATCAAGAAATTGCTTACCAATCAAAGCTACTCAGTTTGCCTTATTTACCTTAGGGATCAGATACAAAAAAAAAAAAAAAAAATAAGGAAGTCGATTTTGATTGGCTGAACGAGCGTGGGAATGATAGAGATATAGAAAGGTTTTTCAGGGAGTTGGTTTTTACACGTCAAGCAATGTAAAAGTGTTGACTTTCGTGTCTGGAAACTGCTCCCCAATGGAGGGAGAGAGCGGCTCCACTGGCTAGACATTAATAAACTAGCTAAAAGTTACAAGTCCGTGTATGTGTTGAAATTCTTTCATCTCTGAACCCAAACCGATTAACGATCACCTGCCGGGAGAAGACATGATAGAGAAGATACAATATATGAGTGGATCGACACCGTCGCCCCGAGAACAACCCAACCAAGGGGCTATGCAACACACCCAGTGAGGATCGAAGTCCTTACTCAGTTGTAATTGATCTAGCGAGACAAGATCGCTAACCACTACACCACATCGAAGTGCCCAGTTAAAATTATATTATGTGTTTGCAAAATTTCCCAGTACTCTTTTAATGACACAACCTAACTACGAATTGACTACAGTCGCACTTAGAGTGTGTTCGTAGCGCAATGGTAAAAGTCCTATCTAAATCACAACCGCTTCGTACAAATCCCCTTGGATAGGTATGATGTTTTCCTTTTCCGCATATTCTTTCACACTCAGTAATCCCCTTTCGTCTTAGTGGCTTTATGTCCTTCATTGGGGTGAAACGACAAGAAAAAAGTGTATATGTTCCTTACCGAAGAAGGCCTCAGAATATATCGACCGAAATGCTTTCATAACCAGTGGCAAAATGCGTTTGACTGATCTGACAAATGTTGGCATTTTCTGACAATAACCGTTCTTTACTGTTAATCATTCCCCTTTAAGCAAGGCACAAAAGCCACTAAGACGCAAATGGGTTACTGAGTGTGAGAGAATACTAGAAAAAACTACTATTAAAGAGAAAGAACAATAAAAGTTTCGGGGAGTTGAGTCTTAACCGTACGACAATGTAAACGCGTTTCTTTAGTGCTTGAAACTGTTCCGCAATAGAGGGAGAGAGCGACCCCACCACTGGCGAGTTAAGAGAATTTGTACGTCGATGTTAATAAACTAGCTAAGTTGTGTGTATGTGTTGAAATTCTTTCATCTCTGAACCCAAACCGATTAGCGATCACCGGTCGGGAGAAGACGCAAGAGAGAAGAGACAATATATGAGTGGATCGACACCGTCGCCATAAGACCAACTATACCAAGAGGCTATACAACATTTTATTAATTTGGCGCAGTGACCAAGACCTCGCAACATGAGGGGACTATGCAACACTGGCTCTAAAACACAAAGGTACCATAAATCTGCATCCTGTGACAAAAGTCTATACAGCAAATCTTCCGGAAATGCTAATGAACAAACAAGAAACAGAAGAAAATGCATCCCTACTGAGAAAGCGAAACAAAAATACCACCTACGAAATATGCAGTTTTAGAGAAGGTGTAAAGAAACAAAATTTCAACGAGGCGACATTTTTACGCAATTTTGTGTAACTGAGTCACAAAAGACAGAAAAATACATTAATATGCACGTAAAAGAAAGAATACATTAAAATTTAGTAATTATTTCGGTGAAAAGAGGAAGAAGGGATGACGTGTTCCGTTTTTATGGCTGCTTTAGAGTGCCACCTAACGGAGTCTTGGCGAAACCAAGTGGGGGTAACCCACAGACGTTAGTTTATCACGGACATACTAATGCTTATAATGGAGAAATTGCAAACTGGAAATATTCTCTTTCATAGCACTGCCATTACCAAGAACAGATTTCAGGCTTTGAAGATTAGGGAAAACAACAAAAGAAACACAAATCATATTCGACAAATATAATTAAAGAAATATCAATGATAAAAAACAACAAAAGGAAATAGCAACAACAAATACTTAACTCTAAGATGTGAATGATGGAGAGAAAATAAAAGCGAAAGAGCAGAACAGATGAAAGAATGTGGCGGGAAAAAGAAAGTTGAAGGAAAGGTTAAAATAAGCGATCAGAAAATAGATCAAACATGAATTAATAGTAAATATCACCGTTAAACATCATTAAATTAATTGCAAATATCACCATTAAACATTAAATAATTGCAAATGTCACCATTAAACATCATTAAATAATTGCAAATTTCGCCATTAAACATCATTAAATAATTGTAAATATCACCATTAAACATCATTAAATAATTGCAAATATCACCATTAAACATCATTAAAAGATAAAAATTGAGAATTTATTAAGAAATAAGAAAGTTTCGTTAGAAACTGTTAATTTCCCAATTTGGGAAGGAATGTATATTTATTACGTAGAAGATACATAATTGTGGCACAAGGCCGAAGGGAAGTTAGTTAATCACAATCACGATCCATTCATTCAATACAATATACTCAATCATCACAAAAACTTGTCCATCATCTCCCAATCCTACATGTAACACAATACCACATATTCACAAGGCACCTACAAAACACCCCATGATAAAAAAATTTGTAGGGAATGAACTCCTCACCTACAGCGAAAAAAAAACGAAACTAAAGAATAAAACAAATATTCAAACTGAAACAAAACAAATAATAGTAGGACCCGTCTACTCCGTCCCTCAAAATAATGAGAGTGGCCACTGTATTTTGCCGTTCAAAAGAATCAAACAGCACACCCACCAATGCAGTGGGGAAGGAAAAATTAAACAAAAAAAAAACAAAGTCTGGCCCAGCCGAGATGAAAAAAAGGGGGAGGGGGACAAAACAAACTGGGGAGGTTGGAAATCTCGACCTGGATCATAACAAAAGAGAATGCCGGGAACAGGCCAGGAACAACACATTAACTAGAAAAAACATAAAAGTCTAACTTTCACAAGGTTTCACCCTATTGTGCTGAAGAGTACTTAAAAGAGAAAATCAAGGCTATCCCCGTTCACGCGAATCAGGCTCACTACAGATACCCACCTTTCGCTGAAATATGTCGATATCAAACGCTATCAGATTTGATCTTCATCCTGAGCTGATTCCCAAAGAATCCAACCAGATCCTGATGAGAATAACGCTCATATCTCAAGATTCCTTCCATTCGTGACGGTCATACGACCATTCTTGCCACAGCTAGCAACGTGAGAAACACCACCTGTTTCACCTCGGAGAACGGGGGCGACACATTGTCACAGGCGTACGCGAGATCAATAGACACAAGCTGATCGGGAGCTGTCAAATCGCCGACATAGTCCCAGAAAGGGCGCACCTGAGGACAATGGTAGAAGGCGTGCGAAGTCGTTTCTTTTAAACCAAGGTCACACTGATGACAGTCCGGCAAATCCGCCCACCTCTATCTGAAGGCGACGTCATTGAGAGGTAGCACGTTACGAATCAATCGCCAGGTAAGCGAAAACTCAGGGTTACTGAGGTAGTTCGCCGCTGGTTCCCAAGACCAGAAAAAGCATAACTCTGATACCGACAAGCCGAGCCAGCCACAAAGGCGGTCCGTCGCGACCCCCTCCACTAAATCATGATACAATAGCCTACGAAGCCGTGAAAGGTCACTGGACCGAAGAAGAGCCCTTAAGGCCGCCCGACACTCTCACAGGAATTTTGATTGATTCCAAGGCTAACGATGACGGAAAAGAGAGTGATAGTAATGCTAGGGAAGGCGTCCCTAACATTCCCTTCCAAAATCGAATCTTCCGTCAACGCGCGGCATAGAAATACCAACCTTGCGGTATTGCCAGCTCCACCCCATGATATGGACGTTAGGCAACAATCTCTCTACAGACCAGATGCTTGCGATCACTCCACAAGAGGGAAGCTAACAAGCGATCGAGCAGCGTCTTGCTGTTCCCGTAGAGAGGAAGTACAGCCAATTGATAAAGGATAATCGGAAAGACAAGTGGCACACTCCTCCGCCTTACCCTTTACGGACAACCGCCGTCGAAGCGAAGTCTGAACCGCTGCTTCCAGCTTTGTACTTCGGACCAATTCTTTTTCAGCTGGAGGACGGTCCCGAACTACACTCTAAGAATTCGGACAGATCCGTCTGTTCAACTAAAGGGCCGTGGAAGCGTGACCCCCTTCCAGACCTAACCGCAAGCCGGATAAATTGTCGCCGTTAATTTTGAACCACTCAAGCGCCTTCTGTACGATCTCAATGTCGCTAGAGCACGACACGAAAATAGACACGTCATCGGCGTACGTGGAAACCCTGGCTCGACTTCCAGGGACGGCGATTCCGCGTTGAGTCGGATTGCACGTCATGTTTCTTAGCCGGCGAAGGAGAGGCTCCAACGCCAAAGAGTAAAGTAAGGGCGTCCCTGGACATTTGCATATTTGGATAATTTCTTAACTCTGATAATTATTTGAAGCTTTTAAAGGCAATTACATATAAATTTTGAAAAAAGCACGGGTAGTCATCATAAATTTTAATAAAAGGAATAAAATAAATTAAAAAACAAAAGTTTATTTTTGTTGAGAATTAATGTATACATAATTTAATAAAACATTTTCTTTTCTTTCAGATTTGACAGTAGAAAAAAACTATAAAGAATATTTACGCAAAAAATACTTGTAATTTTTCACTTCGATTTTAAAATTCTTATTGCTGATGACAAAAGAGATCTTTTTATTCAACAAAAACATGTTTGAAAAATCGAATAATGTAATGTTTAATTCTATCTTCATACCAGAAATATTTTAAAATAGATTTTCTTTTTTTTTTTTTTTTCAATAGTTAAGTCATTTTTTATACGGAAGATCAAATCAGGAATAATTCGACAATTCTGAATTACCTCCCTGTTAGTAGTATAAGGTTAAAAATAATTATATATGATATCTAGAATATTTTATGACATTGATAGCTGAAAGAAAGCAAAGTAAAAGCATTCAATAAACAATATAATAAAGTCTTTATCAATTTTCTCCATTTTTTCTTCTTTTCTAGCATCGCTTTTTTTGTTTGATGAATTTTCTTAAAATAATGAAGACAGGTAAATATTTCATGGCGTCAAATAGTTACAAAAATAAGTACAGAGTAAAAGCAATCGATAAAATTATTACTTCATTTTATTTATTTATTTTTAAATATTTTCTTGTACCTATTAATGTAAAACATTCTACGTTTCATAAAGAAATTATTTAATTTATAGGATATTTATAGGATAAAAATATATTTCTACTTTACTGATTATAGAAAGTTCAAACTTATTAGTTTTAAACATAAACAAAACCAGTTTCTTTATTTTGGCTCTTTTGAGGATTTTATACTTAAGGTAATTTTTGTTTGTTTGTAAAAGTGAGTTTTGTGTGAGGTACCTTCTGTTGTTAATCCGAATATGTGGCGGATTTCACCACATTAATTTAACTTTAGATTAGGAAACAGGTCTGACGCAGAAAAGGATAAGCAAAAGACATTGTTACACATAAAATATGTATTTAACAAGATGTACAATATCAAACAACGATGTGAAAGAAAGATGCATTTGAGTAAGAAAAGGTTGAAATATGGCAGACTTCACCACATTAATTTAACTTTAGATTAGGAAACAGGGCTGATGCAGAAAAGGATAAGCAAAAGACATTGTTACACATAAAATATGTATTTAACAAGATGTACAATATCAAATAACGATGCATTTAAGTAAGAAAAAGATTGAATAAACCAAGAGTTGTCTCTCTTTATCTGTTATTTTAGTGTTCCAAAGTTCACTGGAAGAATGTTCATGAGAGCCTCTTGTGATGATTGTTCTTGAAAGATATTGCTGTGGAAGAAGAGTATATTTGAGTGTGTGCAAGGTATGTTCAGCATGTGAGTGATGTGTGTGAGTGAGAAAGTTGGCGCACGGTTTCACCTGTCGTGGTTTCGTTTGGCAGCTGATGAAATTTCACTAATATATTTAGCCATACCCCCACGAGGGTTGCATGTGACACAAGGCCGGGTTTAACGTGGTATCTCCGAGCCCATAGGCTCGGCCAAAAAAATGCCCGTAGAACACGCAAAGCGGGATCGGGTTTGTCAACCTTCCCGAACGAGAGACTCTGCCCTTCGGCTGAGCCTCGTCTGGGTTCCTCTTTACTCAGAGGCAGACTTCGACCGTCTAGCCGAAAAGAAATCTGACTAATGAGGGTTAGAAAACTCTTCCTTAAATAAGTGACTGTAGGCTGCGCGGGAAGAATTATTCTTCACGTGCAAACGATCTGATTGGTTGGCATCGACCAATCAGCGGGCGAGCTTTGGGGAGGTTTAAGAAAGCTTCTGTAATCCGTTTCTACCAAAAGTGCACAAAATTGACTACATAAAAATAGAGCGATTACAAAATTGTCGCATTACTGCGATTTGTAAATTGCCTTTAATAACCTAGTGGTGATTAATTAACCAATGAAATCTTGGCGTTGTATGTGATTTGTATTTTTGTATGTTCGAGCGTAATAGATCCGCACAAGTATACCTTGCTGTGTGCAAAAGTGTACTTTAAACGTACAGTAGGTAATATGTTTCCAAATTTCTATTAATAACTAATTTTACTAATTTTCTTTGAAACTAATATCTGGGAAAGATATTTGATTATTTAAGGCATTTTAAAGGGTCTTAAAATTTACGTCATCATATTTCAATTAAAATAGCGGATCGATGCTAAATTGACCTTTAGAATTTTAAATGTTTTAAAGCTTTAACCCTAGAACACTAACCATGGGTATATAGTACCCAGCACAAATTTTCTTATTTTTAATTACAATTTTCAGTACCTGATTTTCTTACCTAAATAATGTTTGTCAGTTCCTATTAATGTCAACTCAAAGTACAAAGTTTGAAGTGCCTGCATGTAATATATATATATATATATATATATATATATATATATATATATATATATATATATATATATATATATATTTTAAGCATTTCAACTCAAGCAAGGTGGGAAACCACTAGCACGCAAGGGGTTACAGAATATTTGGAGCGAGAGCAGATAGGAGCGATAGAGGAAAGGAAGTGGAGAAGGATAGTGGATAGATCAAGGCAAGGGGTTACAGAAGATTTGAAGCGAGAACAGATAGGATTGATAGAGGAAAGGAAGTGGAGAAGGATAGTGGATAGATCAAGGCAAGGGGTTACAGAAGATTTGAAGCGAGAGCAGATAGGAGTGATAGAGGAAAGGATGTGGAGAAGGATAGTGGATAGATCAAGGCAACTGGAGATGTCGATTGACATTACATTTGAATACTTGTAGATTATAGTTGTAAGGGAAACAGGAATAAGGAAGGGAGTTCCACAGGCGAGAGGTGCGAGATATGAAGCTATTGGAGTAGAAGTGACGGCTACATTTAACAGTTTCAATAGTGAAAGGGTGGGAGCGGGATGCCAGCCTCGTAGGACGCTTGAATTCATGAAGTCTGGGAACCAGCGAAAGCAGCTTATCGGAACAATTACTGTGAAAGTATTTGTAAAAAAGACAGAGAGAGGCGACTGCGCGTCTGTGAGAGAGCGACTGCAGACGAGATGCCAGATCAGGGCCAATCACGTTGCAAATCCGTCTTTGGATTTTATCAAGAACCCCGAGGCAAACAGAAGGAGCTTCATATCATATATGGCAGCAATACTCCATGCAAGGGCGAATGGTTGATTTGTTGACTTGGAGGATCGATTCCGGGGAGAAAAATTTCCTGGCCCGGTACAGGGAGCCAACTTTCCTTGCGGTGGATGAAGCAATTGACTCAATGTATTTGTTCTATCTCAGGTCAGCAGACAGCGTGAGACCGAGCAGCCGCAGAGAGGAGCTCTCGAGAGGTTGAGCTTCAGACATTCTAATGGGATGCAGGGAAGGATCCCTGTGGTGATTAATAGAGAGCAGTTTTGTTTTGGAGGCGTTTTTCAAATAAAGATTTATATTTTATATATATATATTTTTTGATATTTTCAAAATCGGGTATGATATACCCATGGTTAGTAGTGGTGTAACTTTAATTGATGGTTAGTGTTCTAGGGTTAATCAGATGCGTAAAATTATTTTTCATTTTTTCTACATTAGTTTCAGGCAAATATCTTTCAGATAGAACAAAAATTTTACTCCACAGGAGACCTTTAAATAAGTTAAATGCATTTTTAAGGCTTTTAGCTCAGTTTTTGGTGGTACTATGTTTATGCCTTTTGACTATCAAACATTTGAAGTTTTTTTGATTCATTGATTTGTTTGTTTTTTACGATTTATCAACCCTTTACAGGTTATTTAAACCCAGAAAATATGTTATTGTGCTAGCCGCTCTTTACTTTGGGACTGGCACGAATAAGAAGAATACTTTATCAACATGTAATAAAGATATTTATTTACACCTAAACATGAATACAACGTCTGTCTATATCTCTGAGATGAGGTATTATGACTGTTATCCTCATCTCCATTGCCATATTCACAACGTTTCAGCCGTTGTGTGCTCCGGCCTTCTTCAGACGATTGGAATTTCGAATCGAACCCTTTATTTCGTCCCCCGGGCATGGCACGTGGAACTAGAATGATCTACCCCGGTGGACGAAATAAAGGGTTCGGTTTGAAATTTCAATCACCTGAAGAAGGTCGGAGCGTACAACGGCTGAAACGTTGTGAATATGGCAATGGCGATGAGGATAACAGTCCGAATAATGTAAATAATGTAAGTAATGAATACAACGGTTAACATAAACACAAACATTCTCTGGTGGTGGTCAGCCTTTTCTGAACCCACGTGGTTTTATTAACCAATGAGAGACCGCGTAACATGTGAGCTATCTCTTTATATGAGAGCAGACGAATTTTACAAATCCGACAATTTTTTTTAGATTGTAAGAATTTTCGAGTTAATAGTGGTTTAGGGATACAATTCTTACTAATTAACCGATAGCTGTGAGGTGGCTTCATACCTTTCCCAAGGATATTTGCGCGTAAGTGAATATAACTAACTGAAATGAAATTGGAACTCGGCTCCCCCAATGAACAATTCCGAGACATTTATACTTTACACCACACGCACATCCAAGCTTACAGCACCAGGTATTCCCAAGAGGTCACCCATCTAAGTACTGACCAGGCTGGACGTTGCTTAGCTTCGGTTATCGTACGTGAAGCGATCTTTCCACGTGATGTGACCCTAGCCGTACTACTCGCACATCCAAGCTTACAGCACATGGTATTCCTAAGCGGTCACCCATCTAGGTATTGACCAGATTCGACGTTGCTTAATTTCGGTGATCGTTCAGGGAACCGGTGTTTCAACATGATATGGCCGTAAGCACTCAAACAATTTATTGATGGCGTCAGCAATTTTGGCCACATCGGCAGACAAGACTCTCCATTTATCTATAAAAATGAATCATTATACATAAATCAGGAATATTTTGCGCCAATCTGAGAGATTAATGTTTACCCAGTCACCGAAGACAAGGATTTGTACCAAACGTAACCCCAAAATACTGTAAAGTTAAATGCAAATAGTGAAAGGCGTTATATGTCATCGAATACGGTAGAGATTGTTTTCTTTGAATATTGACATAAAATATTAAGAACTACTTACCCACGAGGAGGGATGGAACTAAAAATTCCTCGTGATCTGTGATGACAAGCAGTTATAAGAAAAAAAAATAGATAAACGAACGTGAAGAGATGAATTCGAACAAATTTGCACAGAGAATAAGACCGACGGCTCTTGATAGATCCAAGATGGCCGAAAATAAACTGAATAAAAAATAACAGTCAATTGTGATGGGGACTGAAGTCATCAATCATACGTAATTGGTCGGTTTATGGGATTCTAGTCGTCATATTAAAAAAAAAAATGTAACAATATAAATATCAGGTAACATATATGTAGGTAGAGATAAAGTTATTGAGATAAAAACTAATGTCATCACTTTTAAACTGAGTAGCAAATACGAATATAAATATAAATAAAAATTCAATAATAAAAATAAATAACGTCGACAATATTTACATTATTCGGACTATTGTCCTCATCTTTGTCGCCATATTTATTACAACGTTTCGGCCGTTGTACGCTCCGGCCTTCTTCAGGTGGTTGGAATGTCGAACTGAACCCTTTATTTCGCTCACTGGGGTAGACTGGTCTAGTTCCACGTGCCATGTTTAACGAATGTCAGTTATCAGTTTTCTCCCGTTAATTTCCCTCTGAAAGTTCTCCACTGGCTTAACCGGGTATTGAACTCACACTCTTTGGGTCATGTCACTGGATCTAACCAACGCCTTTATCCACTGTGCCATGTGACCTCAAGATCCAGTGACAAGACCCAAAGAGTGTGAGTTCAATACTCGGTTAAGCCAGTGGAGAACTTTCAGAGGGGAATTAACAGGAGATAACTGACATCCATTAAACATGGCACGTGGAACTAGAACAGTCTACCCCAGTGAGCGAAATAAAGGGTTCAGTTCGACATTCCAACCACCTGAAGAAGACCGGAGCGTACAACGGCCGAAACGTTGTAATAAATATGGCGACAAAGATGAGGACAATAGTCCGAATAATGTAAATAGTGTACATTTTTTTTTTTTTTTTTTTTTTTAAGCGAATCACCCCGAGCAAGGCCGGTGGCCACTATCACGCAAGGGGTTACAGAAGGGTTGGAGGAAGAGCAGATAGGAGTGGTAAAGGAAGGGATGTGGAGAAAGAGAAGGACGGAGGGCCGATCGAGGTGGGGAGGTTACGGGAGATATAGAGCGAGAGCAGATAGGAATGGAAGATGTCAGGAAGTGGATAGATCAAGGCAACTGGAGATGACGATTGACGCTACATTTAAACCGTTGGAGATTGTATTTGTCAGGGAAACAGTAATAGGGAAGGGAGTTCCATAGGCGAGATGTGCGAGACATGAAGCTATTGGAGTAGAAAAGACGTCTACACCTAACAGTTTCAACGGTGAAGGGGTGGGAACGGGATGCCAGCCTCGTAGGACGCTTGAATTCACGAGGCTTAGGGACAAGTGAAAGCAACTCCTCAGAGCAATTACCGTGGAAGTACTTGTAGAAAAGGCAGAGTGATGCAACATTGCGTCTGTGAGAGAGCGACTGCAGACGAGATGACAGATCAGGGCCAATCACATTGCATATCCGTCTCTGGATCTTATCAAGAACCCCGAGGCAACACGCAGGGGCCCCAGACCATAAATGGCAGCAATACTCCATGCAAGGTCGAATGGTAGACTTATAGACTTGGAGGATCGATTCAGGGGAGAAGAATTTCCTGGCTCGGCACAGGGAACCAACTTTTCTAGCGGTGGATGATGCAATTGACTCGATGTATTTGTTCCATCTCAGATCAGCGGACAGCGTGAGACCGAGCAGCCGCAGAGAGGAACTCTCGAGAAGTTGGTCCTCAGACATTCTGATGGGATGCAGGGATGGGTCCTTGTGGTGGTTAATGGAGAGCAATTTTGTTTTAGAGGCATTAAAGTTGACCATCCATTTCTCTCCCCAGTCCACAACCGATTGGAGGTCCTTTTAAATTTGAGCTGCCAGGTTAATTTTGTCCGCCTCAGTAGATTTGTGCTTGAGGCAGGAGTAAATAGTAGTGTCGTCAGCGTAGATACCGACTTGGGAGTCTATGGCGTCTGGAAGGTCATTTATAAATATGAGGAACAGAGTAGGGCCAAGGATGGAGCCTTGAGGAACACCAGCAGTAGTGGGATAGGAGTTGGAGAAGGATCCACTGAGAACAACCTTCAAATCCCGGTTTGATAGGAACGATTGAATTAGGTCAAACAATCGACCTGTGATACCATAACCCTGGAGCTTGCGAAGGAGGCCGGCATGCCAAACCCTATCGAATGCCTTGGAGATGTCAAGGGCCACGGCACGGGCTTCGCCGTTACTATGGATAGCTTGGTAGACAAATTCAGTGATGGCCGTAAGCACATCGGCAGTAGACCGGGCAAAGCGGAAACCATACTGCTTGTCTGAGAGCAGATCGTGGGATATCAGGTGAGTAGTCACTTCGGCGTTGATAATGGCCTCGAAGACTTTGCCGAAGATGGGAAGGAGACTGATAGGACGGTAATTAGAAGGGTTGGAGGGGTCGCCAGAGTTCTTAAAGACAGGAACAATGGTAGAGGACTTCCAGCAGTCAGGAAAACAGGAGTCCTTGAGGCAGCGGTTGTACAATTTGGAGAGGGCAGGTGCCAGTTCAGGTGCGCATTTCTTCAGGACAATGGCTGGTATTCCGTCACCGCCGGTAGCCTTGTGGGGATCTAAGTTAGAAATAATGCCCAGTACCGACGACGGGGTTATGTGCAAGCCGTCCAGTAGGGCCTCAGTTCTGGGAGGGAAGTCGGGCAAGGGTACCCCAGAGGAGTCAAGCATAGAATTGGAAGAAAACTTTCGAGCGAAGCATTCGGCCTTGTCGGCAGAGGTGGTCAGGACCTCAAACTGATTGAACAGTGGAGGAATGGAGGGTTTGTTACTATTCAGAACGCTCTTGCAGAGGCGCCAATAGTCCTTGGAGCCAAATTTGCGGGATGCAATACGTTCCTTCATCCGAGCTGCAAATAGCGCCTTGGCATTGTCGAGGGTACGCTTACACTCATTGCGTGCAGAGGTAAATAGACGTCTGTTGAAGTCGGACATGTCACTACGAAAACGGTGGAAGAAGTTGTTCCTATGGGCAATGGCGGCTGAGCAAGCAGCTGTGAACCAGGGGGAGGAGCGCGGTTTGACCTTGAATTTCCTGGAGGGGATGAAAGCTTCGATACCGGCTTTGATCCAGGAGGAGAACTCAGAAGCACAGTCATGAGTGGGGAGCTTAAATACAGCATCCCAGAGGACATCGCGGAGGAAGTCCCGAAACGAGTCCCAGTCAGCCCGTTGGTAGCAGAAAGTGGTTCTGGTGGTAGGAGGTTCTTTGCAGGGGGTGGGGCTGTAGGAGATACTAACAGACACGACAGCATGATCGGAGTTACCGATAGGACAGAGCTGCGTGGCACTACACGACTCAGGGATGGAGGTAAAACACAGGTCGAGGAGTGAGGGCTTACAGTCACGATTGTAGGAAAAACGCGTGGGGAAATCGATTATCTGGGTGAGGGATTGAGAGATTGAAAAGTTAAGAGTATGAACGCCAGCGAGGTCAGTGGTAGCGTTCTGTAGCCACTGGTTGTGATGGGCGTTGAAATCACCAAACACAAATATATGAGCGGACGGATGGACAGAGAGGGCCTTATCAACGCTGTCAGAAATGACATCGAGTATCCCGCAGTCCAGAGAGGATGGAGAGCGGTAGAGGAAGAAAAGATAGCTTACAGCATTGAGAAGAGATAGGCGGAGACATAAGTAGGAATGATCCGGCGATTCGAGAGAGGTCTCTCTAGCCAGAGGGAGATGGTCCTTGACGTAGACACCCAGACCATGCATGTGGGTTGGAGAGTCTTTTCTGAGGAGTGGGAGGTATCCAGGGATCGAGAGATCGGAGGAAAGGATAGAGGAGTTAAGATTGGTCTCACACAGGGCGAGTATATCCGGGCACTTAGCTATGAGGAAAGACTCAACGCTGCAGAAGTTGGTTCTAATGCCGCGGATGTTAGAGAAGGAGATATTTAGAGGTTTGGGTGATTTTTGGAAGAATACCTCATCTCCGGAATATAGAGTGTTACTGAAATAATGTCGAGTAAGTTTAAAAATGTTCAAGAGTGCTCCAATTTTGGTAACCAAATTAGAATATAAATAATATAACAAGGATTCTGGGACATGTATCATGGCTAAACTTAGTAGCTTTCATTCTGTCTAGTTAGGTTTTGTTTATTGTTTTCAGGTACCTCTAAAGGTTCACTAAAAAATGAGCATACATGATGAAAAAAATACCCTAAACTTAATAAAAACAAAGTTTTATCGTCAAAATGTTTATGTTATTATTAAGAGGAATGACCAAACGAGCTTTTGATCATTAAATTATATTTCTGTTATTAAATTAAATTTCTGTTATTAAATTATATTTCCGATTATTAAATTATATTTCTGATCATTAAATTAAATTTCTGTTATTAAATTATATTTCTGATCATTAAATTAAATTTCTGTTATTAAATTATATTTCTGATCATTAAATTAAATTTCTGATCATTAAATTAAATTTCTGTTATTCAATTATATTTCTGATTATTAAATTATATTTCTATTATTCAATTATATTTCTGATCATTAAATTAAATTTCTGTTATTAAATTATATTTCTGATCATTAAATTAAATTTCTGATTATTAAATTAAATTTCTGTTATTCAGTTATATTTCTGATTATTAAAATATATTTCTGATTATTAAATGAAATTTCTGTTATTCAATTATATTTCTGATTATTAAATTAAATTTCTATTATTCAATTATATTTCTGATCATTAAATTAAATTTCTGTTATTCAATTATATTTCTGATCATTAAATTAAATTTCTGTTATTCAATTATATTTCTGATCATTAAATTAAATTTGTTATTTCTGATTATTAAATTAAATTTTTGTTATTCAATTATATTTCTGATCATTAAATTAAATTTCTGTTATTCAATTATATTTCTGATCATTAAATTATATTTCTGATCCTTTTTCAGAACGTTTGAAATTTCGGTTTAAAAGTTTGTTTTTCTTGCTTCAACAGGTGAAATTTTAGCCTCTTTTGCGGTGAAAAAAACATTCGTTTGGAAATTCATGCAAAAATCAAATCATTGTTGGATTTTAATTAAACTTTTAAGACTTATTCACAAATGAATGAAGTTATTTTGAAACCTTTCCTCTTTAGAAAATCTTGGTAAAAACATTTTTAAAAAAAAATCTACCCTCCTCAGTTGTTTAATTTTATGAAATTTCGAGAAATTCATTTTTGTACGGTATGATATAGGAACTTCAACTAATTTGGTAGAAATTTTCGTGACCTAAAGATTAAAATGAATTTTTAAAAATGAAAACGAATTCTTGAAGATTTCTTTTTAGCTTTAATTGAAAGTTAAATTGACTATTTCCAGTAGGTAAAATACTCTGGTGTATTTCAAATAGAAATTATATAGATTGGAATGTCAAAGGGCCGCCAGTTAACAGTTTTTTTTTAAAATCGAGCAAATGCTCAATTTCAAAAAAATCTGTTAACTGGCGGCCGTTTCTTGCATTTTAACAAGTTTTAAAATAAAATGTAATTATCGATTTTAAAAAATTTCAAAAAATAAAAAATATATTTATGACACGTTATTTGAGGAAAATGAGCAAAGTTCAAGTTAAATTAATCTGATTTGAAACAAATATTACTTATAACAAAAAATAGTATACAAGCATTTCTTAACGACGGGTCCTGTTTTTCTAATGTCCTTATTGGCGTTGTCGATAAGTTCCGAGGTATTCACAGCTAGTATGGATGACCAGAATGGACATAAACTTACGAAATCCAAATGAACGCAATTTCTTTTATTTTTAACTACCTAGTAATTTTTAAAAATTAACATATTTTCAGCAATTACCTAATAATTACGTTTGAAGATGATTTATGAAAAAGTAATAAAATTTAAAATTGTCTTAGATTAATTTTAAAATTTAATAACTGAGATGAAATATCACGATAGACTTAACTCAATTTATGACCCACACTAAAATAAATACATAAAATGAAAATATTTTGTGAAATAGAAATTAAAAAAGTAAAATTTACTTTAAATTTTAAAGTTTTAAAAAGCTGAAGGGATGTTGTTCAAAACCTGTTGAAACGTAAGCAATGAATAACAAATTGGAGACAAGCGAATTTCTCTGTAAAAAGAGGACAACTCTTAGGACATATGAGCTTTTCATATTAATGTTACGTATAGACTACCATAGATGAAAAATGGGAATGCTTAAATTAAAAAAAATAAAAATAATAAATAAATTATTTTAAAAATATTGGTGCAAAACGACTTAAACTTTTCAATTTTTGATTCGTAAATATAGTTTCTACTTATTTACAATATCACCTAAAAGAAATACGGTGTAGGAGATTTTTAAACGATTTTTAAACTAATTAAAATTTTTAAAAAGATTTCATTTTTTTAAAAATTTTCTTGTAAAATGTTTTTCTTAAGACAAGGTAACTAATTTACAAAAGCAATTAAAAGGTTTTCTAATTAAACAATGTCATAGTTTCACAACATTTTTTAAAAAAATTTACAATTCGGAGCAGATTTTCAGAAAACTAGTAAAAGTTTGAAAAAAAAGAAAGAAGAGGGATGAATTATTAGAAAGGTTTAAAATTTGTTAGAAAGGTTTTTTTAAAAAAAAAAAAAAAAAAAAAAAATTTAAAAATACTTTGGTCTTTCCTAATAATAATTAGAAACATTTTGACAATAAAACTTCGTTTTTATTAAGTGTTGGGCCTTTTTTCATCATGCTATGATTTGTTTTTAGCGAAAAACCTACCTGTCTAGTACAATATTAACATGAGTATATTGTAGTCCCTTCGCTACTCCGCTCACGTGATCAAGACAGGCGTTATCTTCATGACCTTGACCTTACATGGACTACCTTTAACATTTAGTCATAGTTATATTATCTAGATCTTCTAGTCAGTCAGTATCCCTACATTTACTTACTTCTGCCCTCATTACTTGAGTCATTGTTTGTTCATGTTTCTTGAATCCAAAACACATACTTTTGCATACGATGTAAATAAATTTTGTATTTATTTCAACTTTGCTGTCCCCTGTTGACCTGTCAAATTCACGTTTTCTTTTTAAAATGTTAGCGGGCCTCCTGGGACTCATCATTATTTAGGCCATATTATATCGCGCCCCCTCAAGTAGGTCCACTTACAAGTTATAATCACACGTCCTTGGACAATTAAAATCATCGATTTATTTTGTAAAACAGACCCCCCACCCCAGATGCTCTGAATCCTAAAAAAAAAAAAGATACGATTCAGAGCAAAATAAAAAAGCAATAAAACTAAGATATTATTTTTACAACAATTTATGTATTAAATCAGTGTTGATAATATGTAGAGTCGAGCATGGGCATCTCGACGTGGTGTAATGTTTAGTAAAGCTTGTCTTACTAGATCAATTACGACTGAGTAGTGAGTTCGATCCTCACTGGGTGCCCCATACTTTCGGTCTTGTGCCACATCTAAGTTACAATTGGAAAATCACTTTGGGCAACTCGCGTGGCGTAATGGTTAGCAGGATTGTCTTACTAGATCAATTACGACTGAGTAGTGAGTTCGATCCTCACTGGGTGCCCCATACTTTCGGTCTTGTGCCACATCTAAGTTACAATTGGAAAATCACTTTGGGCAACTCGCGTGGCGTAATGGTTAGCAAGATTGTCTTACTAGATCAATTACGACTGAGTAGTGAGTTCGATCCTCACTGGGTGCCCCATACTTTCGGTCTTGTGCCACATCTAAGATACAATTGGAAAATCACTTTGGGCAACTCGCGTGGTGTAATGGTTAGCAAGATTGTCTCGCTAGAACAATTACGACTGAGTAGTGAGTTCGATCCTCACTGGGTGCCCCATGCTTTCGGTCTTGTGCCACATCTAAGATACAATTGGAAAATCACTTTGGGCAACTCGCGTGGTGTAATGGTTAGCAAGATTGTCTCGCTAGAACAATTACGACTGAGTAGTGAGTTCGATCCTCACTGGGTGCCCCATGCTTTCGGTCTTGTGCCACATCTAAGATACAATTGGAAAATCACTTTGGGCAACTCGCGTGGTGTAATGGTTAGCAAGATTGTCTCGCTAGAACAATTACGACTGAGTAGTGAGTTCGATCCTCACTGGGTGCCCCATGCTTTCGGTCTTGTGCCACATCTAAGCTGTGCTTAGAAAGTCACTATGTAGACTCGAGTATGTGGGTTGGGTTCGGAAATATATTTGCTTCTTCGATACGTGGCACTAAGAAGAGATTGGATTCAAGCTGATTCCACGCGTCACCGGTTTATTTGTACGCCTAAATAATTATGCAGAGCATAATCTAGCAGGGTAGGTTTAAGCCGGGGGGGGGGGGTGTTGTTAGCATTCTAAATCGCAGTAAGAGTAAAAATAGACTTCGATTAGTTTGCTGGATTAACTAGTGTAGAGAACCGTGTGGGTTAGAGTGTTGCTGATTTAGGAACACGTGCTGTTTATTTCCTGCTAGAAGGTCCAACTACAAGAACAATGTCGGACTCAAGTTGAGTTCATCCGAAGATGTAAAGAAAACAAACAAGACCTATATATATATATATATATATATATATATATATATATATATATATATATATATATATATATATGTATATGTAAACAAATATATGTATTAAACAACAAATTTACAAGTGACAAAGACATCAACATTTGTGTTTGTGTGTGAACGTAAAGAGTTTGTATTTTGGTGAATGTTTGTACGTACGTGTATGTGTGTGTATAATGTTCACAGCCTCTTCCCATAAGTGGAAGTGGGCGAAACGCGGATTTCTACGAGAGATCACATTTTTTTAAAAGTGTCCGCTGAAATGCAAAGTGAAAAAGAATATTTATTTCCGTAAAATACAATGTGGCACAAGGCCTAAAAAGGGGGTGGGAAAATGACGGTCATCTTCTGTCTTAATTTTTTAAACTTAGCTAGCCACAACCACTGACCCAATCAAACAATACAATATTCCTACCACCAAAACAACACATTCATAATTACCTTTCTTACTACATCCAGCAAAATACCTCAAAGTGAAAGAGAACGAGGCAAGTAGTCGCCCAGTATTTATAGTGTAGGGAGAGCGACCCCTAGTGAATAATTAGGGAATTAAGGAGGAACTAACTCCGACACTAGTTTCGTGTCTGCGAATCCAAGTCTTGATTTTGATTTAAAACGACTCATGTCTTGCTGAGACGGTTTTTTTCTTGGTCGGCAGGAATTTTACGGTGTGAATTAACTTGGACCTTTTGCTAAGATGGGTTTTTCAATTTACATTTTAAATAGGTTGTGACTGACTGATTCTCACCTTAACGAGCTTAGGTAGTTACATTTTTGAATCCTTTCGTTAAGCAAGTTTGTTTGCATTTTCTGGCTTGGGCGCCCTTGGAGCCAACGGGGTGTTTTAGTCTTTAAAGTAAACACAACAGGCATTCACGGGAGAGGAGACAAAGGAGTTTTAGCTTTTAAATAGTTAGGCCAATTGAGCCCCCGCCCCGAAGGAAATTAGGTTTTTATTTCGTTTAGCAAGAAAGCTGATATTATTAACTGGCTTTTGTATCCACGTGGCCAACAGATTTAATGTTAATTTAAGTTAACATGAACCCCCGCCCACGACGGAACATTGATGCCTGCTCTGTTGGCTTTGTGTTTCCGTAACACTAAAGGTATGTGGTATACGATTCACGAGTATTTTCTTTTCAGGTATTATCAATTCGGCTTGTTTTTTTATTCGTTTATATTAAGACGGGCTACTGTATTAGTGATTTCCCAAGCATAGCTTAGATGTGGCACAAAGCCGAAAGTAGGGGCACCCAGTGAGGATCACTACTCAGTCGTGATTGAAACAAGCCTGCTAACCATTACACCGCCTCGAGGTGCCCAACGGCTACTGTATTAGTAAGTGAATGCATGTATAGAGGTTAAAGGTTAAAGGAGAACGTATTCTTATATGGCATTTAGTGTCGAGTGGAGTAGATTTTTTTTTTTTTTTTGACGGTGGGTGACTTTAAAAGTGAAGCAACTTACCATAATATCGATGCAGGGGAAGCAATACAGTAAAGTGTAGGCAAATCGCGCCGCCGACCTTTGAATAGAATGCAAAACAGTCTCTGATTGGCTAATGCAAATTATGCGGGGTCAAGTAAATATCTACAATACCCGAAATTCGTAATGAAACCAGAGTGACATCACTGATTACCTTCATGATTTAATTTTATAAATCTATTTCAGGAATTATTTAATTATATATTATAATGACGATCATCCTGTACAAGGCCCAAGAGTCACTCGAAGTAGCAGTTCGTGAGAAGAAGTTGCTTCAGTGGAACTTACATCTCACCAACGGAATACGAAGGGAATGAAGGTGGTTCGCTACAATGGCAGTAGCATGACGGGTCTTAGCAGTTAAGGTTAGAACTGGTGGAACAAAGAAAAATAGTTCTTCGGAACACTTTCCATGGAAATAACGATAGTGTCAGAATTTCAAGTCCGAGTGTTTGTAGAAAGGTAAGGTAGAATAACTATAATGGCAACTATTAGAATTTAAAGCGAAACTTGGCGAAGAAATAAAGAAATGATAACAAATTCTTACTTTTGTTACTGGTGTAATCTCGCGGTGGCAATCATTTGTGTCAAATTACAAAAAAAAAACAAACCCAAAAACTAAATGTTGCCTATAAGTAATTCTCCTCGTAGAAGTAACGATAGGAAATAAAAAGTTAAGACTTTTATGAAACAGCTTTGGTAACGCGCCCAGTCAGCTTGGAAAGAGATAGCAAAGTTTGGTTTGGTTTGTTTTACAGCATATTAACCTCAATGGGTTATTTAATGCCGACAAAATTTTTATGGCTGGTAAAATACTATTGCTGGTTATTTTTTTTTGTTTTTTTAATGTATAGCTGGAAATTTTTTTTTTTCCAAAATGTATTGCTGGTAACAATATTTTACAAAAAAGTATTTCTGGTATTCAAAACCTATTTTTACACTTTCATAGTGTTTTGAGCCAAGTTTATGGATTAACTATTTGGAGAGAGCAAAGTCATAAAGAAGGGAGAAAAAATACGACTACCACCACCTTTGGCTAACTATTTTTGGATTTCATATCTCTATACGAACATATATGCAAATTTTGACTCCTCTTCAATAAGATGAGATCGACTGGAAGTCATTTCAATAAATTTTCTGTGGAGACGAAATAATATCTTTCATTATATTTTTGTCACAAGATTACAGTTGAATTCCACCATTTCTCACCTTCCGCTGAGTTTCGCTAAGGTAAGTGCT
>OZ038511.1:12383535-12478535 GCA_964036315.1 Acanthosepion esculentum
GGTCTCAACGTGCCCTCTGACAAACACACACACACACACACACACACACACACACACACACACACACACACACACACACACATATTATAAACTGTTATATTGAAACATGCAAGTTACCATGACAAAAATGCATAATTGTTTCGATATCTAATTTAGACACCAGGTGGTTAACATTGGCGGTAATAAACGATTTTATAAAAACACAACGTATGAAACATCACTTCTTTTTACATATTTGAACATTTTTCATAGAAAACAAAGAGAAGCTTAAACGGATGTACAGTTAGATTAAGGATTCTTTCCAATTTTCCAACTCTTGGTATTCTAGTCTTACAGATTCCGAAGATAACACGACTATAATTATTTAATGATTTCCATGCCCCCACTTATGATATCCTAAATTATGGGATCAATCAAAAATATACATCTGTGCATACAGTTTAGTTTAATCTAGTATAAGACCACACTAGGACGTGGCCATTGCATTACAACAAAATGCTTTCTGTACTTGCTTGATTTTGGTATCTCCAGTTTGTAGCTAAAGTTTTTGTTTTAATCCAATTCCCCAAATCAATATTTCAGCGATCAAACACCAAGATTCTTTTTGAAGAGTTAAAGAAAATTGAGAATCGATGTGCCAAATGTGTTGAAGACCGTTTCATAGCTTTAGGTCATTCTCTTTGATCGGAACGAAATCAACATCTCATTGAGAACACTTTTTTTAGTGGCATGTCCTTTCAGGACGAATGTAAACACTGGTAAGAAAGGGGAGACCTTAGCTGCTTGTTTTTTCTTTCTCTTGGCTCAAAAAGTACGTGTACTTTTAGAGTTTTAAAAAGAATAAATCTTTCTTAACCATAGCAATAGATTTAGAATGTAGAAGTAAAAGTACTAGACTGGCGACGAGATCTCATCAATTTACAGTTGAGCTGGCTAGATGTAGCCGTAAGTTCTATGCTAACAGTTTCTTTTCTCACATTTCACTCTTGTAGATCCTCGTCTCAGCACCATGCTTTCCAGCCAATTTTAATCTGCAAAAATTTAAATGCAATATCAATCGCTATCTACAGTCCTCCTGATTACTCTTTTTTCTTTCCCCTCATTATCAATGTATCTGTTCCTAATTCTTCCACACCTTGTAACTCCTTATATTTTAGTGGGTTTACTGCCTTGCATGGCTGATACCGACTATATATATATATATATATATATTAGGATATTACATCAAAAACATGTCAAAATCTCTACACAATTGCAGTCGTGTTTCGATGCGTATCAAATGCATCTCATATATGCATAGAAACATGACTGCAGTTGTGTAGCGATTTTGACATGTTTTCAATGTAATATCCTAAAATAAATAATATTGCTCTACTTTGCATTGAGCCCTCTTTTAAATCAAATGTTACGAACGTTGGAATTGCACTCTATTCCTTCACATCTTACCTGGATACATACATACATTATATATATATATATATATATATATATATATATATATATATATATATATATATATATATATATTATATATAAACACAAGATGACAAAGATATTTTTAAAATGTGCTGTTGTCTGGAAGAATACGCTATTTTCATGGTGTATAGAATAGATGAGCCATTTTTTTAATACTTAAAGATAATTAGACTCCAGCTGTCTCTGTATATAATGGACTCTCCCGTCGGTTTGACGTACAAAGGATCAATAATCTTTTCAGTTCCTGGTTTTATATTTATGCCTTAAATATATTTAGTGCAGATGACAGGATTTTGAATGTTGAATAGATCAAGTTTCGATGCGTCTCAAATGCATCTCACCAGGCGATTGTAAATGACTGGCGAGCGAACGATTTATTTAGAAATATTTAGAAATCTAAATAAGTATTTAAATTTATTTACAAATATTTAGAAATCTAAATAATTCGCTTACTCGCCAGTAATTTACAGTCGCCTGATGAGATGCGTTGCATACGCATCGAAACACGACTGCAATTGTGTAGCGTTTTTTTACATGTTTTAGATGTAATATCTAAAATAAATAATATTGCTCTACTTTGTATTGAGCCCACTTTTAAATTAAATGTTACGAACGTTGCAATTATACTCTATTCCTTCTCACCACCTGTATAAAAATTTATTTCGGTTGAGCTCTCTGGGGAGGATGTGTGGGTTTATAAACAGTGACTATTACGGCTAATAATGCAAGACTCTTCGGTAAATCGAATCGAGTTCTCTCAGTCACTGTGTGTTTATCTAGGGATAAATACGCTTGGATTCACCTTCTTCTCTGCCGTGCGCCAACGGCTTCAGAGTAAAATTTCTGACTGGCGCGAATTCAGCCGGTTTTCGACTCTAGCCAGAGGCAACCGGACGTCTAGCCACACTGTTGAGCTGTGATACAGCGAAACAGTCTGTCTGTTGATGACAATATATATGTGTGTAGCCATGTGATGTGTGTTTATGTTTCAATTTGTGTGTGGATACTTCTTTGTATGCTTGCGCTGTTATGGAAGTGATGAATAAATCTATTCCCTAAGGCAGAAAAACTAAATTTTATCGCAGATAAAAATCATAAAAAGTCAAATAAACAATAGTGAAGTGTCTGTAGAGATAGCTACTTGTAGACCTTGAATTCTGCTGTGTTTATATCCAACTGAAAATTGCTGATCAAATTTAAGATAGACAGTTGACATATCCGTTGTAAATGAGTCATCGTTTATTGATTCTATACATTATTGATGTATTTGGCGAATGAAGGACCATTGGAAGAAATGCAAGATTGAAGGTGTTACAGTTTGGTGGAGATCTGTTTTGTATCCACTACGAAAATGAATAATGTTACAAGATAGAGCGTAGATCGGAGGATTTTGCCAATGCCTAGCTTCTTGTCACTGTCCCTGATCAAGTGGAAGTTAAAATTAAGACTGGTATTTACCAACCTCCCCACAAGGCAGGATGTGGCATAAGGCCAATTTTTATGTGGGGCAATTCCGAGCACGTAAGCTCGTGCAAAAATTCCTAGTAGACCCCGCATACACAGGGTCGGGTTTGTTTACATCCCCAGACGAGACTGTAGAGGACCGTGGGGTGAAGGTGAGAAGAGATATCAGAAGGTTAGACTCTCCTGCTGGCCGGTCCAGCTACATGAGAATGTCGGACATTAAATTAAGTCCAAAGAAGACAAAGAAAACAAACAAGACCGATATACATGGGTAAACAAATATATATTAGGGGTAAACAGATATATTAATACACGAAGACATGAAAAGTTACATAGTGTTTGTATGGAGAAGTTATGTGTGTGTGTTGAGTGTCCGTACGTACGCGTATTGTCCTTAGCGTGTTCCCAGAATATGGGAAACGCTGTATCGGTGAGAGGTCACATATTGGTATAAGTGGAAAAAGAACGATTTTACCTCGTCTCCGTGCGAGGTAGCGGCCCAAGGCCTGGGTCGAAAAAGAGAGATAGAGGGAAGGGTCAGCTAGTATTTATAGTCAGGGGAGAGAGACCCCTGTTGAAGGATTAAGGAAACTGAGAAGGAGCTAACTGCGACAAGACTTTGCCCTTCAGTATAGCCTCGTCTGGGTTCCTCTCTACAGGCAGGGAGTTCGACAAGTCCGTTGCGAGCCTGGCAGCTAACTGCCTGAATGCGACGGACATAAATTAAAATTAAGACTAGAAGCAGCAGAATCAGACCAGCGATAGGACAAGTACAGTACGGGTTCGTTAAAGACGCCGGAACAAGGAACGCGATATTCATGCTCAGAATGTTATCAGAAAAAGCGATACAAATGCAGAAGGACGTGTACCTGTGTTTCATAGACTACGCAAAGACCTTCGACAAAGTACCCCCATAAGGATCTGATGAAACTACTCAGCAACCCTGATATATTCGGGAAAGATATCAGAACCTATACTGGCAGCAAACAGCATGCATACGCATAGGGAACGAGTTCAGTGAATATACAAAAATAGAAAGGGGCGTAAGGCAAGGATGCGTCTTCTCGCCTGACCTGTTCAACCTATAAAGCGAGGAAATTCTGAGAGAATTGGAAAACCTACCGGGATTTAGCACTGGCGGTCACAATCTTAACAACATAAGATACGCTGATGACACAGTACTGATAGCAGACACGGAAGAGAAATTACAAAATTTCCTACAGAAGGTAGCGACAGCGTGAGAAGAAAGGACTAAGCATAGACTATAGGAAGACAGAATGCATGGTCATCAGTAAGTGGATGAGCCCGAAATGTGATTTGCAGGTCGGGAACACCAGAATCAAGCAGACGCAGAAGTTTAACTATCTGGGAAGCGTCTTGACAGAGGACGGTAAGTGCGACACTGAGATCCGTAAAATGTATTGAGATGGACAAGGACACATTTCAAAAGCTGGGCAGAGTATTGCGAGACAGGAGCTGTTACGTGACATCTGTACTGCTTTACGGCAGCGAATGTTGGACGATTTCCTCATGGATGAAGAAGAGACTCGAAGCGACAGAGGATGCTAAGGATAAAATGGACCTAGCGTGTGAGCAACGATAAGGTCTGAGAGAGGTTGCAAACAAGGAGGAGGCTTTTACTTAATATCAGGAAGAGGCAACTGAAGTTCCTGGGACACATAACGAGAAAAGAGTGTCTGGAGAATCTGATACTCATGGATCAAATAGAGGGAAAGGGCGACAAGGGAAAACAACGCGTGACATACCTGGCGAGTTTAAGCAAGTGGATGATATATATATATATATATATATATATATATATATATATATATGAGAGAGAGAGAGAGATAGGTGGGTAAATCAAATAACTAGATATTAGTAACCGTATATGCGCGCATTAGCGTGCATAAACAGATAAGCAAATAAATATTTACTAAATTACTAAATAATTTACTTTAAGGTGGAAATAAAAAGTGTTCAATGTGGTTAGACAAAGCTAAGAAATATATATTAATAAATATACATATACCTACGTTTGGTGTGCGACTAAAGTTTCGTGGTTCTACCAACTCATCAGGCATAAAATATTTCGTGCTTGATGAGTTGGTAGAACAACGAAACTTAAGTCGCACTCCAACCGCAGGTGTGTGTGTGTGTGTGTGTGTATATATATATATATATATATATATATATATATATATATATATATATGCACTGTGGATTAAAGAATCGGAGAGCCGTGTTTGAATTCCCGTCGAGTTCATTACATTCACTTATGTGATACTACCCTTGGGAAAATTATGAATCCATCTCTTCTTCCCAGCCCAGCAGTGGGTAAATCGCAGCTCATTTTTCGCGAGCCCACTTTGGAGGAAAAATCCATAGATTTCGACTCTCCGGAGTAGAAATGCGACCGACTCCAAGCTGTTCAAACACAAGCGAAGACGTGGCTACATCGCTTCCCACCCACCCCAGCTCGTGGTTGGAAATAAGAAAGAAACGGTGACTTCAAACAAATCATTTCCAACAACAACCTACTCCCAAGGGGATGCTTCTCCGATCACTACAATCTTTACCCTGTTCAAGTTTAAGGTTAACCGTTATCTTCCGCATATATCCGCATAAGCTTTGTATCTTACTTTGCAATGGTCTACCTCGAGTGGCTCTCGGGCCTTGTATATGGTGAATATCGTTGCAAAAAAAAAACAAAAAAAACAAAACAAAACAAAAAAATCACGTACGGTCAATATTCACTGACGATCAAAATCTTTAGTGAACCTCAGATTTTCCTGTGAACCAACTAAACAAAGACTTTAACTCAGCTTAAGACTATTTTTTTTTTATTCATTTTTGCCTCTTTTTTATTTATTTACATATGTCTGTAAAGACAAATTATTTATTTAACAGGCATACCTACGTTTTCTTTATTGCTATTTCATTCATTCGGTCAGTTATGTGCCATAACACGCTTAGGCGATCATGTATCTTTCGATACATGACTGACGAGGCAGATTTTTTTCTCGCAGTAGGTTGCTGTTTCTTTCTGCGGTAGACCAGTTGCCATCCAAGGTTACAGAACCCGGTCTGTCCTGAGGATTCATACTTTTCCCAAGGGTATTATCACCTAAGTGATTATAATGGATTCGACAAGAATTCGAACTCGGCTCTCCGATTCCTCAATCCAAGTCGCTATCCATTACTCCACCGTGCTTCCTCCTATTTCATTACTGTTTGGAATTCGAGCTTTCGGATTTTTAATATAAAAAAAAAAAAAATCCTGGACTACAGAATTTCCACTTGAACCTCGACAAAGGGAAACTATTTTCTATATCATTTTAATATTTGACTTGCTTATAAAATATGTCCGTAATCAGAATAATGTTAAAAATATTTATATTTAATCATCTTTCAATATTTCTTGAAAATAATATAAGATAAATTGTGTACAAGCTGATAAATATACGAAAAAAAAACGCCCCTCCTTCCAAAAAGAAACAAGTAAAGAATAATTGAATTGTATCTTTTCCTGGGAGATTTATTACTAATTTTCGTCTGACTTTTTTTCAGCTATATACCAATCGAGTTACCTTGTGGTCGTTAGTTTAATCCAGGGTCGGAGAGTACAAAAAGTACTCTATTTTAGTTCACGGTAGAGTAATGGATAGCGGCTCGGATTGAGGAATTGGAGAGCTGAGTTCGAATTCCACTCGAATCCATTACGTTCACTTACGTCCTAATACCCTTGGGAAAGGTATGAACCCTCTTCTCCTCCTCCCCAGCTATGGGTAAATATCAGGACAGACCGGGTTCTATAGCCTTGGATAGCAACTGGTCTACTGCAGAAAGAAATGACAACCTACTGCGGGAAAAAAAATCTGCCTCATCAGTCATGTATCGAAAGATACATGATCGCCTAAGCGCGTATCTCGCATGGCACATAACTGACTGACTGGTAGAGACAAGAGACATCACAATGAAACCAATCTTCTTTTTTTATGTGACGTGTCCCTTCAGGACGTAGTCGATCATGGCTCGCCACTTCCCCCTTATTCTTCAACAAGTTTTATCCCTTTGCTCTAGGCCATGTTCTGCCATCCACTTGCTTATGCCCGATAGGTATGTCATGCGTTGGACATGTGGACAAGTCGGCCACTTTCCCGCCGTTTATCCTCGGGGAAGGTTCTGGTTTTCTCGTGAATCAAGCCATTTGAAAAGGAATTGCTCCCTTAGAAACAGAAGAAACGCCTGCAAAGTAATAATGGACTGTCAATAACTCCGTTCTATGTAGATGACGAGAAGTTTTTGTTGCCGGTAGCCATGCCAAAAAGTGGGTGGATGACGGAGGAAGAATGTTGGAGAAGGCCAGGGTGGAAACCACTCCAAGAAAAAGAGGAATAGTGTATTTTCCTGGAGGGAGAACTGACTTGTGAACCAGTAATAAAAAGCGACGCAGACACTAATCTACACGGGGGCGTCTGTGTCCTTGATTAGGGAAGATCAGTATAAGAGAATGAGATTACGAGCGTGGTTCAGGAAGCCTGACATTACAATTAGCCAGGCGGACGGCAAAGAGAGGACAATAACGGAAATGGTGAGGCTCCCGATAAGGATAGGAAGTACAAATGTTGCCCACAAGTTATATGTGACCACAGATCTTTGTAGAGAAATGATATGGCCCAGCTAAAATTCAACCTTGAAGTATTGCTGGTTGATGGAGTGGAGATACAGAAAGATGCTGAGTATATCATGGACCGTTATTTGTAATATGGGATCAGATGGCGGGAAGAGTTTAAAAGGTCTCAATGTAACGATCTAAAATTAGCCGAGGTGGATGGCTGGGAAGGAGCTGAACTAAAAAAATAAGAAGAGAAGGATGAGAACAACTCTGGTGGAACCAGAGATGGAAACAGATGAAGAAAGAAGGAGGGTGATGAATCGACCGCTAGTTGATAAGGATATGAGAAGAAGAGACTTCAATAATGGAATTCCACTGGAAGGATATGAAGGTCTATTTAAAGGGAATTGAACTGTTACAGACAAGAGGAAAAAGAGCAGTAGTCTCTATCGTTGGGAAGGCGTTGAGTGGTTCTGTTCGGAGCAGTGTTGGAAGATGTTAAAATTATAAGGAGGAAGCTGAAGTAAGTGGAAAAGAATCAGAGAATTTTAGTCCAAGAGTCAGTGTATCGATACTAAATGTGACGAGATTTGAACCGGCGAAGAACAGGACAAGTATAAATCGGCTAATACGTAAAAATGCGAGAATTAAGGCAAGCAGTAGCTGTCTCCGAAGCCATGGCGGCCGAATTACATGAGTTAAGTAGTTTTGTTCAGCACTATTTTCAATTAATGACAATTACTAATAAGGTGCGCCAGACTCGCCAATCCCTGACAATTTTGTTAAAGCATATGAGAGCTCGGCTAGATATGTTATCATTAGGACATTTGTTCTCGAGTGTAGTGACCCCTGGTCACTTAAGGGAGTTACTATTAAAAATACAAATCGAATTATCCCATCATTTAAGGTTACCAGTAGATCCCACTAAAGAGCTGTACAAATACTGCAATGCATTAAATTGTGTTGCCTTATTAGAATATAATAAACTGTTGGTTTTGATGTCCATTCCATTATTAGACAGAGGTAGTACCTTTGAGATATATCATGTGATAAATTTACCCATTGCCTACCCTCGGGTAGAGCAAGAACTAGGAGCAGCTGCAAAATATCAAATTAAGACCGAGTATATAGCTTTGAATTCAGTGAGAACAAAGTTTACATTCTTTCTTTTATATGCAGTGTCCATTCAGGATGTAAGCGATCATGACTCTCCACGTCCTCCTATCCCTTGTAGCTCTCAATAAGTTTTGTCCCTTTGATACTGCCTCCAGGCCATAATCTGTCATCCACTTGCTTAAGCTCGATAGGTATGTCATGCGTTGCTTTCCCTTGTCCCTCTTTCACTCTATTTGACCTGTGAGTATCAGATTCTTCAAACCCTCCTTTCTCATTACTATGTTTTCAATGACAAAAACAAACTGGGAAATATTTTTTATCTATCGCTCGAATGGTTAAATGAGAATGTGACCTGGTTTGTGTCTTTTCGCTGGACAAATGGGTCCAGAAACGGAGTCAGAGAATTTAAATTAATGAGGAGAATAAACCTCACCCTTTCTCCGACGCATTTTAAAAATTAGATTTGTCACAAAGACAGTTATGTCAGCCCTGAGAAGTAGGCAGAGTTAGAATACCAAGGAGGAAGGGACAGAATTTAGCCCCACCTGTGCGGAGTAGCAGTGCGAGATGTGAAGTGAAGCAGGTTGGAGTTAAGGGAAGAGCAATCCCTGTGGCTACTCCCAAGGAAAGTGGATAATTCTCCAAATTTTGAAAGTTGATTAAGTAAGCAGAAATAGGAAACAAAGAAAACCTTTATTGGAATGAGTGAAAATAGGGGATCACCAAATCCCCAGAACCCTTCAGCCCCACGTCAGTTTGGGGCCGAAATCCCGCATTGAGTGCCTCTGAAATTCACCCCAGCTGCCAACAGATTTCCTGATTCCAAGACTTTGAACCAGTCCCTCCAGAAGTTTAGACAACGCCCAGTGTCACTATAGAGATTGATGCGGAAAAGCTTAATTTTTGTTGTACCAAGAGCTATGAATATTAACCTCACGAATCTCTCGTTTTATTTTTCTTCTTGAAGATATATTATTTCCTTAATATAATACATGCCACGGCTTGAACCAGCGGTGCGAGACTACGACATTCGATTTTCCACTGCTCTGAAATCAAGAACATAGTGTGGGCAGAGTTGGTGTGGATCGAAGCGGCCAGCGACCAACAATTAGCTTGGACCAGCGTCAGCATTGACCAGCGAAGAGATAGCCCGGTGGTTAAAACGTCGTTCTAAGACCCTGAGGACCGTCCCACTAAAACGTGGTCGAGCCACCGGCTGTAGGCGGCGGTGAAAGGTGTTATATGTGAAGCAGCTCTTTTTTTTTTAATTGAAATTTATTAAGTTTAGCTGAGTTTGTTAAGGGGTTAATGCAGTTAAGACTGTGTAGCGCCAAGTTAGAAAAATCAGAAAGGTTTAAGCGTTAAAGAGAAAGGAAGAAAGAGAAGTTCGTGTTTGGCAACACATATTCTGTAGAGTTTATTCCAGACAGACAACCAGGTATTAAAATCGATTTAGATTGGCCGTCTTGTGCGTGAAGATAAATTGACTTATTTCGTTGGCTTTGGTAATGTTATTTATGGAGAGAAAAGTCCAAGTTGAGATCTTTCTTTCACGGCTGGGTGTGCTACGTAGAGAGAATGGTGAAGTCAGAAGGATAAACACGTACCTGTAGAATATTAAATGCCATTCTTGGAGTCTTTTCTGAAAGTCTTTCACAAAAGCCCATGATTAATATTCTTCCTTACAAACTAAAAGTGTAATTGCAGTAACAGAAGGATTATGAAAAAAAAAAAAAAAGGATTTGTTGAATAGACAAAAAATGACAACCCTATTTAATAATTACTGTAAATCGCTTGATAAAAACCCCTTCTTTCTTTTTATGTGTCATGTCCTTTCAGGACGTAGGCGATCATGGCTCTCCACTTCCTCCTATCGCTTGCAGCTCTCAAAAAGTTCCTTCCCTCTGCTTCCTCTCCCAGACCACGTTCTGTTACCCACCTGCACAAGCTCGTTAGGGATGTCAAGTATTGCTTTCCCTTGTCTCTTTCTCTCTATTCGACCCGTGAGTATCAGATTCTTCGGGCCCTCCTTTCTTATTACGTGTCCCAGAAACTTCAGCTGCCTCTTCCTGTTGTTAAGTATAAGCCTTCTCCTTGTTTGCAGACCTCATCGTTGCTCACACGCTCTGTCAATATCCTCAGCATCCTTCTGTAGAACCACATCTCCGGCGCCTCGAGTTTCTTCTTCAACATCTGTCCTTCTTTACGGCAGCGAATGAAAATATCCCTTAAATCTTCCGTAACTATATTTCTGCTGAGTTCTCTTGTGTAATTAGCACAACCAAGGGACTTCTTCGCTTAACGCCCGCTAGGTGGAGTAGTAATAAGCGGTATAAATGTTAAGGACATACACCCACGCTTTCTCTTTATTTTTTCTTATTACCACAACCTTTCAGCCATTGTTTCGTCAGCCTTCTTTACGTGTTCTCAATCAGGATAATCATTAAGGAATTTAAACAGATACCTGAAGAAGACCGGAGTTCACGGTGGCCGAAACATGTTAACGATAACAAAGATGAGGACATTAAACCAAACATAAATAATGATAAATCCTCATCCCAGAAATTGTGTCAAAAAGAATTGCTGTCGTATTTCCAAATTGATCGAGGCAGCGTTACATGACATAGCAAACTCCTGTGGTATTAATATGAATTTGCATCTTTTCTGGAACCTAGTTTAAGAAAATTTCAAGATGCGATATTTCTTTTGAGGTTGGTTCGCCAAAGAAGAGCGAACATTAAGTCAGGATGATGACCTTATAAGCTGAAGGAATTCTTTAGGTTTTAAAGAAAATAAAATTTAATTTGGCACTAGACAGAAACGCAGGCTCAGGGCCATTGTGACCAGGGCGCTTGGACGGTCTATGTCTTGAGTTAAATTCCCATTTATTTTTTGTCTGCCAACTGGATGTTACTTGGACATCTATCCTTACTTCAGGCACTCTCCGCCTTTACTACTTCCGGCTACCACGGAAGACACTGTGAAGCTATGTTATGGTGGCGGAGAAGTAACAGAAACCGAGTTTCAATAGTGATAAAATTGCATATTCTTTGGATTTTATCAAGAATCTCTTGATACATAGCAGAAGAACTAGACCAGGTGTGACAGTGATGTAATGGAATAACATTCCACCTACATGAGTGGCGGCACTATAGGTGGTAATCATCTATAAGTATCCGGTAGGACAGCAGAGTCGAGCTGGGATCTGCGAGAACTAGCGACCTTCCGATAGCAGCACGCACTCAACTGTACTGACTTGCGACGACCGTGCGCATAACTATTACTTCCTTGCTTGTTGTACTGGTTTCTACAATAAACCTGTTACTATTTATCCACCGTGTTTGTCCAGTCCATATTCCTATTAGCACGGAATATAACGGACAGCAATATTCAACGAATGGTGGACACATAAATGCACAAGATAGATTATGGTGAGAAAAAAGTGCCTGGCACCACACACTCAAAACAACTTTCCTAGCGGCAGACCTATTGATTGATTCAATATGATCTTTCCTCTTCATGTCAGTTAAAAACGTTAACCCGAGAAACCGCGAGCAGTGATTACCCTTCAGGAGCAATAACAGTGGACTGAAAAAATCTAATTTGATGAAAAACTGTTTTCAGAAAAAAGATTTCATCAATTTCAACTGACAATAATGCTAACTATTCAACCAATGAATAAAAAAAAGTTTCATGCAAGGAAACGGTTAATTACATCTGTTTTTTTTACATGTTCACCTAAGGCCCAAGAGTCACTCAAGGTAGAGGGTTACTGTGTTGAGTTGTATTAGCGTAAGAAAGGGAAAGATAACAGGAAATATAGAGAGCTAGTTAGACGTTAGGAATTGATGTAGACTTTAGAAGGGACCGGAAAGCCAGTCCTAAACAGGGAACAAGGGATAAAGCTCTACTCCTGTTCAAGAGATCTGGGAGGAGTGTGAACTGGACGATATGCAAACCTATCTATTCCTATTAAATTATTCTGCGTATAGAACACTAAAAATATTTTTTTGAGTATTTCAGAAAAGGAGTATGTAGGTTCGCCTATCGCCCGGTTCACACTCCTCCTCCTCGATCTTTTGAACAGGAGTATAACCACCCCCTGACCATACATTTCTATTTAATGTATATCTGACATTTAAATAGTTAATGAAGACATACCCACAAATCTATTTTTAATTCTGACTTTATGTGCCCCCCCACCGACCATTAACTTTTAAAAAAATTTTTCTTAAAAATCATTTAATCACCAGTTACTTACCATTGCCTGAAGAAATACAATCATATTATTGAAAGGTGAAAGCTTTTGCATAGTGATTTCAAATTATTTTTATTATAATAAAAATATAATAATAATATATTGCTCTACTTTGTATTGAGCACTTTTTTTAAAAAGTAAATGCTATGAACAGTGAATTTTTACTCCATCAGTTCTTTCTCTCATGTGAATATATATATATATATATATATATATATATATATATATATATATTTTCAAGAGGATAGATTCCAGGTAGAACTCAATGTCCAGGACAGAGTAAAAATATAATAAAAAAGCTCAAACACTAATATTCCATGGTTATAATTTATTACATTGGAATCATAATCATGATCCAATTCATCAGACCTACAAATTCAAAAAGAAATCAGATTTCCAATTAATTTTTGAATTTCTAGGTCTGATGATTTGGATCGTGATTACGATTCCAATGTAATAAATTATAACCATGGAATATTAGTGTTTAAGCTTTTTATATATATATATATATATATATATATATATATATATATATATATATATATATATATATATATATGAATATTACATGAATCATTCATACAAAAAGCAGATAGTGAAGTTAATGATATAAATGGCAAGAATCACTCTCACAAACAATTTTTAATAAAATACATTAACCTCGAACCCGTTGATGAATGTTATGATCCCTGTTTATAAATTCCAGTTGTATAAGGTCATTTTTAATAACAAGCTTTCGGTTGTTCATACAATCATCATCAGGTATAGAAATAGATATGTCTTTTTTACATCCAGGTAATAACATATATTATATTGTATATATAGTATATATGTGTGTGTGTGTGTGTGTATATATATATATATGAAATAAATTACAGCACAGAAAAACATTACTACCTTAAACTGAAACCAAATGCATGAAAATTATAAACAAGACAAATTCATAATATATATATTCACCTGGAAAATCTAGCAATATATAATAATAATAAATGCTTTTTTAATCATTTCCCCCAAGCAAGGCAATAATGTCACTAAGATGCAAGGGCTTACTCAAGTGGGAGAGTGAAAGAAAATGAAGACTTTAGTTGAAGGAATTGGAAACCAAATTCTAAACAAGAAACTCTTGTTCAGAAGATGGGGTCGATGTTTGAATCAGGGAGGATAAATACTACAAAAAGTTAAAATCTACCAACCATATAATTACCAGCACTAAAATTCCTATGATATCCAAACTTCAGACCACCAATGATTCTTGTAATGAACAAAAAATAAAATGCATAGATTGGTCACATGACAACTTCTGAAATTAGAAGACTGACAACACACTTGAGTGATCTTAGTTTGATAAGGAAGCACTTATACAATCATACACAACTCTATGCTCCTCCTGAGAAAAATCCTTGTAGATAACACTGTCATTCTAAAAACATCTCATTGTAAAAAATGTTTCAAGGTAATGGAATACTTTTTATAAAATAGTTTCAGCTGACCCTCAATATCATCCTTTGAAACAAGGGGGAATGTGTTAGGTGTGTTCTGATGGCACCCCAACATAGAATTACTATTCTTTATAACACAGAACAATATACTAACAATGAATAATGGCTATTTAATTGGTTGAAAGCGCCTGGGATGACAATGACTATGAAGAGTTTCTAGGCTCCTTTAGTCCTCATAAAAGAAAAACTCTAAGAACATCAGAAAACTAAATAAAAACTTATAAAATTTCATATTTGAGTAGATGCTCCATTTATTTATTAAACAGAATATTTATTTATTTTCTTTTACTGACCTGAATATTTGTGAAATCTTATTAAAAAAAATTGTTCACTCTGGCAGGATTTGAACCTGCATCCTCCTTTGGACTATTCATCTTTGCTTAATCGATGAAGCACTCTGTAGCCAAGTCAGTCTAAAGGGTGTCAGATCTAATGATGGTCTCTCCTGCCAAGGGGGAGGCTGGTTTGAATTCTTCTAGAGAGTGAATATTTTCTTTGATAATATTTTGTGAATATAAATAAATAAATAAATTGTTTAATAAATAAATAGAGCATCTACTCAAATATGGATATCCACTAAGAATAACATTTAAAGTGATTATATATATATATATATAGGAGGCACGGTGGAGAAATGGATAACGGCTTGGATCGAGGAATCGATGAGCCGAGTTCGAATTCCAGTCGAATCCATTACATTCACTTACGTGCTAATACACTTGGGAAAGGTGTGAATCCTCTTCTTCTCCCTCCAACTATGGGTAAATGGCAGGACAGACTGGGTTCTATAGCCTTGGATGGCAACTGGTCTAGGAGAAGGACAACTCTGAATTCAAAACTTGCGGAGGGTTGTTTGGGGACCTTGTGGCATTCGCTGCACCAGGTCCCTGTATTCGTCCCTCCAAAAAGTGTGGATGGCCCTGCACAAAGCCTTCACCACTATAATCAAATCTCATGTGTCGGTGTCGGGCTTTCAGTTTCTGGGAACTGATCTGCCTGACCCTCATACGTCGAGTTCGATGGGAGAGTCCATCATATATATATATATATATATATATATATATATATATATATATATATATATATATATATATATTGTAAATAGTGACTATTAAGGCTGATATAGCAAGACTCTTCGGTAAAGCGAATTGAGTCCTGTCGGTCACTGTGTGTTTATCTAAAAATAAATACGCTAAAATTCACCTTCATCCCTGCCATGCACGGATGGCTTAGTGGTAGAATTTCTGACTGGCGCCAATTCAGTTGGGTTTTGATACGAGCTAAAGACAACCGGATGTCTAGCCACACTGAAGAGCTGTGATACAGCGAAACAGTCTGTCTGTGGATGACAATAATTATATATATATATACATTATAATTCAGAAGTTTGAAACAATCCCCAGAATTAGCATAAGATGAATTTGAGAGAAGAGTGAAAGAAAATGAAAAAGAGCTTTTAAAGTCATTGAAAAAAGAATGAAATCAATTATCAGTTATATTTTGAGAAACTTTTGCAATTAATACAAAAAAAGTTGTGTTGCAGCAATCTGGATGAAAGGAGGATATTTTGATGAGAGCAAAATTTAATCATAAATTTTTATTCCTTTTTGTCATAATAAAATTTATAAAAAAAATAACTGTGTCACTTTTTTTTAACCATGTATAATAATTTTCTCTTATTTAAAGTACAAAACAACTACATTGGGGCGAATTAAAAAAATTACCAGGGGTGGCCTCAAACTTTTGAACTGTAGTACACACACACACATACATACATACATACATATATATATGGTGTATGTAGCTACCAGATTTGAAATACAAAATAGAAGAAAAGCAAAATGAAAAACTATTTACTGATAAGTAAAACATTTTCTCAATAGATGAGCAAATTCCAAAACTTTCGTAAAAAGTTTACATAGCATTTTGACACATTTCAGGTGTTACTGAATCAGTAAAATGCATCCTTCATATGACGCAAGGATCCAGAAAAAAATGTACAGGTGTGATATCAGGGGATCTTGGCTCCTAAATCAATGATCCTGCCCCTGCAAGTCATTGACTGCATCATTTTTTTTTATCCCCAATCTCTCTGATGGCAAGTGAGTTATATCTAGATGTACCGTTTTACAGACATATTGCTTTTTTGAAGCCCTTCCGGGGAGTTGAGGAAAAAAAGTTATGGTTCGATATGTTCAGGTAGTTTCCGCTAATGTAGCTATATATATTTTAAGAGGGTGCTGAAAATTTTTATTTCGGACCAAGACAGGATATTAAAAACAAATACCTTTAATATCTGTCTATATTTCTGAGATGAGGTCTTATGCACATTATTTACATTATTTGGACTATTGTCCTCATCTTTATCGCCATATTTATTACAACATTTCGGCCTTTCAGTATCTGTCTATATTTCTGAGATGAAGTATTATGTACACTATTTACATTATTCGGACTATTGTCCTCATCTTTGTCGCCATATTTATTACAACGTTCCGGCTTTTCAGTATCTGACGATATTTCTGAGATGAGGTATTATGCACATTATTTACATTATTCAGACTATTGTCCTCATCTTTGTCGCTATATTTATTACAACGTTTTGGCTGTTGTATGCTCCGGCCTTCTTCAGGTGGTTGGAATGTCGAACTGAACCCTTTATTTTGCTCACTGGGGTTGATTGTTCTAGTTCCATGTGCCATGTTTAATGGATGTCAGTTATCAGTTATCTCCTGTTAATTTTCCCTCTGAAAGTTCTCCCCTGCCTTAACCGGGTATTATAGACCCAAACCACGTATTAAAAAAAAATTTAAATTTAAAATTCTCAGCATCTCTCTTTCATTTGTGTGCTTGTGTATCTGCATCAATGTCAAGAATGAAATGCTTTGCACAAAAACTTTTTCACTTCATCATACTTCTTATCCCTAAAATTTTTCTTCATTTGTAAAAAAAATTATATAGCAAGATATCATATACATCACAGTTCAAAAGTTTGGAGCCACCCTCAGAATTTACATGGTATGATGCTTTAGTTTGGTTTGGATTGTTTTACGGTATATCAGCTTCAATGGGTTATTTAATGCCGACAAGATTTTTATTGCTGGTAATATATATTTTCTTTCAAAAATCTATTGCTGGTAATTTTTTTTCAAAAAGTGTATTGCTGATATTAAAACCTATTTTTACACTTTCATAATGTTTTGATTCCGGTTTGGGGTTTAACTATTTAGCTGGGACCCTAACAGGTGTTACCACCCAGGATCAGGGCAGACCAGGGAACAACACCAATTAAAAAGTGGTTCCATGCTACTCAAAACCTCCTGATTAGAGGCCTTGCTATGAGATATAGTTTATTGTCATTCCAAGAATGAAGCATGGGATAAATTTGTCAGAAGAATAAAAAAAAAAAATGAAAAAGAGCTTTTAGAAGCATTGAAAAAAGAATGGAATCAATTATTAAAGTTATACTTTGAGAAACTTTTGCAATGAATACCAAAAATTTGTGCTGCAGTAATCAAGGTTAAAGGAGGATATTTAGACGAGAGCAAAATTTCATGCTTTTTTTCTTGTCATAATAAAATTTCTCATGAAAATATCTTGTCTCACTTTTTTTTAACCATGTGTAATAATTTCCTTATTTACAGTACAAAACAACTACTTTTGGAGCCAATTTAAATGGGTGACATCAAACCTTTGAACTGTAGTATATATCATTTATACCACCTTCGCATTCAAAGTTATAACACCTAGTATTCTCAAGTGGTCACCCATCCAGGTATGTTGCTTAACTTTGGTGATTGTATAAGAACTGGTGTTTCAACATATTATGGCCATAAGCCCAACTGGAGATGAAAACTTTTTCTTATTTATTGAATGTTGGTAAAATTTTGTGACTTCTCTTCATCAGTCAAAGATTGACATTGTTTTAATTTTTAAGTTAAAATGCCACAGTACTATACAATAGACAATAAGTCACAATTCATAAAAAGAGAAGATAATTCACTAATTCAATATTTTTTCGACTGTCAGATAGATAGACAGATATAAACAGACAGAGATAGATAGATAGATAGATATAAACAGAGATAGATAGACAGATATAAACAGAGATAGATAGATAGATAGACAAATATAAACAGAGATAGATAGATAGACAGATAGAGATAGATAGATATAAACAGAGATAGACAGATAGAGATAGATAGATAGATAGATATAAACAGAGATAGATAGATAGATAGATAGACAAATATAAACAGAGATAGATAGATAGACAGATAGAGATAGATAGATAGATATAAACAGAGATAGATAGATAGACAGATAGAGATAGATAGATAGATATAAACAGAGATAGATAGATAGATATAAACAGAGATAGATAGATAGACAGATAGAGATAGATAGACAGATAGAGATAGATAGATAGATATAAACAGAGATAGATAGATAGACAGATACAGATATATATATATATATATATATATATATATATATATATATATATATATAAACAGAGATAGATAGATAGATAGATAGATAGATATAAACAGAGACAGATAGATATAAACAGAGATAGATATAAACAGATATGGATAGATATAAACAGAAATAGATAGATATAGATAAAAACAGAGATAGATAGATATAATCGGAGAGAGATAGATAGATATAAACAGAGATAGATCGGAATATTCAGACCAAAATAGATGGAAGCAGACTGATATAGATATAGATAGACAAATATTAACAGATTTAGAGAGAGACATATGAGCAGACTGGGATAGATAGATAGATAAACAGAGATGGATGGATGGATAGATAGATAGATAGATATAAACAATAATATACATATATATATATATATATAAAAACAGAGATGGATAGATAGATATAAACAAAGATGGATAGATTGATATAAGCAGACTGAGATAGATTTGGGAGAGAGAAATAGATATAAATATACAGAGATGGATAGATATAAACAGAGATAGATAGATAGATAGATAGATATAAACAGAGATAGATAGATAGATAGATAGATATAAACAGACAGATAGATAGATAAATATAAACAGACAGAGATAGATAGATAGACAGATAGAAGGAGACTGAGATAGATATAGACTACAATTATATTGTATAAAATCCATTATTAATTATAAAAATGAATATTTGGTATTACATGTTTCTAATTATATTCTTTTAATGGCAGCTTTCCTATTTTGCGAATGGCGGGTCTTAATGGGTTAAGTCCTGAGTGCTACAAGATGATTTTCACATCTCTCTCTTTAAATAGATTTTTTCCAATTATTATTTATTTTCTATTTGACTTTTTTGCTGAATCAGTTTTTTCACCCCTAGCTTTGTAAATATCTTCAAGCGATCTGCCATTGTCATAACGTATGTCACTTGGCCTCACCAGCAAAAATAGGATACTTCTAACTCAATAAAAAATTGCTGACAAAATATTTATCAGTATGTTGTATGAATGTTTATGTGCAACTGTATGTATGCGTATATAATATATAGATAATTTATCAAAATCTGAACAAAAATATCACGTTGTATCCTAAACATTGAAAGTCAAATTTGGGGTCAGTACACCATTGCCAATAGTGTCCAGAAAATTCCCCCCATCCCAGTTTTATTTTTCTCACAAATTCATGCTAAATTTTTAACGAGTCTATAAGTTGATATAGCACAAATAAAATTTAACATCAATCAGCTAAGTGAACAATTTTATTCATATTAATCCTATATATATATATATATATATATATATATGTGTGTGTGTGTGTGTATGTAATAGAATTTTGGGGATTTAGGCAAATCATTATAGTAATTCATCAAGTCTAAAAGAATCCTCAACAGAATTCAGAAAGCACTGGACAGCCATTTCATCCTATTTTTGGAACTCATCAGCAGTGCGCATCCACTACCAAGATTCGGACCTGAACTGTTTCAATACAACGCAAGTGTCATACCAACTGTACCAATAGGTCTCGGTGATGAAGAAGAAACCGAATAAACTCAGTATAGTGCTGCTACTCACAAATTCTGTGGCGATACTCATCCACGGATTCATAACCGAACGGATTGTGCCCCAAGAGCCATGCCATTCCTTTTCCCATGAACTGCTCCATTGCAGAGCATTTTGGTGTAATTTAGATGACAATTTATCCATCGCACTATATATATATATATATATATATATATATATATATATATATATATATTTGTTTTTAAATCAATTCACCCCAAGAAGACCTTAGTGAGGACAATAGAAGAACGGAATATTGGAAGGAAGAAGATTGCAATTGATGCTGCATTTAAATCTTTGAAAATCGTAGGTGGCAAGGAAGCTAGAAATCTGAAGGAAGTTCCACAGGCGGGAAATGCAAGAAAAGTAATTATTAAAATAGAACATACAGTTGCATTATAGGTCATTTAATACCAAAATTTAATTTTCTGGGGAGCATTAGTAATTTTCTTTACAAAAACGTATTGCTGGTAAGTTTAAAAAAAAAAAATGTATTGCTGGTAATTTTTTTAAAAAAAATTTATTGCTAGTGTTTTCACTATAAAAATGTATTTTTATACTTCGTAGTGTTTGACCCCAGGTTGGGGGTTAACTATTTACCCATAACTGGGACCCTAACAGGTACTACCACCTACAGTCAGTGTGGACCTGGGAACAACAGCAATTAAGAGGTGGTTTCCATTCTCCTCACAACTTTCAATCTCCTGATAAGAAGCCTTGCTGTAGGATGTAGTTTATTATAGTTCAACAGTAAAATGGTGAGACCTAATGGCCAATCTAGTAGCATGATTAAATTCATGCAGTCAAGGTAGCAAGGAGGAAAGCTCATCAGAACAATTGTCATGAAAATATTTATAGAAAAGACAGAAGTAAGCCAATTCCTGTTGGTGAGAAAGTGACTGGATCTGAGATGCCAGGTCAGGATTGATTAAATTGCAGATTCTTCATTGAATTTTTGTCAGAGAAAAGAAGGGAGAAAAAAAGGAGAGGTTAGAATTCTACAAAAGATTGATATGCTAAAGACTGCTATATATCATTTAAACTCTTTATTTATATCTTCTTCTTTATGTGTTGTGTCATGGCTCTCCACAACTTCCACAACTTATCCCTCAATAAATTTTGTCTGTCTGCTATTTCTCCCAAACCCGGTTCCCCCACCCATTTCCTCAAGCTCACTAAATCTGTTATTCGTTGTTTTCCTCTGTCCCTCTTCTCCTCAATCTGTCCTCTGAGTATCAGGTTTTCTAAGCCCTTCTTCCTCATTATGTGTAATATAAATGGGGTTTTATAACTTAGGCTGCGACACAAGAAATTCTGTATGGATATTATTCTGGAGTTGCTGAATTGTCTCCAGTTTATTACATTTACCCTCCTTAAGATATTCTCCTAAAGAAAATAATCAGGATCCCTCAGAATGGCTGGTGCAAGGTTTTTGTGACCACCCTCAAAATATGATATACTCCTACACTTTACTACATCTAAATTTTCATACGGTGATATACATATAAAATACAAATTTCATTGTATCCAATAATAGATCATATGTAATATAGGCGAACAAGTCATTCAGAAAAATTGAAAATAAATACAAACGTAAACAGAAATTAGAGACATGTCATAATAAAATCATTCCACTTAAGATAAATAAAGAATTTTTAATATCAATTGGAGATATTTCCTTATTAAAAAAATTGAATAATTTTCACAAATTCAAAATTATGGATAAAAATAGAGTAATTTTATATAGTGTTTTTACAGATTGGAAATGGATTAAAACATTTTGATAGGATGTTGGTCGGATTAAAGCAGGGTCAGATTATACAATTTGCACGTGTAGAATGGATTGACAGAAACACAGATTGGAAATGGGATTAAAACATTTTGATAGAATGTTGGTCGGATTAAAGCAGGGTCAGATTATACAATTTGCACGTGTAGAATGGATTGACAGAAACACAGATTGGAAATGGGATTAAAACATTTTGATAGAATGTTGGTCGGATTAAAGCAGGGTCAGATTATACAATTTGCACGTGTAGAATGGATTGACAGAAACACAGATTGGAAATGGGATTAAAACATTTTGATAGAATGTTGGTCGGATTAAAGCAGGGTCAGATTATACAATTTGCACGTGTAGAATGGATTGACAGAAACACAGATTGGAAATGGGATTAAAACATTTTGATAGAATGTTGGTCGGATTAAAGCAGGGTCAGATTATACAATTTGCACGTGTAGAATGGATTGATAGAAACACAGATTGGAAATGGGATTAAAACATTTTGATAGAATGTTGGTCGGATTAAAGCAGGGTCAGATTATACAATTTGTACTTGTAGAATGGATTGACAGAAACACAGATTGGAAATGCGATTAAAACATTTTGATAGAATGTTGGTCGGATTAAAGCAGGGTCAGATTATACAATTTGCACGTGTAGAATGGATTGACAGAAACACAGATTGGAAATGGGATTAAAACATTTTGATAGAATGTTGGTCAGATTAAAGCAGGGTCAGATTATACAATTTGCACGTGTAGAATGGATTGACAGAAACACAGATTGGAAATGGGATTAAAACATTTTGATAGAATGTTGGTTGGATTAAAGCAGGGTCAGATTATACAATTTGCACGTGTAGAATGGATTGACAGAAACACAGATTGGAAATGGGATTAAAACATTTTGATAGAATGTTGGTCGGATTAAAGCAGGGTCAGATTATACAATTTGCACGTGTAGAATGGATTGACAGAAACACAGATTGGAAATGGGATTAAAACATTTTGATAGAATGTTGGTCGGATTAAAGCAGGGTCAGATTATACAATTTGCACGTGTAGAATGGATTGACAGAAACACAGATTGGAAATGGGTTTAAAACATTTTGATAGAATGTTGGTCGGATTAAAGCAGGGTCAGATTATACAATTTGCACGTGTAGAATGTATTGATAGAAACACAGATTGGAAATGGGATTAAAACATTTTGATAGAATGTTGGTCGGATTAAAGCAGGGTCAGATTATACAATTTGCACGTGTAGAATGGATTGACAGAAACACAGATTGGAAATGGGATTAAAACATTTTGATAGAATGTTGGTCGGATTAAAGCAGGGTCAGATTATACAATTTGCACGTGTAGAATGGATTGACAGAAACACAGATTGGAAATGGGATTAAAACATTTTGATAGAATGTTGGTCGGATTAAAGCAGGGTCAGATTATACAATTTGCACGTGTAGAATGGATTGACTGAAACACAGATTGGAAATGGGATTAAAACATTTTGATAGAATGTTGGTCGGATTAAAGCAGGGTCAGATTATACAATTTGCACGTGTAGAATGTATTGATAGAAACACAGATTGGAAATGGGATTAAAACATTTTGATAGAATGTTGGTCGGATTAAAGCAGGGTCAGATTATACAATTTGCACGTGTAGAATGGATTGACAGAAACACAGATTGGAAATGGGATTAAAACATTTTGATAGAATGTTGGTCGGATTAAAGCAGGGTCAGATTATACAATTTGCACGTGTAGAATGGATTGACAGAAACACAGATTGGAAATGGGATTAAAACATTTTGATAGAATGTTGGTCGGATTAAAGCAGGGTCAGATTATACAATTTGCACGTGTAGAATGGATTGACAGAAACACAGATTGGAAATGGGATTAAAACATTTTGATAGAATGTTGGTCGGATTAAAGCAGGGTCAGATTATACAATTTGCACGTGTAGAATGGATTGACAGAAACACAGATTGGAAATGGGATTAAAACATTTTGATAGAATGTTGGTCGGATTAAAGCAGGGTCAGATTATACAATTTGCACGTGTAGAATGGATTGACAGAAACACAGTTTGGAAATGGGATTAAAACATTTTGATAGAATGTTGGTCGGATTAAAGCAGGGTCAGATTATACAATTTGCACGTGTAGAATGGATTGATAGAAACACAGATTGGAAATGGGATTAAAACATTTTGATAGAATGTTGGTCGGATTAAAGCAGGGTCAGATTATACAATTTGTACTTGTAGAATGGATTGACAGAAACACAGATTGGAAATGCGATTAAAACATTTTGATAGAATGTTGGTCGGATTAAAGCAGGGTCAGATTATACAATTTGCACGTGTAGAATGGATTGACAGAAACACAGATTGGAAATGGGATTAAAACATTTTGATAGAATGTTGGTCGGATTAAAGCAGGGTCAGATTATACAATTTGCACGTGTAGAATGGATTGACAGAAACACAGATTGGAAATGGGATTAAAACATTTTGATAGAATGTTGGTCGGATTAAAGCAGGGTCAGATTATACAATTTGCACGTGTAGAATGGATTGACAGAAACACAGATTGGAAATGGGATTAAAACATTTTGATAGAATGTTGGTCGGATTAAAGCAGGGTCAGATTATACAATTTGCACGTGTAGAATGGATTGACAGAAACACAGATTGGAAATGGGATTAAAACATTTTGATAGAATGTTGTTCGGATTAAAGCAGGGTCAGATTATACAATTTGCACGTGTAGAATGGATTGACAGAAACACAGATTGGAAATGGGATTAAAACATTTTGATAGAATGTTGGTCGGATTAAAGCAGGGTCAGATTATACAATTTGCACGTGTAGAATGGATTGACAGAAACACAGATTGGAAATGGGATTAAAACATTTTGATAGAATGTTGGTCGGATTAAAGCAGGGTCAGATTATACAATTTGCACGTGTAGAATAGATTGACAGAAACACAGATTGGAAATGGGATTAAAACATTTTGATAGAATGTTGGTCGGATTAAAGCAGGGTCAGATTATACAATTTGCACGTGTAGAATGGATTGACAGAAACACTGATTGGAAATGGGATTAAAACATTTTGATAGAATGTTGGTCGGATTAAAGCAGGGTCAGATTATACAATTTGCACGTGTAGAATGGATTGACAGAAACACAGATTGGAAATGGGATTAAAACATTTTGATAGAATGTTGGTCGGATTAAAGCAGGGTCAGATTATACAATTTGCACGTGTAGAATGGATTGATAGAAACACAGATTGGAAATGGGATTAAAACATTTTGATAGAATGTTGGTCGGATTAAAGCAGGGTCAGATTATACAATTTGCACGTGTAGAATGGATCGACAGAAACACAGATTGGAAATGGGATTAAAACATTTTGATAGAATGTTGGTCGGATTAAAGCAGGGTCAGATTATACAATTTGCACGTGTAGAATGGATTGATAGAAACACAGATTGGAAATGGGATTAAAACATTTTGATAGAATGTTGGTTGGATTAAAGCAGGGTCAGATTATACAATTTGCACGTGTAGAATGGATTGACAGAAACACAGATTGGAAATGGGATTAAAACATTTTGATAGAATGTTGGTCGGATTAAAGCAGGGTCAGATTATACAATTTGCACGTGTAGAATGGATTGACAGAAACACAGATTGGAAATGGGATTAAAACATTTTGATAGAATGTTGGTCGGATTAAAGCAGGGTCAGATTATACAATTTGCACGTGTAGAATGGATTGACAGAAACACAGATTGGAAATGGGATTAAAACATTTTGATAGAATGTTGGTCGGATTAAAGCAGGGTCAGATTATACAATTTGCACGTGTAGAATGGATTGACAGAAACACAGATTGGAAATGGGATTAAAACATTTTGATAGAATGTTGGTCGGATTAAAGCAGGGTCAGATTATACAATTTGCACGTGTAGAATGGATTGACAGAAACACAGATTGGAAATGGGATTAAAACATTTTGATAGAATGTTGGTCGGATTAAAGCAGGGTCAGATTATACAATTTGCACGTGTAGAATGGATTGACAGAAACACAGATTGGAAATGGGATTAAAACATTTTGATAGAATGTTGGTCGGATTAAAGCAGGGTCAGATTATACAATTTGCACGTGTAGAATGGATTGACAGAAACACAGATTGGAAATGGGATTAAAACATTTTGATAGAATGTTGGTCGGATTAAAGCAGGGTCAGATTATACAATTTGCACGTGTAGAATGGATTGATAGAAACACAGATTGGAAATGGGATTAAAACATTTTGATAGAATGTTGGTCGGATTAAAGCAGGGTCAGATTATACAATTTGTACTTGTAGAATGGATTGACAGAAACACAGATTGGAAATGCGATTAAAACATTTTGATAGAATGTTGGTCGGATTAAAGCAGGGTCAGATTATACAATTTGCACGTGTAGAATGGATTGACAGAAACACAGATTGGAAATGGGATTAAAACATTTTGATAGAATGTTGGTCGGATTAAAGCAGGGTCAGATTATACAATTTGCACGTGTAGAATGGATTGACAGAAACACAGATTGGAAATGGGATTAAAACATTTTGATAGAATGTTGGTCGGATTAAAGCAGGGTCAGATTATACAATTTGCACGTGTAGAATGGATTGACAGAAACACAGATTGGAAATGGGATTAAAACATTTTGATAGAATGTTGGTCGGATTAAAGCAGGGTCAGATTATACAATTTGCACGTGTAGAATGGATTGACAGAAACACAGATTGGAAATGGGATTAAAACATTTTGATAGAATGTTGTTCGGATTAAAGCAGGGTCAGATTATACAATTTGCACGTGTAGAATGGATTGACAGAAACACAGATTGGAAATGGGATTAAAACATTTTGATAGAATGTTGGTCGGATTAAAGCAGGGTCAGATTATAAAATTTGTACTTGTAGAATGGATTGACAGAAACACAGATTGGAAATGGGATTAAAACATTTTGATAGAATGTTGGTCGGAGTAAAGCAGGGTCAGATTATACAATTTGTACTTGTAGAATGGATTGACAGAAACACAGATTGGAAATGGGATTAAAACATTTTGATAGAATGTTGGTCGGATTAAAGCAGTGTCAGATTATACAATTTGTACTTGTAGAATGGATTGACAGAAACACAGATTGGAAATGGGATTAAAACATTTTGATAGAATGTTGGTCGGATTAAAGCAGGGTCAGATTATACAATTTGTACTTGTAGAATGGATTGACAGAAACACAGATTGTAAATGCGATTAAAACATTTTGATAGAATGTTGGTCGGATTAATGCAGGGTCAGATTATACAATTTGCACTTGTAGAATGGATTGACAGAAACACAGATTGGAAATGGGATTAAAACATTTTGATAGAATGTTGGTCGGATTAAAGCAGGGTCAGATTATACAATTTGTACTTGTAGAATGGATTGACAGAAACACAGATTGGAAATGGGATTAAAACATTTTGATAGAATGTTGGTCGGAGTAAAGCAGGGTCAGATTATACAATTTGTACTTGTAGAATGGATTGACAGAAACACAGATTGGAAATGGGATTAAAACATTTTGATAGAATGTTGGTCGGATTAAAGCAGTGTCAGATTATACAATTTGTACTTGTAGAATGGATTGACAGAAACACAGATTGGAAATGGGATTAAAACATTTTGATAGAATGTTGGTCGGATTAAAGCAGGGTCAGATTATACAATTTGTACTTGTAGAATGGATTGACAGAAACACAGATTGGAAATGGGATTAAAACATTTTGATAGAATGTTGGTCGGATTAAAGCAGGGTCAGATTATACAATTTGTACTTGTAGAATGGATTGACAGAAACACAGATTGGAAATGGGATTAAAACATTTTGATAGAATGTTGGTCGGATTAAAGCAGGGTCAGATTATACAATTTGTACTTGTAGAATGGATTGACAGAAACACAGATTGGAAATGGGATTAAAACATTTTGATAGAACTTTGGTCGGATTAAAGACCAGACACAAGTGAATCCCACTGAAGAATCAGCCCAATGAGCCGCCTAACCAAACTCATCCTCTAAATTCTGATGAATACAGTGCGTAGAAGTAGAGGCCAGCGATAGGACAAGAACAGTGCGGGTTCGTTAAAGACACCTGGGCAAGGAATGCAATATTCATGCTCAGAATGTTATCAGAAAGATGCAGAATGCAGAAGGTCGTGCATCTATGTTTTATGGACTATGTAAAGGTGTTTGCCAAAATAAGCCACAAATATCTGTTGGAACTGCTCAGCAACCTTGATATATTTGGGAAAGATATGAGAATAATCAGCAAACCACCTGCATGTGGATAGAAAATGTGTTCAGCAGATATACAAAAATAGGAAAGAGCATAAGGCAAGGATGTGTCTTCTCACCAGACTTATTTAAACTATACAGTGAGCGATTTCTGAGAGAACTAAAAATCTTATCAGGATTCGTCTTTGGTGGCCACAGTCTTTACAACATAAGATATGCAGATGACACAGTGCTGATAGCAGACATGGAAAGGAAATTACAAAACTTTCTACAGAAGGTAGTGAAGGGGAGTGAAATGAATGGACTAAGCATAAACTACAAGAAGACAGAATGCATGGTCATCTGTAAAAGGATGAGCCCGAAATGCGATTTACAGTTCGGAGACACTAAATTCAAGCAGGTGCAGAAATTTAAATATCTGGGAAGTGTTTTGACAGAGGATGGTAAGTGCAATGCTGAGGTTCGAAGATGTATTGGGATGGCCAGAAAAATATTCCAAAAGATAGGCAGAGTATTATGAGACAGGAAGATTTTATTGGTAAGAAAGAAAAGAGTACTGAATTGTTACGTGATATCTGTACTCCTTTATGGCAGTGAATATTGGACGGTCTCCGCAAAGATGAAGTAGAGACTTGAGGTGATGGAGATGTAGTTCTACAGAAGGATGCTGAGAATATCATGGATCAGGCATTTGATAAATGATGAGGTCTTGGAGAGGGTGCAAACAAGGAGGAAGCTTATACTTAACATCAGAAAGAGGCAGCTGAAATTTGTAGGACATGCAATGAGAAAGTAGGGCTTGGAGAATCTGATACTCACAGGGTAGATAGAGGGAAAGGGGGACAAGGGAAAGCAATGCATGTCATACTTAGCGGACTTAAGCAAGTGGATGGCAGAACAGGGTCTGGGTGAAGTAGCAAACGAACAAAACATATTGAGAACTACAAGAGATGGAGGAAGTGGAGAGCCATGATCGCCTATGTCCTAAGGGGACATGACACATAAAAGAAGAAGACTTGATTGATAGAAACACAAAGAGATTGTAAATGGGATTGAAACATTTTGATCTCGTGTTGGTCAAACAAGAATTGTGCTTGCAGATAGATTGACAGATCCACAAACTAAATGTCAACAAAATATTTTCGTCACATGTCGAATTTAAAGAAGTTAAGACAAGAGCTGCCATTGTAGAATGGGTTGATGGAAGCACAATACATTGGTCTGATTAAAGAAACTTTGGTGACAAGTGTTTTACCTGTATATCGATGTATTTATGTATATATATATATATATATGTTATTCTTTTATTGATTGCTTGTATGATTATATTTGCCTCAGAATCTATTAAGGTGTGTCATGTTGTCAGTTTAAAATCCATTCATGACCGAATGATTGTGGTAGGCTACATTAAAAGAAATAATAAATTATAAAAGCAAGACTTTCACATCAGTTACTTTAGGGTCATGCAAAGTGCAAAATGCCAGTCAATATAATCAAAGAATCGATGTGTTATTGGGAAAGAAATCAGAAATATCTGCCTTAAAAAGTATATTTTTATGGCCAGTATGGACATAAAAGTAATTTTCTCGCACTTGACAGCAGCGTAACAGGCAATGAGCTTTGGGTTTTGTATTGGAGTGAATTAGAACTGACAGCGTTATTTTGCAGCATCAACAGTTGTGTCATTCTGCATTTCCAGCAACGGCCATGAGGTGGGCACTGACATTTTATTCATTCTGACATCCACATTGAAAGTGAGTAGCAGCATTTGTGGATAATTATTTTGGAATATTCCAGAAGAATGTGACAAGTAAACAAAGGTAAGCGATTTGGCAGGGGAAAAAGAAGGTGGAAAATGTTAAAACGAAAAAAAAAAAAAAAAGAAGGAACGAAATTGGAAAATATTAAGGAAACATAAAATTGCAAAATATTAAAAATGAACCAAAAAAATGGAAAGGTAAATAATTATGAAAAAATACAGATGGATATTTTTGGGAAAATAGTTTTCAGGAAAGAAGGAATGTACAAAAAGAAAGAAGATTAATTGTAAAAAATGAAGGAAAAAGGTAGAAATATTTTTCATATAGAAAGAATAATAAAGAAGAAAAAATGATTGCAGAAAAGAATAAGAAAGTAATGAAAGAAGAAAAGAAAGAAAATTGCACATAGAATAATTATAAATAGAAAATATGAAAGAAGGAATTTCCAGATAAAAGAAGAAATAAATAGTAAAAAAATGAAGGAAAAATGAAATATCCAAACTGAAGGAGAAATTCATAGTGAAAAAATGAAGAAAAAAATGAAGGAAAAATGAAATATCCAAACTGAAGGAGAAATTCATAGTGAAAAAATGAAGAAAAAAATGAAGGAAAAATGAAATATCCAAACTGAAGGAGAAATTCATAGTGAAAAAATGAAGAAAAAAATGAAGGAAAAATGAAATATCCAAACTGAAGGAGAAATTCATAGTAAAAAATGAAGAAAAAAATGAAGGAAAAATGAAATATCCAAACTGAAGGAGAAATGCATAGTGAAAAAATGAAGGAAAAATGAAATATCAACACTAATGCAGAAATGAATAGTAAATAAATGAAGGAAAAAAATGAAATATTCACACTGAAGGACAAATGAATAGTGAAAAAATGAAATATTCACACTGAAGAACAAATGAATAGGAAAAATGAAATATCTACATTGAAGGAGAAATGAATAGTAAAAAAATGGAGGAAAAATGAAATATTCACACTGAAGAAGAAATGAATAGTGAAAAAATGAAGGAAAGATGAAATATCTACACTGAAGGTCAAATGAATAGTAAAAAAATGAAGGAAAAAAATGAAAAATGAAATATCTATACTGAAGAATAAATGAATAATAAAAAAATGAAGGAAAAATGAGGGAAAAATGAAATATCTACACTGAAGGAGAAATGAATAGCACAAACACAACAAAAAACTTACAAATAGGAGAAAAATAAATATAAAAAATGAAAGAAAAAGAAAAAAAGAAAGTTCTTGAGTGAATGAAAAATAAATAGCAAGAATGAAAGAAAAGAGGAAAAAGAATTTCCATCTAGAAGGGAAAATTGATAGCAAAATGGAAAAAGAAAATTCTAGATAGAAGGAACAAATATATATATATATATATATATATATATATATATATATATATATATATATATATATATATATATATATATAAATAGGGAGGGAGAGATAGATAGATAGATAGAAAAAAATCAAATATAGAAAGAAAATTCCAAAGAAAAATCATTAACAACAAGTGAGTTAAAATTTCATGGTTTTCCTATTAGACTTTTCTGATGAATCATAATTCTAAAGTGAATGATTGAATAAACTCATGGTGACGTCTACGACAATAAAATAGCCATAGAAAGTCCCCTATCAAATTGTTAAATATCTGAGCTCAACAACTTTAACAAACATTATTTACATTATTTGGACTATTGTTCTCATCTTTGTCACCATATTTATTACAACGTTTTGGCCGTTGTACGCTCCGGTCATTCTAATGTCGAACTGAACCCTTTATTTTGCTCACAGGGGTAGACTGTTCTTGTTCCACGTGCCATGTTTAATGGAGGTCAGTTATCAGTTATCTTCTGCTAATTTTTCCCTCTGAAAGTTCTCCTTAACTGGGTATTGAACTCACACTCTTTTTGGGTCCTGTCACTGGATCTAACCAACGCCTTTATCCACTGTGCCATGTGTCCTTGGGGATAAATATGGCGACAAAGATAAGGACAATAGTCCGAATAATGTAAATAATGTACATAATACCTCATCTCAGAAATATAGACAGAACTTTAACAAAATATTGCAGAAAAAAAAACAATAATAAATATGAATGCATGCTATTGTTTAAAGAAGTAAAGGGGTAGAAATGAAAAGATTTAAAATTGACAAGATTTTCTATTTCACTGAAGCAGACATTAATAGCATGAGAATATTATCGCTTCTTTCTTTCATTTTCTCAGTGAAACCAAGTTGGAACTCTGACATGTCTTACTGTCTATCCATGTGATCAAAACTGAATAGTTCATTATTTATGAGGCATTGGCAGGGCGTAACGGTCGTGCTAAGGAAGAGATGAGCAGAATTATAAGAAGATACACTTTAGACACATATAATACACTGTTCACCTTATAGTGTTTATCCTTATATTCCTCTCCACATAGTGCTCAGATGCTGCACACTAATACTTGACAAATTTTTGGAGGATTATAACTTTGATCCTCGAGAGTGTGAGCATATACTCTAATCCTGTGAGAGTTCTTTAATGCTCATTGGTGTGAAAAGTAGAATCAAGGATTTGTGTTCAAATACCGCTATGTCTGTGGCCAGCACTTTGCAAACTACTGCCCTTGAGAAAACAATTATTCCATTCCTTCCCATTACCATCGACAGGCTGTTATCCAGGTAAGTGCTCTCTCTCTCTCTCTCTCTCTATATATATATATATATATATTATGAAATGGACTAAGTCTGACAATTATTTTAATATATTTTTTAAAATATATTTTTTGTTTATATGTTATTTTTATAGATACAAATATTTAAGTAAATGTCTTGTTTATAATAAACAGTATTAACAACATTTACCGGCTTGAATGTATGAGAAATCTCAAAGAAAATATAAATATTTGTATCTATAAAAATAATGTATAAACAAAATATATATATATATATATATATATATATATATATATATATCTGAAAGTGGACATTGAAGTCAATGCCAAGTGATGACAGGCTGTTTCATGCTTATACGCAATCGTCAGGCCATATGTGTTGTGTTTGTTTTTTGCTTGTGAAAATACTCCTACGAGTAGCAGGAGGAGCAGTACCTTTTGCTGAAAACAGTCAGTCATGCCTAACATTCTCTTAGTTTTAATTTTATTAAATTTTGATTTTCTATTGTTGTTAAGTGAGTTATCAAAAACAAGAGCTATAAAACCGGAATATGTTTAGCAACAAGTTATTTCCTTTGGGTACAGGGAAACAGAATGTAGAATAGAAACTAGGAAAGAGAATGTTTAGCCGTGAATGACTGTTTTCAGCAAAAGCTACCGCAGCTCCTCCTGATGTAGGAGTATTTATATGTCTTTCGTTCATCATACTAAATATCTGACTTTATAGAAACTTTATAAACTTGAATTCTCAGTGAACACAGAGAAAATCGAGCCATTTTGTTGTAACTGAGTTATCAAAAACATCAGTAGAAAACCGGGATTGGTTTAACAAGTTTATTACCTTTCATTACAAAGAAACATAATGTAGAATAGAAAATAGGGAAGAGAATGTTTAGCCGTGAATGACCGTTTTCAGCAAAAGCTACTGCTGCTCCTGCTACTCCTCTTGATGTAGGAATATTTTTGTCTTTCACCCGACAACTGAGTCCAAACTTGTAGGGAAATATTCTCCCTCACAGCATACACACACACATACACACATATATATATATATATATATATATATATATATATATATATATATATATATATATATATATATACTTAAAAGCACTTTTTTCTAAAGATGATTAATAAGTTTGTTTTAATAATTATCAGTAATTTATCTTCTTTTCACACAGGATAACAGATATTTGTTTCTTGTATGTTTAAAAATTGTCTGTGCAGTTCAATTCGAAGAAGTCTTCGGTCACAGTGGCTTTACCAGTGCAGGCAGTTATTTGGTATCTTGACCAAAATTGTAAAAACAAGCTTTGTTTGTCAGTCAGTTATGTGCCATGTGTGATATATGCTTAGATGATCATGTATCTTTTGATACATGACTGACAAGGCAGTTTTTCCTGCAATAGGTTGCCATTTCATTTTGTGGTAGACCAGTTGCCGTCCAAGGCCATAGAACCCGGTCTGTCCTGCTGTTTACCCATAGCTGGTGGGGAGAAGAAAAGGATTCATACCTTTCCCAAGGGTATTAGTACGTAAGTGAATGAAATGGATTCGACTGGAATTCGAACCCGGCTCTTCAATTCCTCAATCCGAGCCGCATCAATCTTAACCGAAATTGTAAAAACAAGCCTTGTCTGTAGTCTTCAATAAAAACCTATGCAAATGAAGAATTTGCTGCCAAATAGAAAAATTCTGTTGACTTACCACAGGGAAGTTGAGTTGGCTGAAGCCAATGACTGTGGTCATTTTTAATGTCCCCTCATGTCAGCATTCTGAGAAAAGTAGTGATGGTAAGGGGAAACTAATCCATTATCTTTACCAAGAAGTCATTGCAATTCATATAAAGAAATGAAATCTGTAGGGAGATATGACATTTAAAAAAATGTGCTGTGGTTTCTCGTTGTCTTTGTCTTTAAGCTTTAAATTCAGAGTTTTCCTTTATCTAGAATTCTTCTTTATGTGCCGCATCTCTTCAGCACATAGACAATCATGACTCTCCACAATTTCCTATACTTCATCATTCTTAATAAATTTTGTCGTTTTGCTATTTCTCCTAAACTCTGATTTACCATCCATTTACTCAAGCTCACTAAGTCGGTTGTGCATTATTTTCCTTTCTCCCTCTTGCCTTCAATCTGTCCTGTGAGTATCAGATTTTCCAAGCCCTCTTTCCTCATTATGTACACAAGAAATTTCAACTGTCTCTGCCTGATGAATAAGTTGCCTTTTTGCTTTCATTTTCTGCTTGCCCTAAAAAGGCTGGAGAATTCAGTTTGACCGATAACTTTACCCAGTCTTTTTTTTTGTATTTAAATCCAGCCCTACCAATACTGCTTTCAGCATTTGATAATCCTTATATTCCACATTCACCGCTATATGTGTATTTTTGGAGCTTCTTTTAAACTTTTTAAAACTCTGACTTTAGAAATCTACTTGAGCCAATGAAGGACAAAATAAAAGGAGCCCTTAATTGTCCTTGCAGTACATATATTGCCAAAGCCAACAAAGGGCAGGAAGCTGTGGACAGCCATGACAGTACCTCATTTTTATCTGTTAAACAGTGTGCATTACACCTGCTGTTCTGCACATTCGAGAAAACATAGTAAAGAAAATGTGTTCTCTAGTACGGATCGAACCACCATTTGATCTGCTGTGATTTTTGACTTAACCGCAGAGAACGTCACAGTAAGCAAGGCTCTATTTTCCCTTCAACCAAATTATTTCCCTCCACCATCTCCCCAACAAAGGGTCTTACCACGGTCTCCTCTAGAAAGAGATGTGCAGTTTTGATCTCTGATGTGGTATGCATTTTTCTATGATAATGTATAAGTACAAAAAATGTCAGATTAAAAATAAATCCATGAATTCTTATATATATAAATGCATAAGTTTTTTTAAATTTTTTTTTTAAGCTTTTCACCCCAGGCAAGGCTGGAAGCCACTAGCACGCAAGGGTTTACAGAGGATTTGGAGCGAGAGCAAATAGGAGTCTTAGAGGAAAGGATGTGGAGAAGGATAGTGGATAGATCAAGGCAACTGGAGATGTTGATTGACGTTACACTTGAATAGTTGGAGATCATAGTCATCAGGGAATCAGGAATGAGGAAGGGAGGCGTGAGGTGCGATATATGAAGCTATTGAAGTAGAAGAGATGTCTACATTTAACAGTTTCAACAGTGAAAGGGTGTATATATATTATGAAATGGACAAAGTCCGACAATTATTTTAAGACATTTTTACGTTTATACATTCTTTTTATAGATACAAATATTTAAGTAAATGTTCTGTTTATAATAAACAGTATTAACAACATTTACGTCCTGAATGTCCGAGAAATTGTCATAGAAAATATGCATCCTCTGACAGGAATTGAACCTGTATCCTATATGTAACCGTCATATAGCCTGACGTGCTTTTACCGATTTTGTCACAGAGGAGCGTTTCGGTTAGTAAGATCGATTTTATATTTTTAAAAAAGAATGTATAAACATAAAAATGTCTTAAAATAATTGTCGGACTTTGTCCATTTCATAATGTGTGATGTCATTTGTTTACATTTGGATATGCATCAAGCAAATATGAATGTACATGAGAAAATCATGGAAAACTGTAGTTTACAAACAGTAAAATCGACCTTGCTAATCGAAACACTCCTCTGTGGTGAAATCGGTAAAAGCATGTCAGGCTATATGGCGGTTCCATATAGGATCCAGGTTCAATTCCTGTCAGAGGACGCATATTTTCTATGACAATTTCTCGGACATTCAAGCCGGTAAATGTTGTTAATACTGTTTATTATAAACAGAACATTTACTTAAATATTTGTATCTATAAAAAAGAATGTATAAACATAAAAATGTCTTAAAATATATATATATATATATATATATATATATATTATATATATATATATATATATATTGATATATAACATCCTTTGATTATGTGGACAATCTTGAGTGTTTTTTCAAGTAACATACAATTGACCTTGTGCCACACTTAATATACTTTTTTTTTAAAGATCATCTATTCTTATGTCATTTGACAGAAGAGATATTTGGAACAATTTCTTTAAAAACTCACCCCATGCCCCATTCATCCAACAAGATATCTTTCTCTCCCTCCTGTCTTCATTTCACTCGTTCCTGTCTTTTATTGCCTCCTGCTACCAGAAAATTTTCTTTTCTTTTCTTCTTGTCTTTCTTTTTTTTTTTAAATCAATTTATTTCCTGTGTTTGGTGCAATTAAACCAGCCTGAAGATGTAGTGTAAACAAACTGCAAAATAAATTTAAGTTTATAACTGGATGATTCAAATCAATTTTTTTCCTTGAAATTTTTCTTATATATATATATATATATATATATATATATATATATATATATATATATCGGGTGTAACAGCAAAATTGTTAGATTAAGCTTTGAACCGTTGTATCTTAGGAATGATTAAAGATATCTTACTAGAATTCTCCAAAGTTTTAATAACACTATGGACTCTATTTTGAAAAATAAGAATATATTTATCTCTATATTGAAATGATGATCCCTCGTGCTTTAATGACCTCCTGATCCAGTTTCTCTCTCTACTGTTCCCTCTTTTTGAAACTTATTCACCATTCTCTTGGTGGTTTTTGAATGGACTTTGACGGTGGAAGCCAGAGTATTTCTGAAGGCCTGAATTAACTTTTTCCTCTCACCTTTGCTCACTTGAGAATACAGTGTGGCTGACACTAAAACGATTTTAAATTGTTCTCTTTCTAGCTGAATAACTCAAAGAGTTTTTCGGTGATTCTTATGACAAATGCTGTCAAGATGGCTTAACGACTTATATGAAAAATTGAAAGAAAGAAACTCAATTAGTTTAGCGTTTTTTTTTATAGATATTAAGCATTTTGTGGGATGGACAATTATCCAATGCTGTTACACGATTTGGACAATTTTGCTGTTACACCCGGTATATATATATATATATATATATATATATATATATATATATATGAAGAAATATAGTCTTAAAGTGTGCTATATTTATGGGATAAAGTCCTCAATATCAGAGATAGAGCATGTGTAAATATAAAAGTGAACATAGAAGTCAACACTTAGAGGCGACAGTCTGTTTCACGCTAGATGCAATCATCGAACCACGAGTGCTGTTATTTTTCTCGGCTATTTATATATACGGGTCAGTGGTGCATTGTGGGTAGTCATTTTTGGCAGATATTTTAACGGAAGTTGTTTATTTGTTTATTTATTTATTTGCGTCAAATTATTTTGCTTGTTTTTATTTAATTTTATTTTTGTATTTATTTTATTTTTATTTATTTATTTATTTATTTTGATCAGTGTTTTTATTAACATAGTAAAAATTTGTTTATATAGCTTATTGTGGGTAGTCTATTATGGCGGCTATTTTACCGGAAGTCATTTATTTATTTATTTGGGTCAAATTATTTTGCTTGTTTTTATTTATTTTTATTTTTATCTTATATATTATTTATTTATTATTTTTATTTTGATCGGTGTTTTTATTAACGTAATAAAAATTTGTTTATATAGCTTATTTAACAGTTTTGGTTTTGTTTGGGAAGATAAAGCTATTTGTTGAATTTTTGGGTTGATTGTTGTAGTTTGTTCTGAATATTATTTTGGCGGGAACAGTTTTTAATTTATTTATTTGGATTATCTTTATTTGTTTTTTTCTAAATGGCTAGTTTATCGGTATCGGTTGTGAGTTTATTTATATATTTGGATGTATTTAGATAAATTTATTATACTTGTCGTTATTTATTTATTACACTGTATATTTTCTCTTTTTGGTTTTCGATTTTTAATAAATATATATATATATATATATATATATATATATATATATATATATATATATATATATAAAGAATTGACAGACTCCCGTGTGGATGCTTCCTTGAATACTAGAATTTTAATCTCTTTAAATCAAGGATCAATCCTTATCTACCTTTCTGATCATCATAATTTTCACATTTTACCATCTATCATTTTTAAAAAATCGGATTTACCCCAAGGAAAGCTGAAAAGCCACTAAGATGCAAGAGGTGACTGGGTGTGAAAGAATTAGAAAACAGACACATTATTATGGAGCAAGAACAATAAAAGAGCAATCAGGAAGCCAGTAGATAACGATTGACATTACATTTAAAATTTTGAAGTCCAAAGTTGGCTGGAAAGTATGGAGCCGGAAGAGAATTCCACGAGCGAGAAGTGTGACAACATAAACTGTTAGCATAGAACTTATGATTACAGTGAGCCAATTCAACTGTAAATTGACAAGACCCTGTTACCAATCTAGTACTGCGCTTAAATTCATGAAGTCAAGGTAGGATAGCGAAGAGCATATCCAAACAATTACCATGAAGTTATTTATAAAAAATGGCACAGGGAAGCAACTTTACGGCTGTGGGAAAGTGACATTTATAGCACACAACTGATATATTCATCATTACCGTTTTAACTTTAAACATTTTAACTGTAAACTTCTACCTTGAGTGGTTCTCGAGCCTTGTATTGGGTGAAGTTTTGCATTAAAATAAGTTTTTCAGGGTACAGTATCAGCTTGTTTGGAAAAGAATGTCAGATTTTAGAATCCACTTTTATTCCTGAATTAATGAATTTAGTCACTGTTTAAATCAGTCAAAAACCCTGAGCATCTGCAAATTTCTATCATCGAGTTACAAAAGGTTACTTATGACTTTACAATAAAACCCTGAGCATCTGTAAATTTCTATCATCGAGTTACAAAAGGTTACTTATGACTTGACAATAAAACCCTGAGCATCTGTAAATTTCTATCATCGAGTTACAAAAGGTTACTTATGACTTGACAATAAAACCCTGAGCATCTGTAAATTTCTATCATTGAGTTACAAGGTTGCTTATGACTTTACAATAAAACCCTGAGCATCTGTAAATTTCTATCATCGAGTTACAAAAGGTTACTTATGACTTGACAATAAAACCCTGAGCATCTGTAAATTTCTATCATCGAGTTACAAAAGGTTACTTATGACTTGACAATAAAACCCTGAGCATCTGTAAATTTCTATCATTGAGTTACAAGGTTGCTTATGACTTTACAATAAAACCCTGAGCATCTGTAAATTTCTATCATCAAGTTACAAAAGGTTACTTATGACTTTACAATAAAGCCCTGAGCATCTGTAAATTTCTATCATCGAGTTATGAAGGGTTACTTATTACTTTACAATAAAACTTTGAGCATCTGTAAATATCTATCATTGAGTTACAAAAGGTTACTTATGACTTTACAATAAAACCTTGAATATCTGTAAATTTCTATCATCGAGTTACAAAAGGTTACTTATGATTTTACAATAAAACCCAGAGAATCTGTAAATTTCTATCATCGAGTTACAAAAGGTTACTTATGACTTTACAATAAACCCCTGAGCATCTGTAAATTTCTATCATTGAGTTACAAAAGGTTACTTATTACTTTACAATAAAACCTTGAGCGTCTGTAAATTTCTATCATCGTGTTACAAGGTTACTTATTACTTTACAATAAAAACCTGAGCATCTGTAAATTTCTATCATCGAGTTACAAATGGTTACTTAAGACTTTAGAATAAAACCCTGAGCATCTGTAAATTTCTATCATTGAATTACAAAAGGTTATTTATGACTTTACAATAAAACCATGAAAATCTGTAAATTTCTATCATCGACTTACAAAAGGTTACTTATGACTTTACAATAAAACTCTAAACGTTTGGACGCCAAGAAACATTTGAATTCAGTTTCTTCATCTTCATCGCAACGAAATGTCTTCTGGCTTAGAAAACCGGTCAAGATGCTTGCAGAAGTGGTCCTTAATGTGAGAGAGATCAGAGGAACACGAAAGATGTAGTAAAGTCTCGTATCCCAACTCGGTGAGCTTCTGGCATGTCTTCTTGGTAATATGTGGCCAAGAATTGTCAGGAAACAGAATTGGACAACGTCAAGTAACCAGTACCGGTCGTATTCTTCTTAACTGAATGTTCATTTCATCCAAATACTGTTATTTAACTTCATCAGTGATGCTCTACTTAGATTCCAGGAAGCTGTAATGGATAACTCCAATGGCGGAGCACCAGAGAGTCACCATGTTCTTCTGTTGGCTCGAAATAATCTTCTGTTTTGGAAAGCGTTCATGGACAAGTCATTTGGTAGATCGTTTACGATCGTTTATAAAGGATCCAGTCATCATCACAAGACACTATTCGATCAAAATATGGACGATTCCAATGTCGCAGATGTAGCATCGAACACACACTTAAAAACGACGAACTCTTTGACTTTTACTGAATTCATGTGGAATCCATTTATCCAATTTGTTAACCATGTCAAATTCTTTGAGTTGATCTGATATTGATGAAATGTTGACACCCATTAGCTAAGATATTTCTTCGACTTGGCTTTGGTCCGATTGTGTGTTTTTTTTTGCACATGTCAGTCGCAAACGGACGTTCTCTACCACCTACATATTCCCAGTGCGGAACTTCATAAACCAGTGCCGTACTGACTCTGTTAATATTGGCAGCAGTTTCAGAAGCATTAAGACCAAACTTGAACGCATGCAAAAAAAAGAAAGAAGTAAACGCATCTCTTCTTTTCTTATGTTCAAGATGATAGGTATATAATGATTTCAGTTAAATTCTGAAAGACATTGATATACACCCTTGTGTAAATTAATTGAAATAAAACAAATAATTCCGTTATTATTTACTTTTTTTTCGTATTATTTTCAATGAAACATGACCCAGTACACATATTAGTACTTCGTATGTCTATTCCGCGAAGTCGTTCTTGCAGATTGACCACAGATTCTCAACTGGATTTAAATCAGGAGAGTTTCCAGGCCAATCTATAGTACTTTGATTTGTGTGTTTGTGCAGCGTTACAATTTTTGTATGCTTCCTTGGAGTAACATCCATCGCAGACAATGGCTGTAGGACAACTAATCGACACTCGAGACAATACACCCTGAAACTAGATTCATATTACTGCACACCACTGCGAATGAGCTAATTTGGTGAAAAAATAGAAATCGATTACACCCTGTCACTCCAGTGGGTCTAAAACTGACCGTATACTGAAAGAAAGGAAAGTATTAATTTGCACAAGGGTGTAAAATTCACAAAGAGGACGCTTTAATCATTAGGAATAGGTAATAAATTTATGTGTTGCTATTATAATGATACAATATAACACAGACACAATAAAGAAATTACAAAACCTCCTACAGAAGGTAGCGAGGGAGAGCGAGAAGAAGGGACTAAGCATAAACTACAAGATGACAGAGTGCATGGTCATCTGTAAAAGGATGAGCCCAAAATCAGATTTGCAGGTTGAGGACACTAAAATCAAGCAGGTGCGGAAGTTTAAATATCTAGGAAATATTTTGACAGCGGATGGTAAGTACGACACTGAGATCCGTAGACGAATTGGGATGGCCAAGGACGTATTCCAAAAGCTGGACAGAGTATTGCGAGATAGGAGGATTTCTTTGGTAACAAAGAAAAGAGTACTTAGCCGTTACGTGACGTCTGTCCTCCTTTACGGCAGCGAATGTTGGACGGTCTCCTCAAACATGAAGAAGAGACTCGAGGCGACGGAGTTGTGGTTCTACAGAAGGATGCTGAGGATATCATGGACCGAGCGTGTGAGCAACGATGAGGTCTTGGAGAGGATGCAAACAATACGTATACTTAACATCATGAAGAGGCAGCTGAAGTTTCTGGGACATGTAACGAGAAAGGAGGGGCTGGAGAATCTGATACTCACAGGTCTAATAGAGGGGAAAAGAGACAAGGGAAAACAGCGTGCGACATACCTAGCGGGCTTGAGCAAGTGGATGATAGAACGTGGTCTGGAGAAGGTGGCAGGGAGACAAAACTTATTGAGAGCTACAAGGGATAGGGGAAAGTGGATCGCCAACGACCTGAAAGGACACGGCACATAAAAAGAAAAGAATATAACGCAGAATGTTTATTTTAAAATCAGACATTATTTTTCGAGCAACCTGATATTGATTGAATCCTGTGAGCAACGTTAGTTAGACACTTGGCCGATTTATCGTCTGTTACAGCTTGGGTGCCACAATCTTAACAACATGAGTTATAAAGATCACACGGTGTTGATAGCAAACACGGAAAGGAAACTAAATAACTCCTACAGAAGGTAGCGAAGGAAAGCGAGAAGAAAGGACTAAGCATCAGTTGCAAGAAGACTTCATGGTTATTAGTAAAACGAACAGCCCAATATCCAAATTACATATTAGAGATACCAAAATCAAACAAGTACAATATTTTAAGTATCTGAGAAGTGTTTTAAAAGAGGGCAGAAAGTCCGACACTGAGTTCCCAAGGCGCATAAGAATTGCGATATAAGCCTTCCAAAAGCTAAGAAAAGTAATAAGAGAGAGGAAAATTTCGTTAAAAATAAAGAAAAGAGTACTGAACTGTTATGTAATATCAGTCCTCCTATATGGCAGTGAATGCTGGACAATCTCCTGACAGATGAAGAAGAGACTTGAAGCAAGAGAAACAAAGAAAAGAGTACTGAACTGATATGTAATATCAGTCCTCTTATATGGCAGTGAATGCTGGACAATCTCCCCATGGATGAAGAAGAGATTTGAGGTAACAGAAATGTGGTTCTACATAAGTATGCTGAGAATACCATGGACCGAACATGTGAAAAACGACGAAGTTCAAGAGACAACTGAAACAAAAAATTGTAGGCAAGAGGAACAAAGGAAAACAACGCCTGACCGAGCTTGAGTGAATGGTGAAGCAGGATTTGGTAGAGATAACAAAAAGATCAAATTTATTAAGTGCTGTAAAAGATAAAAAATCGTGGAGAGTCATGATCGACAACGCTCTAAACGGACACGGCACATAGAAGAAAAAAAGATCAAAGACAGGAAATCCTTACTTCTGAACCCTAAGAGCGAGTAACGATCTATTCATATTCCAGACGAATTTATTACATTCACTTACGTGTTAATACCATTAGGAAAGGTATGACTCATCTTCTCCCCACCAGCTATGGGTAAATAGCAGGACAGACTGGGTTCCATAGCCTTGGATGGCAACTGGTCTAGGAGAAGGATAACTCAGAATTCAAAACCTGCGGAGGGTCGTTTGGGGACCTTGTGGCACATAGAAAACCAAGTCTCTGTATTCGGTCCTTCAAAAAGTGTGCATGGTCCTGCACAAAGCCTTCACCACTATAAACTATTAAAATGTGCAGATTGTCTGGCTGTCAGTTCCTAGAAACTGAGGTGCCTGACTCTCATACATCGTAAAAGGGTCCCCGGCAGGCGCGGGTCAACCACCCGCGTCGATCAACGACGGGAGAGTCCAATATATATATATATATATATATATATATATATATATATATATATATATATATATAATATAAAAGGCTCAAGCACTAATATTCCATGGTTATAATTTATTACATTGGAATCCTAATCACGATCCAATTCATCAGATCTACAAATTCAAAAAGCCATTTGAAGGTCTGATGAATTGGTTCGTGGTTACGATTCCAATGTAATAAATTATAACCATGGAATATTAGTGTTTGAGCCTTTTATATTATATTCTTACTCTGTCCTGGACATTGAATTCTACCTGGAATCTATCCTCTTGGGAATTTATATATTTATAATATAATATATAAATATAAACGGTCAATAATTTCTAACCTAGTTACTAGAGCAAAATTTATCTCTTCTACCAATAAAATATTTCATAAACAATTGACTAACATCAAGCAAACCCTTATTAATAACGGTTTTCCTAACTATCTAGTTGATAATGAATTTGATAGATACTTCTCAGACCTAACAAGAGATACACCAAGAAAATTATCCGCAATTAACCTCTTTTACAAAGGACAAATGCATAGACAATACAGCATGGATGAAAAGGCCCTTAAGACTATAATACACCATAATGTGTTTCCTGTTGATTCCAACAAGGCCTTAAAACTTAATATATATTATAGTAAATTTAAAACCTCTAACCTGATAATGAGTAATAATCATTCTCCAGTTGCTGCAGTTGTTGATAGAACCAATGTTGTGTATGAGTTTAAATGCCCCTTGGAAGAATGTTCTTCTAATCCACATACATATATTGGATTTACAACAACCCGGCTCTCCAGAAGATTAACTCTGCATCGAAATAATTCTAGCTCCATTAAACAACATATTAAGTCACATACCGTTTCCCTTACGCAATCTGATATACGTAAAATACTTGTAGAAAATACTAAAATTATAGATAAACATACAGACATTAGACGCCTTAAAATCTTAGAGGCATTACATATTAAAAGCAAAAGACCTCTTATTAATCGTATAGATTATAATATATCTGGTAACATATTGCAATGTTTATAATATATTTAAATTTTGTAGCGTATTCTTCGATCTTTTGGCTTGTGTATTGGAAATCTTTTTCACGCTGTCACATGATAAAAATCTACGCCATGCACGTGATATAACATCATCGCGTCTTTTGAATTTAAAAGGATTTTAACGTTTTTAGTTTGTAAAAAAGTAGCAACATGATTACGCTACAAGATAATTGGCAAATGTTTGTTTAAAAAAAACTTTGACTAAAATATTGACCCTGAAGATGAACAATGATGTTCGAAAGCGCTAGGTCATCGTATGGACAATACATATTTCGAAACTATTTTCAAATAAAAAGTCTCATTAGAGAATATGAGAAAATTCAAAAGAAAATATGTAAGACTATGTTGTCTTTAACATTCAACACTACATGTTTGAAAGAAAAGTTGCTGCCAAATTATATATATATATATATATATATATATATATATATATATATATATATATATATATATTGTTAAATATAACAATGAATGCGTATTATGTCTGATCAGGAGCCGTTCTAAAGTTCGTATGTTTGCTTTAATTTCGAATGAAAATAAAGATAAAAATTGTCCAACATTTGGATATTTTTTTTATTAAGTTGGTCCTTGAAATTTCGGCTCACATGAACCATCTTCAGAGTGGTTATACGGACACTTAAATAAAGATATTCAGCATCGAAGATGATATTTTGTTATGTTGACATAGAAGATAACAGAATGTGAGCCGAAAGCTTAGATCAAGGGACAATAAGAAAAATATCCAAATGTTGGACAATTTTTGTCTTGATTTTCATTCGAAATTTAAGCAAACATTGAGCTTGTGGGAAAGAGGCTGCAGATTGGAGAATACACCTTCCGCGAAATATTGTGTAAATATCCTAGCTGTAAATGTCTGAACCGGTGGCACTTAAGAATGGCTCGCCTCTGAACATTTGCCATGGAAATAGCGATAAAGTATTGATGGGCTACCAATGTTACTTCTTTGAGAAAGAGGATGCAGAAGAAGTGAAGAAGTTTTCCTGTAAACGACTGTGTAAATGTCCGAGCTGGAAAGGTCTGAACTCGTGGAGCTAATGAGAGGAGCTCATCTGAATATTTTGCCATAGAAGTTGCGATAGAGTATTGATGGGCTTACAGTGTTGTGCCTCTGGGAATAAAGGCCGCAGGGTAGAAAATATCCCCTACAAAGTCGTGTAAACGATTTAGAAGTCTGTCAAGGCTGGAAATGAGCAACTCCAATTCAGATATGTTAGCAATACTTGATTTTTGGCGTCGTCTTTGACAATGCCGGTGCCAAATAGAATCGGCTTCTATTCTTCTCTTGGACTACATCAGTGAGGTGGTGAGTTTAGAACGGCTCAAGATCAGACGTAACAGACATTCATTGTCTGCTATATTTAACAATATATGTTTAAATAATGATCTGCTGTCCTAATACACACACACTATATATATATATATATATATATATATATATATATATATATATATATTGTGGCGACTAAAAGAACAAGGTATTGTACTCACTGAGAGTAGGTCGCGAGGGGGCAAGTATGTGCTCTAGCGGCGTCGTCGTCTAAGATAGTAATATCTCCCCGGCGAACCAGGGCCAAAGGATTGACGATTTTTTATAGACGCTCTGGCCTCGTCGTATGACGTTGAACGAGACCATGAGAGTTTAAAAGGTGCTACTTTCAGGCGCAAATTTAGTTTGTTTTTCTCTACAGATCCTCTGGAGAGCTCGCTTTGCGCAGAGGAGTACACCTAGTGTTACTAGTCATTTGACTTTTGTTTACCGTTACAAGGAAGACTTCGCTTGTAAGCAACGTCAGACTTTTCGTTGCAAGCCTTGAAATCGTCTTTCCTTTCCCGCCTCCCTTACTCGTCGGTGAGACAATATATATACACGGAAAAAAATTATGGCTTTCTGTCTCCGTTCTTCAACGATGTTTCTATGAACTCCTGATTTGGAGAAAACCACTGAATAAAGAGCCCCTGACGGACGGACAATAAATATTTGCCAAACAAAGATGCTTCATTTCATCAACTCAATGTACTTTATCAATTCTGGCTGTTTTCCATTCACTTCGTCACGAAAAAACAAATATGAGAAATCCAATATAATCGAATGATTTTTCTATCTCGTTATCTATTTAAACGCTTAAGGCTATGTTACTTTGATTACGCCGCTTCTCATTCGATTTACGAAGCTAAGCAACGTTAGGCCTGGTTAGTACTTAGACGGGTAACCGCTTGGGAATAACACGTAAGCGTAAATCGCATAGAAAGAACTCGCCAGTCTGAGAAACTCAGATTTCAAAACCCCGCTACCTTGCGGCCATATTCATTCACAGGATTGTAAGTAGGCCTAAGGATAAAGTCTGGAATCAAATTCCGACATTGCATCCAAATTCTTTTGTTTGTTGCTGTTACCAAAGCAGCCCCCCCCGCCCCGCCAAAAGGCTCAAGACCCACTCAAAGTAGAAGTTTACTGAATGCGGTGTCCAATATGAAAGTAAGAGGAAGAATCCGGAAGTGATGATTACGAGGACATGGAGGATAGATAACGATCGTCCCTGGACTTGAGATTAACATTATAGATTTTGTCTGAATTTCTGGGATGATAAGTTATCACAACGTTTCGGATGTTGTGCCCTCCGGCCTTCCTCAGGTGTATATTGATCTGGTTAATCTACAAGGAATTGAGAACTGAACCCTTAATCTACAAGTATTTACATTATTTATATTCGAACTATTTTCCTCATCTTTGTTGTTGTTATCACAACGTTTCGGACATTGTGCCCTCCGGCCTTCCTAGGGCGTATGTTGATCTGGGTAATCTAGAAGGAATTGAGAACTGATCCCTTAATCTACAAGTATTTACATTATTTATATTTGGATTATTGTCCTCATCTTTGTTGTTTTTATCACTACGTTTCGGCTGTTGTGCCCTCCGGCCTTCCTCGGGTGTATATCGATCTGGGTAACCTACAGGGAATTCTGAACTGAGCCTTTTTATTTAATCTCTGGATGGGGAACTGTTCTTGTTCCACAGGTCATGTCTAGGGTATTCGTCCAGCTACTGCTCGCCTGAGAGGAACGCCTTTTTTTACTGAAGGAATACGTATGGAATTAGAGTGATTTAGCTGTGTTGGTGTAGCATGGCGTGTATTGGCTGTGAAGGTCTGAACTGGTGGTACTTAAGAATGGCCCACCTCTGAACACTTGCCATGGAAATAGCGATAGATAGGCTTGCAAAGTTGGGCTTGTTGGAAAGAGGCTGCAGAATGGAGAATATATCTTCCGCAAAATATTGTATAATTGTCCTAGCTGTAAAAGTCTGAAGTGGTGGAACTAAAGAACGGAACTCATCTGAACATTTGCCATGGAAATAGCGATAAAGTATTGATGGGCTACCAATGTTACTTCTTTGGAAAATAGGTTATCGACTGGAGAAGAAGTCTTCTCCCAAAGGACTGTGTAAATGTCCTAGCTGTAAAGGTCTGAATTGGTGGAACTAAAGAATGGAGCTCATCTGAACATTTGCCATGGAAATAGCGATAAAGTATTGATGGGCTTGCAATGTTCCTTCTTTGGTAAAGAAGCTTCAAATTGTAATGTGTAATTGTCCCAGCTCTAAAGATCTGAACTGGTGGAACTCATCTGAACATTTGCCATGGAAGTAGCGATAGAGTAGTGATAGGCTTGCAATGTTGCGCCTGTGGGAATAAAGGCCGCAGGGTAGAAAATATCATCCCCCACAAAGCCGTGTAAACTATTTCGAACTCTGTCAAGGCTGGAAAGGGCGGATTGAGCAACTCAAAAATTCAGATATGGTAGCAATACTTGATTTTTGGGGTCGTCTTCGACAATGCCGGTGCCAAATAGAATCGGCTTCTGTTCTTCTCTTGGACTCCATCAGTGGGGTTGCGAGTGGAAACGTGTTGCTTTGCCACATGTCTATCACCGATAAACATCTTGCCCAGCCCTGCGCCTGTAGAGGACATACCAGAGTCATTTCACCGCGGCGGCAAAAGGTACAGAAAGCGCCATCTACTTGTTATCATATTGCATTTAATTGGCAAAACAGACGCTGGACTCCAATCAAAAAAAGAAAAAAAAGCACCCCATGGTCTCGAGAGAGTGACGAATGCCACTGAAATGAAACTGCTAGTTCATCTGGTTCTCGTTCAGAACTGGAGAGCAAGGAGATTGTACATGGTCGATTTTCCAAATGAGGAGGGGGTCTGGTTCTCGAAACATTACCGTTCGGAATCCTCAATATCAACCTCAGCTCTAGCAAAATACGCAACTACCTCAACCACCACACTGTTATATACGTGCAAAATTTCCCATCTCTTTCTCTCTTTCTTTTTCAAAACTAGTAACTAGATGCATTTTTGTAATCATTTCACCCCAATCAAAGCAATAAAGCCACCAAGACGCATTGAGTGCCAACGAATATATGAAAACTAGCTTAAAAGTCGCTCTATCGAGTGTCATTTAAGCTAGCTCCTGTGGAGGACTCTTGATTGGGCCTTCATCACAATAATTAGGGAGGAGGAGTTGCGATGGGCAGCAATAGACTACAGAAGAACTCAAAACTGATGACTGCATTTATATTGCATTAATATTTACCTTTTAAAAGTTTAATGATAATTCTTCTGTCGCCACTTAATTTAAAGACAATTAGATGTACGTAGGTCCTTACTTTCCATACAAACAATTATTTATATTTAATGGGTGACTTTCGCTGGATTTCACAATTTCGGTTATTCCCAAATTTATTTCCAATTTACAAAAAAAATTCGTCAATGTCAGCCTGATTCCAAAATGGTATAATATGTTGGGCTATACCTGGAGGAATAAGTTGAAAAATGTGTGACACAGCGACACACTGACATTAGCATTTATTATATAGAAGAAGATGAGCCGTTGAAAATTAGAGAGTTGTGTCTCATTAATTGAAAAAGTCTGAATTAGTGACACACTGACATTCACATTTATTATATAGAAGAAAAATATTATTGAGGGGAGAGAACAATAAATGGACAGTAGATAACGACTGACATTGCATTTACAGTCTTGAAGATCAAAGTTGAGTGGAAAGCAAAAAGCCGGAAAAGAATTCCACAAGGGAGAAATGCAAGAGAAGAAACTGTTAGCATAGAACTTACGGTTACATCTAGACATTTCAGTAGTAAAATAATGAGACCTTACCAACAATCCAGTACTGATTTTATATTTGTAAAGTGTAGATACCAAAGAGGTTAGCTCATCAGAACAATCGCCATGGAAATACCTATAGAATAGGTACAGGGTAGCTATGTTACAGGGGCGAGAAAATGACTGAAGCCGAGATGCCAAGTCTGGACAGATAACATTGCAGATTCTTCTTCGGATTTTATCAAGAATCTCTAAATACATAACAGAAGTACCAAACCAGATATAACAGCAATATTTGTTGCATGGGCGAATGGTAGACTGGTAGGGCGAATGTGTTAGCTAGACTCTGGTGAAAGAAATTGAAAAAACAGCTTATCGCTGGAAATTTCTGTATACAAATAATAAATTTATATAAATATTTATTTAGCGTAGCTCAGTCAGACGTGGGATTGAGTGGAAAGAAACGGAGAATGAGTAAAAAGATTGTTTTGTGCCAATCTTTCAATGGAGGATAGAAATAAAATATTTTTATAGTGATGTTCACCCTATAGAAGGCCTGGTAGTCACTCAAGGTAGAGGGTTATAGAGTAATAAACACAGTTTATGCGGATATGTGGAGAAGGCAACTGTTAACACTAGACTTGAACATGTTAAGGTTGTAGTGATCGGGAAAGCACTATCTTGGGAGTCGGTTCCACAAAGCAACGGTTCGTGGGAAAAGGCTTCTCGAGTGGAACTTACATCTGACAAATGGAATAAGAAGAAAATAGATGAACATGAACGCTGCAGGAAAAAACGCTGTGAAAGAAAAAATATAGACTGAGGAGGAGGCTGAATAAGTGAGGAAGTCGAATTTTTTTCTTACTATGCAGTAAACGGCAGGGGGAGTCTGAATAAAAGGGGTCGGATATCGTTTAAAGGATAAAAAATGTCTAGACTTAATAAACAGAGTGGTATCTGTCTATATTTCTGAGATGAGGTATTATGTACACTATTTACATTATTCGGACTATTGTCCTTATCTTTGTCGCCATATTTCTTACAACGTTTCGGCTGTATTACGCTCCGGCCTTCTTCAGTATTTTTCCATATTTCTGAGATGAGGTATTACGTACACTATTTACATTATTCGGACCATTGTCCTCATCTTTGTCGCCATATTTATTACAACGTTTCGGCCGTTGTACGTTCCGGCCATCTTCAGTATCTGTCTATATTTCTGAGATGAGGTATTATGTACACTATTTACATTATTCGGACCATTGTCCTCATCTTTGTCGCCATATTTATTACAACGTTTCGGCCGTTGTACGTTCCGGCCATCTTCAGTATCTGTCTATTTCTGAGATGAGGTATTATGTACACTATTTACATTATTCGGACCATTGTCCTCATCTTTGTCGCCATATTTATTACAACGTTTCGGTCGTTGTACGCTCCGGCCTTCTTCAGGTGGTTGCAATGTCGAACTGAACCCTTTATTTCGCTCACAGGGGTAGACTCTTCTAGTTCCACGTGCCATGTTTAATGGATGTTAGTTATCAGTTATCTCCTGTTAATTCCCCTCTCCAAGTTCTCCACTGCCTCAAGCACACATGGCACAGTGGGTAAAGGCGTTGGTTAGATCCAGTGACAGGGCCCAAAGAGTGTGAGTCCTATACTCGGTTAAGGCAGTGGAGAACTTTCAGAGCGAAGAGTTAACAGGGGATAACTGATAACTGATATCCATTAAACATGGCACATGGAACTAGAACAGTTTACCCCAGTGAGCGAAATAAAGGGTTCAGTTCTACATTCCAACCACCTGAAGAAGGCCGAAGCGTACAACGGCCGAAACGTTGTAATAAACATGGCGACAAAGATGAGGACAATAGTCCGAATAATGTAAACAGAGTGGTATTCATATGCTTTTGAAAACTAAACGAATAAACATTCCCCCTTCTCTTAGTCTGCTAAGAGAATGAATGTCAAGGGTGTTACCCCCCCCCAACACACACACACCAAAAACCCAATGAACCGACAATAATCACGTGGGTGTTTCCGTCGCAACCAGAACTGACATGGAAAAAGAGTCGCTGATTGGTCTAGCATTGATCAATCAATGCCCTTCTAGTAATCACATGACAATCCGGAATTCCCGCCAACTGCAGGAAGTCGATCTCTTTTTCACTGCGCCGCGTTCAAGTGAAAGACGAGGTTTGATATATTAGATTTCCTTACGCCTACCAAGTTGGAGCGAAAAAGAAATAACACGGAAGTGACGGTAGGCATACTGGGCTACCCTAAGGCCACCAAGCTGGGGGCAAAAATAAATCACTTGGAATCGAGGCTAGTACTACCTTATGCCTATAGTGGCGTGGAGCTTAGGGGTTAAAATAACAGCTTGATTTACCCACGCCAAAAAGGTTAATGAAAGATGATAACGACGAGGAAACACACGGGTAATTTTAACAATACAACATAATGAGTTTATTCACGAATTTACACACTTGAACTAGTGTCAGTAACTCGTTTCAGGAAAATAAATCAGGATTTTTAAAGTCCGTAGTTTTAACGAATTGTCATGAAGAGGCAATGTTCATAAAACAGATTAAAATGATCTGACACATTCAGAAATGTTTAAGACAAAGGTAAGAAATTTCGTTGCTCACTGAAGGGTTATAGGGTTTGCATACGTTCAAATGTAGACTTGTAGCATACCTGCGGACAATAATGGGCATGTCTCCATTCACATAAATGCAGTAGTAAATACTGTATGTTGGTCTGCCGTCGGAGATTCGTCTCTAGCTGTGCTGGTCAAACTCTCTGCCTCCGGGATCCCCAGACGAATCTATGTCAAAGGGAAGAGTCTCGTCTCGGAAAACAGCTACCCGACCCCATTTTACACGGGGTATACGGGGAAATTTTTGCCGAGTCTAGGGGCTCGGATACACCACATTAAATTCGACGTTGTGCCACATCTGACTGCGTGGGGCGGTTGGTAGATATCCTGAAGTTGGAGATTCGTCTCTAGCTGTGCTGGTCAAACTCTCTGCCTCCGGGCAGAGAGGATCCCCAGACGAGGCTATGTCGAAGGGCAGAGTCTCGTCTCGGGAAACAGCTACCCGACCCCATTTTATACGGCATCTACGGGGAGTTTTTAGCCCAGCCTACGGGTTCGGATACCGCACATTAAATTCGGCATTGTGCCACATCTGACCACGTGGGGTGATTGGTAGATATCCTGCAGTTGGAGATTCATTGTGGAACTCACTTCTCGCAGTTGACTCATATTTGTTGTTCTTGTCCTAAGTATTATCGTTCATTACCAACTTTCGTGTGATTATTCTATTATATTATTTGAAATACCGAGTGCAGGTTAGAGGCCTATATTACAATTGGCGAGAAATTTTATACAGGTGAGTACTTCAACGCTGTTCGTGAGGAACTGAAATGAAACCTTTGACGCAGTCGCTGAGTGTATAGACAAGGCACTTTCTCACCATCCATCTGCGAACATCTTTGTCTTCGGTGACTTTAATGCCCACCGCGACACGTGGCTGAAATATTCTAAAGGTACTGTTGTTGCTGGTATACAGACATCACATTTTCCCATTTCCCAATCCTTCACTCTAATTGTGGACTTCTCCGCTCATTTTCATAGCCAAACCGAGGAACATGCTTCTCTGTTAGATTTATTTCTTACCTTTTCTCCCTGCTCTTGCCAATCTACACAATACTATCTTCTCAGTAACTCGGACAACTCCGTGGTAGTTATTGATATCTGCTTCCAAGGATCCATTAAACAGGAACCCCCAATCCACAAGACCACTTTCAGGTACCAGCATGCTGATTGGGACTCATTTCGGGATTTCCTTCATTACGTCCGATGGGCTAATATCTTCAGCCTCAGAATTGAAAATTGCGCCACTGAAATTTCTTCTTGGTTCAAAGACGGCATGGGCGCTTCCATTCCTTCTCGGAAATACCTGGTGAAACCGCAAAGCTCTCCATAGTTCACACCAGCACGCACGGCCGCCATAGCACACAGGAACCACTATTTTTTCCGGCTATACCAGCGTGACAGCTCTCGTCATAACAGGTGTCTATTTGCTACTGCTCATCACAAACGTAAGCGAGTCGTCGAAGAAGCTGAGTCCCTGTTTGCTGTGTGAACGAGGCATCGCAAAGTCTCTAAAAACTATGGCTCTCGTAACTACTGGCCTGGCGTCTGTGTAATAGGCTACTAAATAAGTGCAAGGTCTCTACCCCACCCCACTCTTCAATCGATTTGAGGTGTTATTATCATCTGCTGATGAGGATGAATGCTTTACCCCTAAATTCTCCCCAGACTCTACTGTTGACTCATCTGGAGTAACCCTGTCTAACTTCCTACTTAGAACTGATTCTGTGTTGAGTGATATGAATATAACCCCACTAGATGGTTTCTGCTATCATCTCTAAACTTGATCCCCACAAAGCATGTGGACCCGATTGTATCTCTGTAATAGTCATTAAGAAGTGTACTCCTGTTCTCTCCAAACTGTATAATAAATACCTCGCTGCCTCCTGTTTTCCTGCTTGCTGGAAGTCATCATCTGTTGTTACAGTTTTTAAGAACTCTGGTGAACCATCTGACTCATCAAACTATCAGCCTATTAGCCTTATACTTCTTTTTGGGGCCCTAATCAATGCAGAATTGGTTCGTCATCTCTCATCACAGGGCTTTTTCTCAGACATGTAATACGGATTTCATTTCTCCAGATCAATCACTGATGTACTAACGATAATTTCAGAAAGGATTTATTATGTTCTAGATAAAAACGGTGAAGTCGGGTCTGTAGCATTGGACACCACGAAATCCTTTGACAGGGTTTGGCAATTAGGTCTGCTCCACAAGCATCTCTGGGCAAGTTTTTGAGCTGAGCCAGTCTTTCCTATCAAATTGTGAAATGTAAGTTGTCCTGAAAGGCCACTCGTCTAGATCCTTTCGTGTTGACGCGGGTGTACCCCAGGACTCTATTCTTGGTCCTTCGTTGTTTTTAATCTTCCTTAACGATCTTCCTAATGACATCAGCTCTCAACTTGGCATCTACGCTAACAACACTACCATTTACTCCAGCCTCGATAGTAAAGCTGATAAGACAAGATCAAAATGGCAGCCGATGTACAAAACGACCCCAAGACACCCGTTAACTGGGACAAAAGATGGCTTCTTAATTTTAACGCCTCCAAAACTAAATTTTCCTCCATTAATCATATGCGAAACCCTTTTCTTCCATCCATCAGCATGGCTGATGCTATCCTCCAGGAAAGTGACTCATTATGCCTTCTCGGGCTAACGTTTTCAGCTGACATGAGGTGGAAAGATTACATTGAATCCATTGCTAGATCAGCTGCTAAGAAAGTCGGTTCACTGTGTCGGGCAAGACAGTTTTTCTCCCCGGAATCTATCTTGCATATCTAAAAGTCTATCATTCGTCCATACTTAGAATATTGCTACCATATATGGTCCGATGCCTCTGCTATTTACCTAGAGCTCCTTGATAAAATCCAAAGAAGAATCAGCAATGTTGTTGGTCCTAACCTGGAGATCGTAAAATCCTTTCTAACAGGTACGGCCCTGAAGGTAGTTATCAATGTCTAGTCTTCCGGGGCACAAGAAGTCAACGCAGTCGTCCCCCAGGAGTCACTCCCTGGACAAACCTTTTTGATCTACATAAATGATCTGCCCCAGAATATACTCAGATCATTTGTAAACATCTATGCTGATGATACGACTATATACGGGTGCACCACTAAAACACTCGATGGTCAGAGATTGGCAACTAATCTCTCTTCCGATCTACCTGGTTTACATTCAATGTCTCGAAGACCAAGCAAGTTACATTCCATCATCGCCGATCTGACCCCGAACTACCACCAATCAGGAAGAACGAGGGCCATCTCGGAGAAGCACCGTGCCCTGAAAGACTGCTGGGCCTCAAACACACACCCGACCTCAAGTGGAACTCGTACATACGATCCGATGCCAAGGATGCAGTTAAAATGCTCCCGGTACCGCTCCAGTAAGTGCCTGACTCCTCCTGCTATCCTCTAACTTTACAAGAGCCAGGTCAAGCCAAAAATGGAGAACTGCTGTCATATTTGGGTAGGAGCTTCCAAGACCACACTTTCCAGTCTTATGGGCCTCACTCTTCACGTCTTATGGATTGAGTTGGATCTTTTCTAATTGATCTCTTTAGCTCTAAGTTGAAATGATGATGCCTCTTGCTGTTGTGATCTGCTGATCAAGTTTTCCTCTCTACTGTTCCCTCTTTTTTAAAAACATTCACCGTTCTCTGAATTATTCTTGAATGGACTTTGAAGATGAAAGCCACAGTATGAATGTTGGTACTATTACTGAAGGCCTGAATGATCTTTTTCCTCTCACCATTGCGCATTTGGAAAGACATAATGGAGCTGACACAAAATGATTTTAACATGTTCTCTTTCTAGCTGAATAACTCAAAGGGTTCTTATGACAAATTTAATACAGCGAATTAAATTACATTCTTATTGTTTAAAGTAGAGTCCAATAGTGCTATAAGAAACCTCGGGGGATTCCAGTAAGATATCTTTAATCATTTCTAAGATACAATGGCTCAAAGGGAGAGAGAGAGTGGATGCATGTATATATTGAGAGAAATAATATGTGTATGTAGTACATATTGTGAGGGTGTGTATTCATATAAACTTAAATACAGAAACAGATCGTGTCTATGTGTGTGTATGAGAGAGAGAGAGCGGAAGTGAATGAGAAATAATCATGGTGTTTTTACTTTTTATTAACTATAGAAAATCTGACACCGACAAGAACATTATAAAATATTCATCCTTTGCAGCTGATTTTCCATTAATATGACCAATCTTGTGACTATTTTAGTAAACTGAAATTTTTTCTTGGTTCAAAGCCGGCATGGACGTTTCCATTCCTTCTTGGAAACACCTGGTGAAACCGCAAACCTCTCCATAGTTCACACCAACACGCACGGCCGCCACAGCACACAGGAACCACTTTTTCCGGCTATACCAGCGTGACAGCTCTCATCATAACAGGTGCCTATTTGTTACTGCTCGTAACAAATGTAAGCGAGTCCTCAAATCAGCTAAGTCTGTCTTTGTGTGAGTGTGTGTGTGTGAGAAAGAGAGAGATAGATAGAGAGAGAGGAAGTGAATCATGGTGTTTTTACCTTTTATTAACTACAGAAAATCCGACATCGAGAAGAACCTTATAAAAATATTCCTCCTTTGTTACTTATTTGCCATTAATATGACCAATCTTGTGACTATTTTAGTAAATTATAAGAAAAGAATTTTTTAAAGTTTTAAAAAGATTGCTTTTTATTTAATTTCAAGAATTTCTTTTCGCGTCACCATTTATACAAAGTTAATAGATTTCTGAAACGTCAGCGTTTCTGTCATGTTGACGACTTTCTCGTCAAAGGAACTTCCAAGAATAAAAGAAAAGAAACATTTTCCCAAACCTTTTCTTTTTCGTTCCGTCCTTCATTTATTTTTCATTTGGTTTCTTGTGAACTTTCCCCAAATCAAATTTTCTTTGGAAATCAAATTAAATTTGAGCTTCAAATCCAAATTTCAATTAAACTTGAGTATTATTTGATTATTTCAAACGTTTCAAGCAATTGACTATTTTGTGTTACAATGGAAAGTGTTTTCTCTTGGCGAAAAATTGAGGTGGAAAGTGACACCTTCCGGTCAAACGGTTGTCTCATCCACGTGTCACCACCCACACCCACACTACCATTTCAGTTGTTTTTTTTACAGAGTCTATTAAATTTCGTGGTATTCAAAGATTAAATAAGATCAATATTTATGGAGAGTTCAATTCAAAGAAAGAAAACAGATTCATCAGAACAATTGTACCAACTTTCCTAAGCTTTGAGAATTTTCTTAAGCGAATATATGTCTGTTCACATCTAACTCTTCACATCTCTCTCTCTCTCTCAGACCTTTACGTATCTATCTATCTCTCTCAGTCCTTTTCGTATCTATCTATCTCTCTCAGACCTTTACGTATGTATCTATCTCTCTCAGTCCTTTTCGTATCTATCTATCTATCTATCTATCTATCTCAGTCCTTTTCGTATCTATCTATCTCTCTCAGTCCTTTTCGTATCTATCTCTCTCAGTCCTTTTCGTATCTATCTATCTATCTCTCTCAGTCCTTTTCGTATCTATCTATCACTCTCAGACCTTTACGTATCTATCTATCTATCTATCTATCTATCTATCTATCTATCTATCTATCTATCTCTCTCAGTCCTTTTCGTATGTATCTATCTATCTATATCTCTCAGTCTTTTTCGTATGTATCTATCTATCTATCTATCTCAGTCTTTTTCGTATGTATCTATCTATCTATCTCAGTCCTTTTCGTATGTATGTATCTATCTATCTATCTATCTCTCTCAGTCCTTTTCGTATCTATCTCTCTCAGTCCTTTTCGTATCTATCTATCTCTCTCTCTCAGTCCTTTTCGTATGTATCTATCTCTCTCTCTCAGTCCTTTTCGTATCTATCTCTCTCTCTCAGTCCTTTTCGTATCTATCTATCTATCTCAGTCCTTTTCGTATGTATCTATCTATCTCAGTCCTTTTCGTATCTATCTCAGTCCTTTTCGCATCTATCTATCTATCTCAGTCCTTTTCGCATCTATCTATCTATCTCAGTCCTTTTCGCATCTATCTATCTATCTCAGTCCTTTTCGCATCTATCTATCTCAGTCCTTTTCGCATCTATCTATCTCAGTCCTTTTCCTGTCTATCTCAGTCCTTTTCGTATCTATCTATCTATCTATCTCAGTCCTTTTCCTGTCTATCTATCTATCTCAGTCCTTTTCGTATCTATCTATCTCAGTCCTTTTCGTATCTATCTATCTATCTATCTATCTATCAGTTCTCATCTAACTGATATGCAAATGCGCTTTCAATATATTTTGTCTGTAATTTTTGCTGTTATTTCCCTTGCACCTCAGACTCCGAGTGGCAGTGCTATTTACATAGTTCGGACTGAGATGAGAATAACAGTCTGAATAGTGTAAATAGTTACAGTACCTCATCTCAGACATATAGACAGAATTTGAAGATGGCCGGAGCGTACAACGGCCGAAACGTCGTGAATATGGCAATCAAGATGTGAACAACAGTCCGAACAATGTAAATAGTTACAGTACCTAATCTCAGAAATATAGACAGATCCTGAAGAAGGTCGGAGCGTACAACGGCTGAAACGCCGCGAATCTTGTAATAAAGATGAGAACAACAGTCTGAACGATGAAAATAGGGTAAATAAATTGTACTTGTATTGAAAGTTGACGCAGAGAGACCGCTAGTCAAATTGAGAACAAGAGATTTGTCTTCGTCGTCTGTTTATCTACGTGTCTTGATCAGCAGGAAGTTTTTGGCAGGAATAAGAGCCTTTTGAAAAGTTGTGTGTGTCTGTATTGAATTGATTGGTTCTTTTTTTTCTTTTAATTTAATGTTTATTATCTGTTGTCTTTCCTGATTAGTTGTGGTAGTTACATATTATCTTTCTCGTCCTGTTTTTGTCATTACAACGACCGAGTGATCGAATGATGTTTCTCTTTTCCCCACCACTTGACAATTTATTACGTTATGGGTAATATTTTAAGTGATGCATAAGAAGTTGAAAATCAATTTCAACGCTTTCGTAAATCTTTGATTGGCTTGACATTTATTGTAAGCCTCAATTTATCACCCAATGACGATGATACAGAATATTTAACGTGTTAAATCTTCAATGTCATAAATGGCGAGTTCTTGAATAATATATTTCTTCTAAACTTCACAGACAGATTTTTGTTTTACGAGTCCAAACATCATATTCCATCGCCAATACCTTTTCAAAGGAAGCCTTCGTTGCTTTTGACAGAAATAAAATGTACGTGTCAGGATGTCTAGCCATACTTGATTAGAAATAAACAGTTTAAGGAAAGAGAAACTGGGCAATTCCAGTAGTCATAAATCTCGTGGCTATTTACTTAAATAAAATAAAAAAACAAGACGCTGTGGAGAGCCATAACTAACAGCTCTGATACCTAATGAGTAATGACAGAGCGGGGACAAGGAGGGATGGTAAATAGTCAAATATTACTTAGAGCAGTGGTTTCCAAATGGTGTGGCACACCTTATATGTATGGCAGAAGAGGATGTCGGAGTTAGCTCCTCCTCAGTTCTTTAATCCTTCAACAGGGGTCTCTCTCCCCTGGCTATAAATACTGGCTGACCCCCCCTCTCTCTCTCTCTCTCTCTCTCTCTCTCTCTCTCTCTCTCTCTCTCTCTCTCTCTCTCTCTCTTTTGACTCAGGCCTTGGGCCGCTACCTCGCGCGGAGACGAGGTAAAATCTTTCTTTTCCCACTTAGGCCAATATGTGACCTCTCAAAGATACAGCGTTTCCCAAATTTTGGGAACGCGCTAAGAACAATACACGTACGTACGCACACTTATAACGCACACATAATTTCTCCATACAAACTCTATGTAACAGTCCATGTCTTTGTTTAACTTGTTTTGTTATTAATATATATTTGTTTACCCATGTATATCGGTCTTGTTTGTTTTCTTTGTCTTCTTTGGACTTAATTAAAGTTCGACATTCCCATGTAGCTGGACCGGCCAGCAGGAAATTTTAACCTTCTGAATTCTCTTCACATCTTCACCCCGCCAGGTCCGCTACAAGGATAGCAGATGAGGATGGATGATTGAAAGACAATCAAATATTTAGAAACAGTTTCAAAAATAAACATGATTTCAAAACTTAGAACAGAGATATTAAGGACACTTCATAATGGCTACGTGGCACTAAAAACCAACATCCTGAGAGTGCCAAAGAATCGGTGTGTTGACCTAGAACAGTGGTTCCCAAAAGGTGTAGCACACCTTACAGGTGTGGCAGAAGAAGATAACAGGTGAGGCAGGATGACTGAAAGACAATCAAAGATTTAGAAACAGTTTAAAAAATAAATATGATTTCAAAACTTAGAAGAGAGATATTAAGGAGACTGCATAATGGTCACATGGCATTAAAATTCAGTGCCCAGAAAGAGCCAAAGAATCGGTGTGTTGACGAAGAACAATGGTCCGCAGACAGTGTGGTGTGCCTCATAGGGGGTCCGCTTGAAGAGGATAACGTCGTTATCATGGAAGCAAGTGAGGGGGGAATGGAGTTCCAATGTTGGGAAGTGCGAGAAATTAAACTGTTAATTAGAAGTGACGGTTACATTTGACTATTTCAATACTAAATGGGTGGGACCTATACGCCAATCTAGTAGCACGCTTAAAGTCATGTAGTCTGGGCACCAGGGAAAAAAAGAAAAACAACTGAGGGAAACCACATCACGTCTGTGAGAAAGTGTCTGAAGTCGAGAAGCTAATTCAGGACCCGATTACATTGCAGATCCTGCTTTCTTTTCTTTGACTCTAACGAAAATTTCCTATGTTCCTGGATCTTTATTTAACCATTGGAAGACATATTGGAAAGTGCTATCCCGGCGTCCCTTCGGATTGCAGTGTCACACCATACTTTGCAAAAAAAAAAAAACCACCGGACAAGATAACGATTACTTAATAGACGTGTCTGTCATCAGGCTGCCTCATCTTTCTTTCGAATTATTTTCATTCATTTTGTTTACTTAATAATTATCACATAATAATCACGCTTGTTCCGCCGTCCGCTAGTACGCCCTATCAATACCTCATAAATAATGGACTATTCCGTTTTGATCGCATGGAAAGACATCAGATAAACTGATAGGTTTCAGTGAGAAAAAGAAAGAAAGATAGGAGCGTTTAACGTCTCCCGCGAATGCTTATTTAAATTGAATATATTTTCTGATAGAGACTATTTATATTATTCGAACTATTGTCCGCATCTTTGTTACTATATTTATCATAACGTTTCGGCCGTTGTACGCTCCGGCCTTCTTCAGGTAGTTGGAATGTCGAAACAAAGAAAAGAGTACTGAACTGTTATGTAATATCAGTCCTCTTATATGGCAGTGAATGCTGGACAATCTCCTCACAGATGAAGAAGAAGTGACATGAAGCAGCAGAAACAAAGCGAAGAGTACTGAACAGTTATGTAATATGTTATGTATGCGTTGAGAGATAAACACGTGTGTCTTCTAGAATGCCCACAATAAACATGGCAGACCACGTATAGAAATATAAAGAAAAAACAACAACCAATATATATGTACAGACAATTGATAATGTATTAAAACAAAGGTAGACAAGTGACAAAGAAAATAATGTGTGTAACAAATAAATGTGGAAACCGTTTTGGTCCCAAATACGTGTAGTGAGTGAATATGCATACTTACGTGTGTGTGTGTGTGTGTGTGTGTGTGTGTGTGTGTGTGTGTGTATTGTTTATGCGTTTCCCAAAGGGAATGCGTTCTCCGCGAGAGGTTTACATGTTAACGTGTAAGCAAAAAAAAAAAAGTAAGAAGAGAGTGATAAAAAATATCGCTGAGAATTTATAGCCTGAAAAGTGTCTCCTAGGAGCAGTTTCGAAAATTAGGGGGAGGTAACTCGACAGATGCCGAGAATACCATGAACTGAACATATAATCAACGATAAAGCTTTAGAGAAAAAATTGAAGCAAAAAGGACACTTATACTTAGAATCAGAATGAGACACTTGAAATTTCTGAGATACATCACGAAAGAAGAGGATAAACAACGGGTAACTTACCTAACAGAACAGGGTGTGGGAAAGATAGTAAAAGGATAAAAATTATTAAATGAAGAATGTGAAGCTGTGGAGAGTCAAAGACCGCCGACGTTCTGAAGGGATGTGCTATGCAGTTAAGTGTTCTTTTATAATATCGATCGAAATAAAAGTGGCTCAGATAGATGTATTCCTTCAATTTCTTTTTCAAGTTTTTGATTGGATGATTTTTTTTCAATTTAATGATTTTACCGATTTTGAATACAGGGTCTCCCCGACAAGTCAAAGATCAGTTCCTAGGGCGAGACGTATCCTGATTTTGGCGTCGTAACCACGAAACGTCGTACATCTGGTCCGACGTAACCCGAAGACCTTCTGTACAGTGTTTTGACTCTGATGGTTTTTTTGGGGTTTAATAAGAAGCCCTGACAGATGTAAAATCCCCGTTGAACATTTCTGTAATAAGACAAATAGGCAATAAAAATCAAGTAATACCCTCGATTTAATAGATACTGCTGTATGCCTCTAAGGTTATGGCCATTCGTCAGGATTGTTGCAAGCATTGGGTCTGCTCTGGGGTGATGAAATCTTCCCAATTTTGTTTAGGAGGTATTGAACGATACCAGTCAATCTTTTCCTCATCGAGCTGTGAAATTGATGACAGAGGAGACACCAACTGCCAGGGACTGGTCATTTAAATATATGTTGGTGTATCCATACACTGCGGTGTCATCTGCATAGATATTTATTAGGAAACTGAGAGTGTTCTTAGGCAGCTTGTTACTATAAAGCAGAAAGAAGATTGATCTGAGGAGAGAGTCGTGGCAGCATTGATGTCATGTGCCTCAAAAGACAAGCTATTAAGGACAACCTTCATTGACCTACTTGAAAGGAACGACTTGATAAATTAGAGGACTCCTTGCTAGTTATGGAATCTCTGGGAGCTCCCTGTCAGTTATTAAGTCTTTCCTCGCAAGTAGGTCTATGAAGTAGTGGTCGATACTTAAGCAAGTTGTCACAAAAAGGGAATATGGCCAACACCTTGTTCTTGTTTCGAGAAGACAATGCGGGAAAATGAAATAAAATCGATTAATTAAATAATAATAATAATAATGAATAATAAAAAGAAAAGAAAAATAAATACATTTTCCCGTGATGCTAAGAGTAAAGGAAGCAGAAATATGATTACCCTCCACTTGGTTTTGAAAATCGTCACTAGGCGGCGTTGCTGAAGCCTATAAAAACGGCAACAGTTTCCTTCCTCAAGATGTGAAGCACATGGTAATTATGTCCCCACTAGTAAATGTTAATTTCCCTGGCCCATTGACGACAGGAAATCTCTCCCCACTTTCCGACGTATGGCACTCGCACGTATCTTCCGAAAGCCTCAGCCTATGTAGTAGGTCAAGTTTTCTCTTTGGTTGTTCCAGTTCAGCACCAGGCTGACTTAAGTGAGACCATAGTAAAGTTGCTTGTACTGACTTACCCTAACTTCTGGGCCAAGAAAAAGAAAACGGACATCCCATAACCCCATTTAAATGTCTCTGTGATAAAGTATGTAGAAACTCAAGTTTTGTATGCTTCTTCTTGGTTTACATATTGAACTCACTAACTTTCATGTTCCATACTTCAATCTTCACACATTTAAATTAGAGTACCATTTATGGCCTTACTCTTCATATAACGCAATTCCTCATGTATAATACGCATTTTTTTCTAAAAATTAAGAAAAATTAAGGATGCGTATTATGCACGGCTAGAAAAAAATCTTTAAAAAATTGACGTTTTATAGGACGAATTCAGTTGCGAAATTATTACTCACCACAAAAATACAACAATTTGGCACTAACATTCGGCGATTGCGACCCCCTAAGGATGTCAAATACAGTCATATGTACATAACAATACTTACAAATGGAAAATAAAATAAGAATTATCATAAAACTAAATTAGAATAATAATATTCTATTTTTAATATCCATTATTAATAGGAGTAGGAAACGCTGGCCATAATGAAATTGGAGAGGTACAATTTATAGGGTTTGATTACCAAACAAGGGGTGCGTATTATGCATGAGTAGAAGCATTTTCCCACACTTTCAGCACAATTTCAGGTGTGCGTATTATGGATGAAGATGGGGAATTACGGTATTTAAATTAGACTACCATCACAGATACTTCTATTTTCCTTATTGAGAGTGCCATTGTTAAATATTTTGTAAAGAAAGAAAACAAATGCAAATGTTAGAAATCAGAATAGGTGGAAATGTGATTTCTTTTAACGTCAGTAATCCGTTTCACGGCAAACCTGGGTTTTGTCGTCTTCTCCCGGCGAGTTGAGTCTGTCTATCTCCCGACAGGTCTCTTTTTCTCCTTCGTTCTTGCATAGCTACTAAGACACCAGTCAAAAGTATTCCACCCTACCGACAAATTCGTGGCCTTTACATATATTTTGAATTTGCATGATCGTTTATTGATAGTTATACCAGGAATGCCAGTTTGCTTGCGTCCTTTTTACATTGCAAATGGCGGTTTAAGCATGCAAAGTATTGTAGCATCCCGCTACCACTTTCTTATCAATGTTGAATTTTGTATAATTTTGTGCAAAAGGTGGATCAGAGAGCCTACTCAGCTTAGTAAATATTTTCAGCAAATATCAGCTTCTAATTGGTCAATAAACACACAAGTGGGCGTTGCAATCCACCCACGTACAAATGTTTTTCCAGCGCGTGACCAAGTTTTTCCTCTATTTTCTGTGAGCCTGTCACGTGATTACATTAATTGTAAATAGCAGACACAGGCTTGCTGCTTTCTATTCTCTTCTCTTTTCCGGTGAAGATGTGACCTTAAGGATTCTCGTCTAGACAATGGTCGGTCAGACGTTAAAAGCATATTCACGCATGCACGTACGTACAAAGTTTTCCAAACTACATTACAAGCATACGAATCCTTTCCAAACACGCAACAAGAACTTTTCTCTTTGAAATATTCTTCTAAAGATACGGTTTATTCAGCATTTTTCAGCTTTATAATTAATTCAACTTTTGTGAGCTCAGATAAAAATATTTCACAGTCTAAGGGACATAACACCCACAGATCTTTAACTTCTACGCATGTACATCATGAGACAAAAATAAATACAGATGTTCTTGTTTTAAAACCATTTTGTTGCTTGTATTTCATGTTTTGTGGTATTTTACCTTAAATATAAATTGTGTGGTCATGTTATTCACGCAGCCAGAAACAGGCATCTACAAATGGTTCATTCTTATTAACATACCACTACAGTATCGTTGTCTTTTTGATCCCAGTAAGTGCGTTGAATGTTCGTTCCAGCTATACGAGAAAGAACGGGATAGATAAAAGAAGAGAATGGGAAACATGCATATGTCGGAGTTAGCTCCTCCTCAGTCCCTTAATCCTTCAACAGGGATCTCTCTCTCCCCTGGCTATAAATACTGGCTGACCCTTCTCTTTCTCTCTCTCTCTCTCTCTTTTCGACTTAGGCCTTGGGCCGCCACCTCGCGTGGAGACGAGGTAAAAAATATCCCTTTTCAATGAACTCCAATATGTGACCTCTCACGGTACAGCGTTTCCCAAATTCTGGGAACGCGCTAAGAACAATACACGTACGTACGAACACTTACAACACACACACACATAATTTCTCCATACAAACACTATGTAACTGTTCATGTCTTTGTTTAACTTGTTTTGTTATTTATATATATTTGTTTACCCATATATATCGGTCTCGTTTGTTTTCTTTGTCTTCTTTGGACTTAATTAAAGTCCAACATTCTCATGTAGCTGGACCGGCCAGCAGGAATTTTTAACCTTCTGATATCTCTTCACATCTTCACCCGCACGGTCCGCGAGATTTTTTTTATACTGATCACTAATTTGTCACACAGAGAAATTATAACATACGTGTATACAACAAGCAGTGTGAAAGAGAATATTACTTGTAAGACTCCACAACGGGAAATAGAGCAGAGGTAGGCGGTGCCCTTCATGTGACAGGTGAGATCACATGCTTTTTCTCTGTATGTCCTACAGGTGTGGGATTGTGACGCACGTCTTCTCCGCGGCTCACATAGTAGCTGGCGTCGCTCACCGGCCGTCATGTGACTCTAGTGATTTCGTCTCAAGGGGAGATAATCGCTAGATCTTTGGTTTTCTCTTGTGTTGAAAAGAATATTGTTCACAAAGCTGTCGTAAAATGCATGTCTTTGATATGAGTGTCGGTAATAATAATATTAATAATAATAATAATAATAATAATATCACCTTTTTTAAATATTCTGTTGTTCATTTTTATATCGCCTTTCTTTACCCAATTACCGAAATTTAGTTGTAGAAAAAAGAAACTGGCATGTTTTTCGTTCTTTTTATTTTAATTGTAAAATCCACTCGACCATTCCTCTTTTTAATATTTTTTTGTCGCGTAGAACTGTCCATCTCTACTTTCGCTTTTACTCTAAACCAGAAAGCATAAATTCCGCCCCATACCACGCGGTATTTCACCAATTTCCTTTTCTTTGAATTTTCTATGAAATTCGGATAGTTATTATCAGATGTTTGGTTACACAATAGGACGACTTGTTCTTTTCCGTTTAATTCATTTTCGATCCAATTGAATAACAACGATTTTTAAATAAACTAAAAACGTGCCAAGGAAGTACTGTTGAAACTGAAAGCAACGACTCTCCTGCGCACGCGCAAAAGAAACAAAAAGAATCAAGTCGATTTGAGGAAGAATAAGTAAAACGAAAATGAAAACACCTTTTCTTTGCAATATGGCGGCAATTGTGCTCGACTTGACGAACGAACTCTGATTTTATTTGATTCGGTTTTCAACCGTTCTTTATTCTTGTTTTCTTTCCTTCACCTTCTTATCCCCCTTTGTCATTTTGCCTTTTATTTATTCCTGCTTTCATTCAATTTAGCATTCGCTTAGTAGTTGCCGAAAAGAAAAGGTGACCACAATCAATGGAGAACGATGTACAAAAAAAGACTTCTCTCTTTTTTAGAGAATTTTTTAAATTTTTTATTTCGTACTCGACGAATCCTTCACACCGGTAGTATATAACTGGTGATCAAGTGTCAGCAAGTATTTCAAAACAACTCGTTGATTTTTTTTTATTCACCCTCGTAATATCAGACATTCTCGCTGGATATAAGTAACAACAAGCCTTTTAAACGACACGATTTTTTCACGTTTATATTTTTGACGTTTTAAAGAAATCAACAGGTTTCTTAAAAAAAATACTTATTCAGTTTTCTTTACAATTTGAATTTTCACGCTATTTTTTAAAAGCATATCACCCCAAGCAAGGTGTGAGTGCCACTAGCATGCAAGGGGTTACAGAAAGTGAAAGCAAGAGTAAAGAGGAGTGTTTTGAGGAGAGGATATAGAGAAGGACGGAGACCAAGATCAAGGCATCAGAAGATGTTGATTGACATTACATTTGAATATTTGAAAATTCTATCTATCTATTTTTTAAAAACATTTCACCCCCAAGCAAAGCGGGGGTACCACTAGTACTCAGGGGGTTGCAGAAAGTGAGAGCAGGAGTAAAGAGGGGTGTTTGAGGAAAGGATATAGAGAAAGGCCGAGGATCGGGATCAAGGCATCAGAAAATTTTCGACTGACATTACATTTGAATATTTGAAGATTATAGCTTTCAGTGAAGCAAGTAAGAAGGGAGTTCCACTGACGGGAAGTGTGAGATAAGATGTTGGCTACATTTAACTGTTTCGACAGTGAAGAGGTGGGACCGAGATGCCAACCTAGTAGCTCGCTTAAATTCATGCAGTTTGGGAACCAGTAAGTTATCTGACGTTTTCGATGGGTACCAAGTGACAACAAGTTTCTTAAAACAACTTGTTGAATTTTGGAATTCTATTAGTATCCAAGATTGGGTAGTATGTACACTATTTACATTATTTGGACTATTGTCCTCATCTTTGTTGCCATATTTATTACAACGTTTCGGCCGTTGTACACTCCAGCCTTCTTCATTGGAATGTTAAACTGAACCATTTATTTCGCTCACTGGGGTAAACTGTTCTAGTTCCACGTGCCATGTTTAATGGATATCAGTTATCTCCTGTTATTTTCCCTCTGAAAGTTCTACACTGCCTTAACCGGGTATTGAACTCACACTCTTTGGGTCCCTGTCACGGGATCTAACTAACGCCTTTATCCACTGTGCCATGTGTCCTTGAGTATGAATTTCTGTGTATTATAATCCTAATGTCTTCAGCAACCATTTTTACCAGTCCTCATATTGCAGTTTTTGCTGTTATCATTCCATGTTTTTTACCAGAGCTCATATTGCAATTTTTGTTGTTATTATCGCTTTTCTCTGGCACTCCTTATTACTGCTTCCCATATTGTATTCATTTCTATACTTGGTCGGCCGAGGAGATTTTTGTGGCCTAGCATATGTGCTGTGTTTTTTAAACAACATATTGAATTTTTCCCCCTGGTAGTATTCAAAGCAACAGAAATGTGGTTCTACAGAAGGATGCTGAGGATACTACTGACTGAACATGTGAGCAGGAACACGGTTTTAGAGAAAAGGGAAACAAAAAGAAAAAAGGAAGAGACAGTTGAAATTTCTCTGGCACATAAGGAGGATGGAGGGCTTGGAAAATCTGTTACTCACAGGACAGATTGAGGGCAAGAGGGAAACAATGCATAAGATACTTAGTGAGATTGAGAAAATGGGTGGCGGAACAGGGTTTTGGAGAAATAATAAAAACACGGAATTTATTTAGAGCTGCAAGGGACAGGAAATGGTGGAGAGCCATGATCACCAACATCCTGAGGGGACAGTGCACATAAAGAGACAGTGAAAGATTATTTGACATTTTATTGTGGGGACCTACCTACAAATGGACTCTTCCACACCTATATAATATGGCTACCAACTCAAGGTGAGTCACCAAGTGAGGGTCACCGAGTAGTAGCCACAGAGTGAGTGAATGAGTCGGTCGGGACACTAGTGAGAGAAAGTACTCTCCTGTCCACATTTACCTTTGTACTACGTTTCCGAGAATATACTATTTAACCTATATCTGAGTCCGTGTTATCTTTCAATGATTTTACACCATAAAACTATCTATCAATCAATCTGTTCATATCTCACTTTATTGTCATCTATCTATCTGTCTATTCGAGTTCATTATCTCTCTTAGGCAATATCTTCATATCTATCTATCTATTTATCTGAAGCACTTCGTATCTATCTATCTATGTACTATGTTTCCGAGAATATACTATTTAACCTATATCCGAGTCCATGTTATCTTTCTATGATTTTACACCATAACACATTTTCACCAAAGATCAAGTGACAACAGGTCTCTTTAAAAATATCCATTAACTTCCTCAGTCTTCTTGACTATGACAGTTTTCTCACCTTTTAGAGATCATGAGACAACAAGTCACTTCAAAATTTCAGCACTCTCCACATTCTCTTTTATTAGATCAATTTTTCACATCTCTATCTGGTGGCTGTCCCTTGGGTTGAAGAGACAGTATTTGTCAATAATATACAACACTTTATTCCATATTCTACTTGATTTTAGAGATGGCATCAAATCATTCTCCGCTTCACTTGTCTTTATGGAAGATTCTTTAAGACTGTTCCAAGTGCTCTGATTATGATGAGTACAACTGTCTTTTTCCTATGGTAGAGGTTTATTGAGTGAGATTTTGTAAGGGAGATGGAAGAAGGACATGTAGGATAGATATTAATTGACTCTGGAGTTGGACTCTTGGAGACCAAGATTGTAGATGTCAGGGAAGCATCCCATCAGGAGCTTGTTTCATGAAGTAAAAGTTCTGAGGAAGAAGTTGCCTGAGTGAAACTTATTCCTTATTAAAGCAACTGGAGATGATTTACCACAATGAACATAGCATGTCATAGAAGTTTCAAGTTGTGAAGGTCTGAACTGGTAAAACTAATGAATATAACTTGTCCAAACATCTGTCATAGTAATAGCTATAAAATAAGGAGACTAGTGATGATTCATCTATGGGATAAGGGTTGCAGGATGGAGGAAAATTCATCACCCACATGGCCATGCAATTTTAAAACTCTGTTGAGGCTGGACAGCACCAACAGATATTTTTTTAAGCTTTTCACTCCAATCAAGACAGGAGAGCAACTAGCATGCAAAGGGTTACAGAGAGTGGGAGCAATAGTAAAGAGGCGTGATAGAAGAAAGGATGAAGAGAAGGACAGGGAATAGATCAAGGCATCTGGAGATGTTGATTGATATTGCATTTGAATAGTTGAAGATTATACTCTCAGAGAAGCAAGTAAGAGGAAGGGAGTTCCACAGACAGGAAGTATGAGACATGAAGCTATTGGAGTAGAAGAGATGGCTACATTTAACTGTTTTGACATTAAAAGGGTGGGGTTGAGATGCCGACCTTGAGGTATGTTTAAATTCATGCAGTTTAGGGACTAGCAATAGTAGCAAAGGGAGGCAATGGCATGTCTGTGAGAGATCGACTGTAAATGAGATGCCAGATCAAGGCCAATCACATTGCATATCTGTCTCTGGATTTTGTTGAAAACCTTAAGACGAACAGCAGGAGCTCCAGACACCAATACTCCATTCTTGGTCTGGTCTGACTCTCATAAAGGTAAACTATGGCGGCAGGAGTTAGATATGTTCTGGATTGATACAAGGAGCCAATCATTCATTCAGCATCTTTTCCAATTACATGAATATATGCATTCTGTTTGCAGTCAAGATTGAGCTTTAGACTCAATAGACGTTCAAAGCAAGATGCGTCTTTGAAGATATGGCCAATCATCAGGATTGTTGCAGGCATTGGGTCTGCTCCGGGGTGATGAAATCTTCCCAACTTTGTTTAGGAGGTATTGAACGATACCAGTCAATCTTTTCCTCATTGAGCTGTGAAATCTATGACAGAGGAGACACCAACTGCCAGGGACTGGTCATTTAAATATATGTTGGTGTATCCATACATTGCGGTGTCATCTGCATAGATATTCATTAAGAAACTGAGAGTGTTCTTAGGCAGCTTGTTACTATAAAGCAGAAAGAAGATTGGTCCGAGGAGAGAGTCTTGGGAAGTCTTGATGTCATGCGCCTCAAAAGACAGGCCAAAAAGGACAACCTTCATAGACCTACTTCAAAGGAAGGACTTGATAAATTAGAGGACTCCTTGCTAGTTATGGAATCTCTGGGAGAATCCTGTCAGTTATCAAGTCTTTCCTCTCAAGTAGGTCTATGAAGGTCATCATTAATCTCCTGGTGCCACACCATGTCAAACGCCCTCAAGATGCTGAGGGGTGATCATTCTCAAGATGTTTTTATTATTGTTTGCGTCACTGATTAATTAAGACATTAGCAGTGGCTCTAAAAGCTTAGGCTATTCTTTTTGCAGAGGTGTTCAACAACTTTCCTGTTGATTTAAAGTGTTTGCTAATGGCATCATTATTATTATTCTGACTGTAAGTTTCACGTTCCCAGCAGATGAACTGGATTTGCAGCTAAGTCTATTCAAATCTTCAGCACCTTGAGTAATATTACCTTAATTGTCTTTAACAGATCAACTCTTACAATCTTACCTCTATCAAAATTTCAAGAGTGTCTGTTATTATGGTCCAACATAACATATCTTATTATAGTCCCAAGTTTTTTTATATAAACATATATATATATATATATAAGTTAAACCTAAAGAGCCAGACAAACCTACCACGGTTTCACCTAAGCAAATCATCATGATCTGCATGGCTGAAACCGTGGTAGATTTGTCTGGCTCTTTAGGTTTGACTCAGATTTCCTCTACTTAGCGTATCCAGCACTTTAGTTATTTTACTTACTTGTATTGGGATTTTTTCTTTGGATTTTGAACTTGGATGCTAGATGATTATTTTCGGCTGACATACATGTTCTCTGTTCTTTCTTTTTTTGTACCATTTTTTTCGTTTGGTATTGGTTTGTTTGCTCACAATTTTTATATATATATATATATATATATATATATATATATATATATATATATTAGGAAAATGAATGACAAAGTGGGAAAAAATTTTGTGTGATAGGAGAAGTGGGACAGGAAATCAACGAATAACCTACGTGATGAGCTTGTATAAATAATTGGCAAAACACGGATTAGGAGAAGTAGCCAAATATCAATCCTTACTTAAAGTTGTTAGAGATACAAAAGGAGAGAAAGTTGTGAAGAGCCATGATTTCCCATAATGGTAGATAGATGATAATGATCTTGTATTTCTCTCTTCTCTCTCTCTGTATGTCATCAGTTCTGAAGTAGGTATCTACGTAGATGACACTACCATTTACTCCTATCCCAATAGTGAATCTGGCATTGCTGGTCTCAAAAAGGACCTCCAATTTGTGGTTGACTGGGGCAGGAAATGGCTTGTAAACTTTAATGCCTCCAAAATGAAATTGCTCTCATTTACCCACCACAGAGAAACTTCCTTGCCTCATATCAGCATGGCTCATGCTCAACTTCATGTGAGCGTCTCTCTGCGCCTTCTTGGTCTGAGGTGGAACAACTATGTTGAATCAATAGCTTCATCTACGGCAAGGAAAGTTGGTTCTCTGTGTCATGCCAGAATGTTTTTCTCATCTGTGTCCATTCTTCAAATCTACAAGTCTACCATGGTGATGTGATTGCAGAAATTGTCTGACAGCCTTTCTGCTTGTGTAGCATGGTGCAGAATCCTGTTGCTAGACATATTGTCTTCTAGTTTATCTACTTTTTATTAATTATGATCTAACAAATCTTTATTCATTGAGTAGCCTTTTTTGTAATCTTTTACAAATTTTTTAAACACAGTTTTACTTATCGAATACAGCAAAAATTTGAATATTTTGTTTGTGTCAATTAATAATTAGAATTCTGGTTTGAATATATTTTCCATTCAATTTATCTAATACGAAACTTATTTGGACTTATACTTGAAACAATAAAATTTTGAAGTCAGTTTCTAAGCAAAAATCTGCAGAAATTAGGTATTTCTGTAAATTTTTTAGACAATCTTTAAAACTAAATGCTCAAAAATTCGTAAAAGTTATGAATCTAATTTTTGGTGTCAGTACTTATCACGTCAGACTCCTACTTTTATATGCAAACTGAATAAATGATGATGCTGAGTGTGCTACATTTGCAAGGTAAAATTGCAGTGCTTTATATTTCTTGGTGGGTCACCGGCCTACTAATTGTCAACCTGTGACCTTTCATGAATCTTGTGTAAACTGTTGCTTTCACATTGATAGAATACAATGTCAGGTACAGAACTGAATTCAAGGAGATGCTGAAAATAGGTCATCACTTAAAACTTCTTAGTAAAATTAAAGTAATTGATTTTTAACAATGAGGCTGAATTTGTCTTTCTTCATTAGTCCTGGGTATGATGATAAATTACATCTGTCAGCAAAGCCTCTGATCAGGAGATTGGATGCTTTGAGGAGCATGAAACCACCTCTTAATTGCTGTTGTTCCCAGGTCCAGCCTGACCTGAAGTAGTAGCACCTGTTAGGGTCCTGGCTATGGGCAAGTAGTTAACCCCCCCCCAAAACACTATAAAAATACATTTTTATAATAAAAATAGCAGCAATATATTTTTATATAAAAAATGACCAACAATACATATTTAAAGTAAAATGACCAACAATACATTTTATCTGTAGTTGAAGGCATACATTTGCGTTCAAAATATTTAAATTTCAGAATTAAATGTCTCAGAGGTTGATATGTTGCTAAACCAAATGAAACAATCTTTTTTCAAAGGTAGCATTTAATAATTTTCTGTTTTGTCTTGTTGATACTTTTTGTGCTGTCAGCGAACACTCATTCCTGCTTTTGTGATGCAAACAAATACTCGTTGTCACTTTTGTAATGCACGTTGTAGTAGAGACTTTGTAATCACAGATTCAACTATACGAAGCTGTTGCACTTGCTTGATAATACCTGCTCGAACAGTAATCTGTATAGTGATCCGAAAAAAGGAATAGTGTAGCAAATAGAGTAGAGAATATTGGCCCAAATAGTAATAGAGGATAGAATAGAAATAGTGATCAAAATGTTAATAGAGGATAGAATAGAAATAGTGATCAAAATGGTAACAGAGGATAGAATAGAAATAGAGATCAAAATGGTAATAGAGGATAGAATAGAAAAAATGATCAAAATGGTAATAGAGGATAGAATAGAAATAATGATCAAAATGGTAATAGAGGACAGAATAGAAATAGGGATCAAAATGTTAATAGAGGATAGAATAGAAATAGAGATCAAAATGGTAACAGAGGATAGAATAGAAATAGAGATCAAAATGGTAATAGAGGATAGAATAGAAAAAATGATCAAAATGGTAATAGAGGACAGAATATAAATAATGATCAAAATGGTAATAGAGGATAGAATAGAAATAGGGATCAAAATGTTAATAGAGGATAGAATAGAAATAGAGATCAAAATGGTAACAGAGGATAGAATAGAAATAGAGATCAAAATGGTAATAGAGGATAGAATAGAAAAAATGATCAAAATGGTAATAGAGGATAGAATAGAAATAATGATCAAAATGGTAATAGAGGATAGAATAGAAATAGGGATCAAAATGTTAATAGAGGATAGAATAGAAATAGAGATCAAAATGGTAACAGAGGATAGAATAGAAATAGAGATCAAAATGGTAATAGAGGATAGAATAGAAAAAATGATCAAAATGGTAATAGAGGACAGAATATAAATAATGATCAAAATGGTAATAGAGGATAGAATAGAAATAATGATCAAAATGGTAATAGAGGATAGAATAGAAATAGGGATCAAAATGTTAATAGAGGATAGAATAGAAATAGAGATCAAAATGGTAATAGAGGATAGAATAGAAATAGAGATCAAAATGGTAATAGAGGATAGAATAGAAAAAATGATCAAAACGGTAATAGAGGATAGAATAGAAATAGAGATCAAAATGGTCATAGAGGATAGAATAGAAAAAATGATCAAAACGGTAATAGAGGATAGAATAGAAAAAAATGATCAAAACGGTAATAGAGGATAGAATAGAAATAGTGATCAAAATGGTAATAGAGGATAGAATAGAAATAGTGATCAAAATGTTAATAGAGGATAGAATAGAAATAGTGATCAAAATGGTAACAGAGGATAGAATAGAAATAGAGATCAAAATGGTAATAGAGGATAGAATAGAAATAATGATCAAAACGGTAACAGAGGATAGAATAGAAATAGTGATCAAAATGGTAATAGAGGATAGAATAGAAATAGTGATCAAAATGGTAACAGAGGATAGAATAGAAATAGTTGCCGAAATAGTAATAGAGGATAGAATAGAAAAAATGATCAAAACGGTAATAGAGGATAGAATAGAAATAGTGATCAAAATGTTAATAGAGGATAGAATAGAAATAGTGATCAAAATGGTAACAGAGGATAGAATAGAAATAGAGATCAAAATAGTAATAGAGGATAGAATAGAAAAAATGATCAAAATGGTAATAGAGGATAGAATAGAAATAGTGATCAAAATGGTAATAGAGGATAGAATAGAAATAGTGATCAAAATGGTAATAGAGGATAGAATAGAAATAATGATCAAAATGTTAATAGAGGATAGAATAGAAATAGTGATCAAAACGGTAATAGAGGATAGAATAGAAATAGTGATCAAAATGGTAACAGAGGATAGAATAGAAATAGAGATCAAAATGTTAATAGAGGATAGAATAGAAATAGTGATCAAAATGGTAACAGAGGATAGAATAGAAATAGAGATCAAAATAGTAATAGAGGATAGAATAGAAAAAATGATCAAAATGGTAACAGAGGATAGAATAGAAATAGAGATCAAAATGGTAATAGAGGATAGAATAGAAAAAATGATCAAAATGGTAATAGAGGATAGAATAGAAATAATGATCAAAATGGTAATAGAGGATAGAATAGAAATAATGATCAAAATGGTAATAGAGGATAGAATAGAAATAGTGGCCGAAATAGTAATAGAGGATAGAATAGAAATAATGATCAAAATGGTAATAGAGGATAGAATAGAAATAGTGATCAAAATGGTAATAGGGGATAGAATAGAAATAATGATCAAAATGGTAATAGAGGATAGAATAGAAATAGTGGCCGAAATAGTAATAGAGGATAGAATAGAAATAGTGATCAAAATGGTAATAGAGGATAGAATAGAAATAGTGATCAAAATGGTAATAGAGGATAGAATAGAAATAATGATCAAAATCGTAATAGAGGATAGAATAGAAATAGAGATCAATATGGTAATAGAGGATAGAATAGAAATAATGATCAAAATGGTAATAGAGGATAGAATAGAAATAGAGATCAAAATGGTAATAGAGGATAGAATAGAAATAGTGGCCCAAATAGTAATAGAGGATAGAATAGAAATAATGATCAAAATGGTAATAGAGGATAGAATAGAAATAGTGGCCGAAATAGTAATAGAGGATAGAATAGAAATAGTGATCAAAATGGTAATAGAGGATAGAATAGAAATAATGATCAAAATGGTAATAGAGAATAGAATAGAAATAGTGGCCCAAATAGTAATAGAGGATAGAATACAAATAATGATCAAAATGGTAATAGAGGATAGAATAGAAATAATGATCAAAATGGTAACAGAGGATAGAATAGAAATAGTGATCAAAATGGTAATAGAGGATAGAATAGAAATAACAATCAATCTAGACATCACTCAACTTCCTATATATGTGAGTTTCCTCTATGGTCATGTGATCCACTTAATTCAATAATGGGATCGCCTGTGTTTGCTCACTGGCAATCTATGTTCACACTCAAGTTTTGGCAGTGACATTTTATTCCTATGTAACAATTCTGATGGAATTTTTATGTGTCACCATTTAACTTCTTTCCCAGATGAATGGTAACCAGCCTCTCAATATTCTACTACCTCTAAGGGAAATGTTCAAACTGTAGTAAACTGTCACAAATTCACAGAGCCATAACTTCAAATAGCCCCAAAGGTACTTGTCCACCCCATCAATTTTCTCCTCACTTGTTCACTGCCACTGACTTTATACCCATTCGAAAGTAATCCATAGTCAGAACATCTGGGTTATTGCATCAACCCAGTAAGTAGCACATGTGGCTTATTCATTTAACCATTTTCTTTTATAGACAACAGAATGAATTTAACTCAGGTTTTTATTTGTAGCATGGAGACTATGGTATTGACATGCACACACCTTCAATATTTTGGGAGGTAAATTTATTTCTCCTACACACAAACAAGCTGCACTCCTTTAGTTCCACCAGTGCAGAACAATAATAAGGCTTAACACTTGCCATTGATGTTACAGACTGTCTTGCATCTGCCTGCCATTTTCGATAATTCAGCTTATTGTATTTAGCTAGTTTTTCATTACTAAGGACAAATTCCCCATAGACAAAATGTTGCTAGCCTCTGGCTACTCTATTATTTCCATGGAAAATGTTCCGACATCTTTCTAAGCCATGAATTATTTTCCAACCAACAACTTATTTCCAAAAGTTACAGTGTCGCAAAGACTCTTAAGTCCTCTATCACTATGTCCATGTAAAATGTTCAGATGAGCTACATTCCTTAAGGCCACCAGTTCAGATCTTTGCAGCTAAGACCTTTTCTTCTCTATCGCTATATCCATGGAATATGTTCAGATGAGCTACATTACTTAATTCAATAAGTTCAAACCTTTACAGCTAAGCGTTTTGCTATTTCTATGGAAAATGTTCAGATGAGCTATATTACTTAGTTCCACAAGTTCAGACATTTACAGCTAAGTCTTTTGCTACCCTATTTCCGTGGCAAATGTTCAGATGAACTCCATACTTTAATTCCACCAGGTCAGACCTTTACAACTAACACAAGGCCCATGATGCCACACAGATAGCAAAAGCTCATTCTTTTCCTCTTCATATTAAGGAGGAAGTTTCACCCAAACAGCTCCTACTTCAGGGCTTACTTTGTAGAATAAACTCCTGAGAGGATGCTTTCCCAACCACTCAAATATTAACCTCTTCAAGGATATAGTCAAGTTATCTATCCTATATATCCTCATAATATAAACCACTTCCTTTACATTTTATTTCCTAAAAGCAATCTTATTTATTTGCTCTCTACTTAAGTGGCTCTTGAGCCTTTTATTTGGTGAAGAATAGTATTAAAAATTCTATTTTCCTAATTTAGATTTTTTTTTCACTTTTACTTCTTGCTGCTTTCTGATCTTTTTTTGTTGTCCAATAATTTTGGTTGCAACTTTTGTCTTTTATAATTAATACACCATTACTCTTACTTGTAAAATCCACTGTTCCCTTGAGAGTTATATTTATGTAATCGTCACGACTGATAAATCTTTTTCGTTGTTATTATCAATATTATTATTGTCATTGTCATTTTGATGAAAATAGATTTTCTGCTTTTTGCAATCATTGCTATTTGCTGATGTCTTTAAATTTTTAATTTTCTTGTTTTCGTTCCATAATTATTATTATTATTGCGATTATCAATGATTTTGATGTGAATCTCTTGCTCTATTCATTGCCTGACATAAGCCGTCATTATTCCTTGTCTTGTGTTTCATTTGACATTCTTACTTCAATGGTATTTAGGTTCCTTTTGCTGAAAGCCGTCATTTCTATGCAAAGTGATTATAATTTGTCCTTTGTCAGGAACACTTATTTTTTTATATACTCTGACCTGTCGCAGTTATTGATTTCAAGAAAATAACTGCCTTCCACGAATGCCATTATAATTAGCAATACGTTTCATGTCAATCATTTTATCAAAGCTCTCTTAACTTTATCCTCATCTATTTTTCACTTTTGGTCTATTAGTCTCTGTATTAAGTTATCATTCATTTAATGAATCCAGTTAAACAAAGAGCAAATAAGGAAGTAAAGTATTCAGTCAGGAGATTAAAGCAAAGAGGGATTGCAAAGTGTAAATATTTAGGCAGGCATTTGAAACAAAGAGAGATTGCAAAGTGTAAATGTTTAGGCAGGCATTTGAGCAAAGAGGGATTGCAAAGTGTAAATGTTTAGGCAGGCATTTGAGCAAAGAGGGATTGCAAAGTGTAAATGGTTAGGCAGGCATTTGAGCAAAGAAGGATTGCAAAGTGTAAATATTTAGGCAGGCATTTGAGCAAAGAGGGATTGCAAAGTGTAAATATTTAGGCAGGCATTTGGAGCAAAGAGGCATTGCAAAGTGTAAATATTTAGGCAGGCATTTGAGCAAAGAGGGATTGCAAAGTGTTAATGTTTAGGCAGGCATTTGGAGAAAAGAGGTATTGCAAAGTGTAAATATTTAGGCAGGCATTTGAAACAAAGAGGGATTGCAAAGTGTAAATGTTTAGGCAGGCATTTGGAGTAAAGGGGGATTGCAAAGTGTAAATGTTTAGGCAGGCATTTGAGCAAAGAGGGATTGCAAAGTGTAAATGTTTAGGCAGGCATTTGAGCAAAGAGGGATTGCAAAGTGTAAATGTTTAGGCAGGCATTTGAGCAAAGAGGGATTGCAAAGTGTAAATGTTTAGGAGGGCATTTGAGCAAAGAAGGATTGCAAAGTGTAAATATTTAGGCAGGCATTTGGAGCAAAGAGGCATTGCAAAGTGTAAATATTTAGGCAGGCATTTGAGCAAAGAGGGATTGCAAAGTGTTAATGTTTAGGCAGGCATTTGGAGAAAAGAGGTATTGCAAAGTGTAAATATTTAGGCAGGCATTTGAAACAAAGAGGGATTGCAAAGTGTAAATATTTAGGCAGGCATTTGGAGCAAAGAGGGATTGCAAAGTGTAAATGTTTAGGCAGGCATTTGGAGCAAAGAGGCATTGCAAAGTGTAAATATTTAGGCAGGCATTTGAGCAAAGAGGGATTGCAAAGTGTAAATGTTTAGGCAGGCATTTGGAGTAAAGGGGGATTGCAAAGTGTAAATGTTTAGGCAGGCATTTGAGCAAAGAGGGATTGCAAAGTGTAAATGTTTAGGCAGGCATTTGGAGAAAAGAGGTATTGCAAAGTATAAATATTTAGGCAGGCATTTGGAGTAAAGGGGGATTGCAAAGTGTAAATGTTTAGGCAGGCATTTGAGCAAAGAAGGATTGCAAAGTGTAAATGTTTAGGCAGGCATTTGGAGAAAAGAGGGATTGCAAAGTGTAAATATTTAGGCAGGCATTTGGAGCAAAGAGGGATTGCAAAGTGTAAATATTTAGACAGGCATTTGGAGAAAAGAGGGATTGCAAAGTGTAAATGTTTAGGCAGGCATTTGGAGTAAAGGGGGATTGCAAAGTGTAAATGTTTAGGCAGGCATTTGAGCAAAGAGGGATTGCAAAGTGTAAATGTTTAGGCAGGCATTTGAGCAAAGAGGGATTGCAAAGTGTAAATGTTTAGGCAGGCATTTGAGCAAAGAGGGATTGCAAAGTGTAAATGTTTAGGCAGGCATTTGGAGAAAAGGGGGATTGCAAAGTGTAAATGTTTATGCAGGCATTTGAGCAAAGAGGGATTGCAAAGTGTAAATGTTTAGGCAGGCATTTGAGCAAAGAGGGATTGCAAAGTGTAAATGTTTAGGCAGGCATTTGAGCAAAGAGGGATTGCAAAGTGTAAATGTTTAGGCAGGCATTTGGAGTAAAGGGGGATTGCAAAGTGTAAATGTTTAGGCAGGCATTTGAGCAAAGAGGGATTGCAAAGTGTAAATGTTTAGGCAGGCATTTGGAGTAAAGGGGGATTGCAAAGTGTAAATGTTTAGGCAGGCATTTGAGCAAAGAGGGATTGCAAAGTGTAAATGTTTAGGCAGGCATTTGAGCAAAGAGGGATTGCAAAGTGTAAATATTTAGGCAGGCATTTGGGGTAAAGGGGGATTGCAAAGTGTAAATGTTTAGGCAGGCATTTGAGCAAAGAGGGATTGCAAAGTGTAAATGTTTAGGCATGCATTTGGAGAAAAGAGGGATTGCAAAGTGTAAATGTTTAGGCAGGCATTTTGAGTAAAGGGGGATTGCAAAGTGTAAATGTTTAGGCAGGCATTTGAGCAAAGAGGGATTGCAAAGTATAAATGTTTAGGCAGGCATTTGAAACAAAGAGAGATTGCAAAGTGTAAATGTTTAGGCAGGCATTTGAGCAAAGAGGCATTGCAAAGTGTAAATGTTTAGGCAGGCATTTGAGCAAAGAGGGATTGCAAAGTGTAAATGTTTAGGCAGGCATTTGAGCAAAGAGGGATTGCAAAGTGTAAATGTTTAGGCAGGCATTTGGAGAAAAGAGGGACTGCAAAGTGTAAATATTTAGGCAGGCATTTGGAGCAAAGAGGGATTGCAAAATCTAAATATTTAGACAGGCATTTGGAGAAAAGAGGGATTGCAAAGTGTAAATATTTAGGCAGGCATTTGGAGCAAAGAGGCATTGCAAAGTGTAAATATTTAGGCAGACATTTGAGCAAAGAGGGATTGCAAAGTGTTAATGTTTAGGCAGGCATTTGGAGAAAAGAGGTATTGCAAAGTGTAAATATTTAGGCAGGCATTTGAAACAAAGAGGGATTGCAAAGTGTAAATGTTTAGGCAGGCATTTTGAGTAAAGGGGGATTGCAAAGTGTAAATGTTTAGGCAGGCATTTGAGCAAAGAGGGATTGCAAAGTGTAAAAGTTTAGGCAGGCATTTGGAGCAAAGAGGCATTGCAAAGTGTAAATATTTAGGCAGGCATTTCGAGTAAAGGGGGATTGCAAAGTGTAAATGTTTAGGCAGGCATTTGGAGCAAAGAGGCATTGCAAAGTGTAAATATTTAGGCAGACATTTGAAACAAAGAGGGATTGCAAAGTGTAAATGTTTAGGCAGGCATCTGAGCAAAGAGGGATTGCAAAGTGTAAATGTTTAGGCAGGCATTTGGAGAAAATAGGTATTGCAAAGTGTAAATGTTTAGGCAGGCATTTGGAGAAAAGAGGTATTGCAAAGTGTAAACGTTTAGGCAGGCATTTGGAGAAAAGAGGTATTGCAAAGTGTAAATGTTTAGGCAGGCATTTGAGCAAAGAGGGATTACAAAGTGTAAATGTTTAGGCAGGCATTTGGAGCAAAGAGGGATTGAAAAATCTAAATATTTAGACAGGCATTTGGAGAAAAGAGGTATTGCAAAGTGTAAATATTTAGGCAGGCATTTGAAACAAAGAGGTATTGCAAAGTGTAAATGTTTAGGCAGGCATTTGAGCAAAGAGGGATTGCAAAGTGTAAATGTTTAGGCAGGCATTTGGAGCAAAGAGGGATTGAAAAATCTAAATATTTAGACAGGCATTTGGAGAAAAGAGGTATTGCAAAGTGTAAATATTTAGGCAGGCATTTGAAACAAAGAGGGATTGCAAAGTGTAAATGTTTAGGCAGGCATTTGGAGAAAAGAGGTATTGCAAAGTGTAAATGTTTAGGCAGGCATTTGGAGAAAAGAGGTATTGCAAAGTATAAATATTTAGGCAGGCATTTGGAGTAAAGGGGGATTGCAAAGTGTAAATGTTTAGGCAGGCATTTGAGCAAAGAGGGATTGCAAAGTGTAAATGTTTAGGCAGGCATTTGAAACAAAGAGGGATTGCAAAGTGTAAATGTTTAGGCAGGCATTTGAGCAAAGAGGGATTGCAAAGTGTAAATGTTTAGGCAGGCATTTGGAGCAAAGAGGGATTGCAAAATCTAAATATTTAGACAGGCATTTGGAGAAAAGAGGGATTGCAAAGTGTAAATATTTAGGCAGGCATTTGGAGCAAAGAGGCATTGCAAAGTGTAAATATTTAGGCAGGCATTTGAGCAAAGAGGGATTGCAAAGTGTTAATGTTTAGGCAGGCATTTGGAGAAAAGAGGTATTGCAATTTGTAAATATTTAGGCAGGCATTTGAAACAAAGAGGGATTGCAAAGTGTAAATGTTTAGGCAGGCATTTGGAGTAAAGGGGGATTGCAAAGTGTAAATGTTTAGGCAGGCATTTGAGCAAAGAGGGATTGCAAAGTGTAAATGTTTAGGCAGGCATTTGAGCAAAGAGGGATTGCAAAGTGTAAATATTTAGGCAGGCATTTGAGCAAAGAGGGATTGCAAAGTGTAAATATTTAGGCAGGCATTTGAAACAAAGAGGGATTGCAAAGTGTAAATGTTTAGGCAGGCATTTGGAGCAAAGAGGGATTGCAAAGTGTAAATGTTTAGGCAGGCATTTGGAGTAAAGGGGGATTGCAAAGTGTAAATATTTAGGCAGGCATTTGAGCAAAGAGGGATTGCAAAGTGTAAATGTTTAGGCAGGCATTTGGAGAAAAGAGGGATTGCAAAGTGTAAATATTTAGGCAGGCATTTGGAGCAAAGAGGGATTGCAAAATCTAAATATTTAGACAGGCATTTGGAGCAAAGAGGCATTGCAAAGTGTAAATATTTAGGCAGGCATTTGAAACAAAGAGGGATTGCAAAGTGTAAATGTTTTGGCAGGCATTTGGAGTAAAGGGGGATTGCAAAGTGTAAATATTTAGGCAGGCATTTGGAGCAAAGAGGGATTGCAAAGTGTAAATGTTTAGGCAGGCATTTGGAGCAAAGAGGGATTGCAAAGTATAAATATTTAGGCAGGCATTTGGAGTAAAGGGGGATTGCAAAGTGTAAATGTTTAGGCAGGCATTTGGAGCAAAGAGGCATTGCAAAGTGTAAATATTTAGGCAGGCATTTGGAGTGAAGGGGGATTGCAAAGTGTAAATATTTAGGCAGGCATTTGGAGCAAAGAGGCATTGCAAAGTGTAAATATTTAGGCAGGCATTTGAGCAAAGAGGGATTGCAAAGTGTAAATGTTTAGGCAGGCATTTGAGCAAAGAGGGATTGCAAAGTGTAAATATTTAGGCAGGCATTTGGAGCAAAGAGGGATTGCAAAATCTAAATATTTAGACAGGCATTTGGAGAAAAGAGGGATTGCAAAGTGTAAATATTTAGGCAGGCATTTGAAACAAAGAGGGATTGCAAAGTGTAAATGTTTAGGCAGGCATTTGAGCAAAGAGGGATTGCAAAGTGTAAATATTTAGGCAGGCATTTGAGCAAAGAGGGATTGCAAAGTGTAAATGTTTAGGCAGGCATTTGGAGCAAAGAGGGATTGCAAAGTATAAATATTTAGGCAGGCATTTGGAGTAAAGGGGGATTGCAAAGTGTAAATGTTTAGGCAGGCATTTGAGCAAAGAGGGATTGCAAAGTGTAAATGTTTAGGCAGGCATTTGAAACAAAGAGGGATTGCAAAGTGTAAATATTTAGGCAGGCATTTGGAGCAAAGAGGGATTGCAAAGTGTAAATATTTAGACAGGCATTTGGAGAAAAGAGGGATTGCAAAGTGTAAATATTTAGGCAGGCATTTGAAACAAAGAGGGATTGCAAAGTATAAATATTTAGGCAGGCATTTTGAGTAAAGGGGGATTGCAAAGTGTATATGTTTAGGCAGGCATTTGAGCAAAGAGGGATTGCAAAGTGTAAATGTTTAGGCAGGCATTTGGAGTAAAGGGGGATTTCAAAGTGTAAATGTTTAGGCAGGCATCTGAGCAAAGAGGGATTGCAAAATCTAAATATTTAGACAGGCATTTGGAGAAAAGAGGGATTGCAAAGTGTAAATATTTAGGCAGGCATTTGGAGCAAAGAGGCATTGCAAAGTGTAAATATTTAGGCAGGCATTTGAGCAAAGAGGGATTGCAAAGTGTTAATGTTTAGGCAGGCATTTGGAGAAAAGAGGTATTGCAAAGTGTAAATATTTAGGCAGGCATTTGAAACAAAGAGGGATTGCAAAGTGTAAATGTTTAGGCAGGCATTTGGAGTAAAGGGGGATTGCAAAGTGTAAATGTTTAGGCAGGCATTTGAGCAAAGAGGGATTGCAAAGTGTAAATGTTTAGGCAGGCATTTGAGCAAAGAGGGATTGCAAAGTGTAAATGTTTAGGCAGGCATTTGAGCAAAGAGTGATTGCAAAGTGTAAATATTTAGGCAGGCATTTGAAACAAAGAGGGATTGCAAAGTGTAAATGTTTAGGCAGGCATTTGGAGCAAAGGGGGATTGCAAAGTGTAAATGTTTAGGCAGGCATTTGGAGTAAAGGGGGATTGCAAAGTGTAAATGTTTAGGCAGGCATTTGAGCAAAGAGGGATTGCAAAGTGTAAATGTTTAGGCAGGCAATTGAGCAAAGAGTGATTGCAAAGTGTAAATGTTTAGGCAGGCATTTGGAGAAAAGAGGGATTGCAAAGTGTAAATATTTAGGCAGGCATTTGGAGCAAAGAGGGATTGCAAAATCTAAATATTTAGACAGGCATTTGGAGAAAAGAGGGATTGCAAAGTGTAAATATTTAGGCAGGCATTTGGAGCAAAGAGGCATTGCAAAGTGTAAATATTTAGGCAGGCATTTGAGCAAAGAGGGATTGCAAAGTGTTAATGTTTAGGCAGGCATTTGGAGAAAAGAGGTATTGCAAAGTGTAAATATTTAGGCAGGCATTTGAAACAAAGAGGGATTGCAAAGTGTAAATGTTTAGGCAGGCATTTGGAGTAAAGGGGGATTGCAAAGTGTAAATGTTTAGGCAGGCATTTGAGCAAAGAGGGATTGCAAAGTGTAAATGTTTAGGCAGGCATTTGAGCAAAGAGGGATTGCAAAGTGTAAATGTTTAGGCAGGCATTTGGAGTAAAGGGGGATTGCAAAGTGTAAATGTTTAGGCAGGCATTTGAGCAAAGAGGGATTGCAAAGTGTAAATGTTTAGGCAGGCATTTGAGCAAAGAGGGATTGCAAAGTGTAAATGTTTAGGCAGGCATTTGGAGAAAATAGGTATTGCAAAGTGTAAATGTTTAGGCAGGCATTTGGAGAAAAGAGGTATTGCAAGGTGTAAACGTTTAGGCAGGCATTTGAAACAAAGAGGGATTGCAAAGTGTAAATGTTTAGGCAGGCATTTGAGCAAAGAGGGATTGCAAAGTGTAAATATTTAGGCAGGCATTTGAGCAAAGAGGGATTGCAAAGTGTAAATGTTTAGGCAGGCATTTGGAGCAAAGATGGATTGCAAAGTATAAATATTTAGGCAGGCATTTGGAGTAAAGGGGGATTGCAAAATGTAAATGTTTAGGCAGGCATTTGAGCAAAGAGGGATTGCAAAGTGTAAATGTTTAGGCAGGCATTTGAAACAAAGAGGGATTGCAAAGTGTAAATATTTAGGCAGGCATTTGGAGCAAAGAGGGATTGCAAAGTGTAAATATTTAGACAGGCATTTGGAGAAAAGAGGGATTGCAAAGTGTAAATATTTAGGCAGGCATTTGAAACAAAGAGGGATTGCAAAGTATAAATATTTAGGCAGGCATTTTGAGTAAAGGGGGATTGCAAAGTGTATATGTTTAGGCAGGCATTTGAGCAAAGAGGGATTGCAAAGTGTAAATATTTAGGCAGGCATTTGGAGCAAAGAGGGATTGCAAAATCTAAATATTTAGACAGGCATTTGGAGAAAAGAGGGATTGCAAAGTGTAAATATTTAGGCAGGCATTTGGAGCAAAGAGGCATTGCAAAGTGTAAATATTTAGGCAGGCATTTGAGCAAAGAGGGATTGCAAAGTGTTAATGTTTAGGCAGGCATTTGGAGAAAAGAGGTATTGCAAAGTGTAAATATTTAGGCAGGCATTTGAAACAAAGAGGGATTGCAAAGTGTAAATGTTTAGGCAGGCATTTGGAGTAAAGGGGGATTGCAAAGTGTAAATGTTTAGGCAGGCATTTGAGCAAAGAGGGATTGCAAAGTGTAAATGTTTAGGCAGGCATTTGAGCAAAGAGGGATTGCAAAGTGTAAATGTTTAGGCAGGCATTTGGAGTAAAGGGGGATTGCAAAGTGTAAATGTTTAGGCAGGCATTTGAGCAAAGAGGGATTGCAAAGTGTAAATGTTTAGGCAGGCATTTGAGCAAAGAGGGATTGCAAAGTGTAAATGTTTAGGCAGGCATTTGGAGAAAATAGGTATTGCAAAGTGTAAATGTTTAGGCAGGCATTTGGAGAAAAGAGGTATTGCAAGGTGTAAACGTTTAGGCAGGCATTTGAAACAAAGAGGGATTGCAAAGTGTAAATGTTTAGGCAGGCATTTGAGCAAAGAGGGATTGCAAAGTGTAAATATTTAGGCAGGCATTTGAGCAAAGAGGGATTGCAAAGTGTAAATGTTTAGGCAGGCATTTGGAGCAAAGATGGATTGCAAAGTATAAATATTTAGGCAGGCATTTGGAGTAAAGGGGGATTGCAAAATGTAAATGTTTAGGCAGGCATTTGAGCAAAGAGGGATTGCAAAGTGTAAATGTTTAGGCAGGCATTTGAAACAAAGAGGGATTGCAAAGTGTAAATATTTAGGCAGGCATTTGGAGCAAAGAGGGATTGCAAAGTGTAAATATTTAGACAGGCATTTGGAGAAAAGAGGGATTGCAAAGTGTAAATATTTAGGCAGGCATTTGAAACAAAGAGGGATTGCAAAGTATAAATATTTAGGCAGGCATTTTGAGTAAAGGGGGATTGCAAAGTGTATATGTTTAGGCAGGCATTTGAGCAAAGAGGGATTGCAAAGTGTAAATGTTTAGGCAGGCATTTGGAGTAAAGGGGGATTTCAAAGTGTAAATGTTTAGGCAGGCATCTGAGCAAAGAGGGATTGCAAAGTGTAAATGTTTAGGCAGGCATTTGGAGAAAATATGTATTGCAAAGTGTAAATGTTTAGGCAGGCATTTGGAGAAAAGAGGTATTGCAAAGTGTAAATGTTTAGGCAGGCATTTGGAGAAAAGAGGTATTGCAAAGTGTAAATGTTTAGGCAGGCATTTGAGCAAAGAGGGATTGCAAAGTGTAAATGTTTAGGCAGGCATTTGGAGCAAAGAGGGATTGAAAAATCTAAATATTTAGACAGGCATTTGGAGAAAAGAGGTATTGCAAAGTGTAAATATTTAGGCAGGCATTTGAAACAAAGAGGGATTGCAAAGTGTAAATGTTTAGGCAGGCATTTGGAGAAAAGAGGTATTTCAAAGTATAAATATTTAGGCAGGCATTTGGAGTAAAGGGGGATTGCAAATGTAAATGTTTAGGCAGGCATTTGAGCAAAGAGGGATTGCAAAGTGTAAATGTTTAGGCAGGCATTTGGAGTAAAGGGGGATTGCAAAGTGTAAATGTTTAGGCAGGCATTTGAGAAAAGAGGGATTGCAAAATCTAAATATTTAGGCAGGCATTTGGAGTAAAGGGGGATTGCAAAGTGTAAATGTTTAGGCAGGCATTTGAGCAAAGAGGGATTGCAAAATCTAAATATTTAGGCAGGCATTTGGAGTAAAGGGGGATTGCAAAGTGTAAATGTTTAGGCAGGCATTTGAGCAAAGAGGGATTGCAAAGTGTATATGTTTAGGCAGGCATTTGAAACAAAGAGGGATTGCAAAGTGTAAATGTTTAGGCAGGCATTTGGAGAAAAGAGGTATTGCAAAGTGTAAATGTTTAGGCAGGCATTTGAGCAAAGAGGGATTGCAAAGTGTAAATGTTTAGGCAGGCATTTGGAGCAAAGAGGGATTGAAAAATCTAAATATTTAGACAGGCATTTGGAGAAAAGAGGTATTGCAAAGTGTAAATATTTAGGCAGGCATTTGAAACAAAGAGGGATTGCAAAGTGTAAATGTTTAGGCAGGCATTTGGAGAAAAGAGGTATTGCAAAGTGTAAATGTTTAGGCAGGCATTTGGAGTAAAGGGGGATTGCAAATTGTAAATGTTTAGGCAGGCATTTGAGCAAAGAGGGATTGCAAAGTGTAAATGTTTAGGCAGGCATTTGAAACAAAGAGAGATTGCAAAGTGTAAATGTTTAGGCAGGCATTTGAGCAAAGTGGGATTGCAAAGTGTAAATGTTTAGGCAGGCATTTGAGCAAAGAGGGATTGCAAAGTGTAAATGTTTAGGCAGGCATTTGGAGAAAAGAGGGATTGCAAAGTGTAAATATTTAGGCAGGCATTTGGAGTAAAGAGGGATTGCAAAATCTAAATATTTAGGCAGGCATTTGGAGTAAAGGGGGATTGCAAAGTGTAAATGTTTAGGCAGGCATTTGGAGCAAAGAGGGATTGCAAAGTGTAAATGTTTAGGCAGGCATTTGAGCAAAGAGGGATTGCAAAGTGTAAATGTTTAGGCAGGCATTTGGATCAAAGAGGGATTGCAAAGTGTAAATGTTTAGGCAGGCATTTGAGCAAAGAGGGATTGCAAAGTGTAAATATTTAGGCAGGCATTTGGAGCAAAGAGGGATTGCAAAGTGTAAATGTTTAGGCAGGCATTTGAGCAAAGAAGGATTGCAAAGTGTAAATATTTAGGCAGGCATTTGGAGCAAAGAGGGATTGCAAAGTGTAAATATTTAGGCAGGCATTTGAGCAAAGAGGGATTGCAAAGTGTAAATATTTAGGCAGGCATTTGAGCAAAGAGGGATTGCAAAGTGTAAATGTTTAGGTAGGCATTTGAGCATAGAGGGATTGCAAAGTGTAAATGTTTAGGCAGGCATTTGAGCAAAGAGGGATTGCAAAGTGTAAATGTTTAGGCAGGCATTTGAGCAAAGAGGGATTGCAAAGTGTAAATGTTTAGGCAGGCATTTGGAGCAAAGAGGGATTGAAAAATCTAAATATTTAGGCAGGCATTTGGAGAAAAGAGGGATTGCAAAGTGTAAATATTTAGGCAGGCATTTGGAGCAAAGAGGGATTGCAAAGTGTAAATTTTTAGGCAGGCATTTGAGCAAAGAGGGATTGCAAAGTGTAAATTTTTAGGCAGGCATTTGGAGCAAAGAGGGATTGCAAAGTGTAAATGCTTAGGCAGGCATTTGAGCAAAGAGGGATTGCAAAATCTAAATATTTAGACAGGCATTTGGAGCAAAGAGGGATTGCAAAGTGTAAATGTTTAGGCAGGCATTTGAGCAAAGAGGGATTGCAAAGTGTAAATTTTTAGGCAGGCATTTGAGCAAAGAGGGATTGCAAAGTGTAAATATTTAGGCAGGCATTTAGAGCGAAGATAAATTGTGAAGTATAAATATTCAGAGATTGTGTTCACAGTGTAAATATTCACCCAGAAGTTTGTAATGAAAGCGGAATTGTCAAGTGCAAATATTCACCCAGAAATTTGAAGCAAAAAGGATTTGAGAAGTGTAATTATTCATCAAAAAGTTTGTAGCACAGTGGAATTATGAAGTGCAAATATTTCTACATTAGAATGAAGCAAAGTGAAATTGTAATCTGTAAATTGTTAGGAAGTAGTTTCAGGAAAAGAGCAATTTTACAAGATCTTAATTGTAATGTTGAAGCAAAAATGGATTATGAACTTCTAATAGACAATCATGTGAACCTGACAAGAAATATAGAGTTGGCTGCATGTGGTGCAGTAAGCATCAGGAATTTACCGTCTAAGTGGAATATCTTCTCTTTTGAGAGGAGACATTCCACATAGAGTTGGTGGCACTGACAAAATTTGCATATGAACAATATTGTGCAGGTGTTGGCCAGTAGTCAGCATGGATCTGAGAGGAGCTATAGAACACCAGATTTTTCTCAGTTTGGCAGAAGTACTGTCAATGTGCAGAAAACCAGATCAGACACAAATAAACAAGTGTAATTATTGAAGCAGTTCAAAGCAAAGAGGAATTGTTTAACTGTAAATATTTGGTCATTAGGTTGAAGCAAACAGTTAAGCCAATGAATGAAAATTAACAGAAATTCAGATTTGAAAGCTTTTTATGAGGGCTACAAAGTCATATAAATATAGTGACACATTTTTTGACTAATATTGTCATTTGCTAAATCTAAAAATTAACGAATTAGAAAAGGAAACTCATTCTCTATCTCTCAAACTTTTTGTTCTACATTATTGAAAAAATAATTAGTTAAAATGCTTTCATTTCAATTTGTAAACTCTCCACATAATTTATATGACTACTGCAATTAAAACTGATTGTCCCAAAAGAAAAGAAAATATAAATTATTGTTTTTTACAAAGATTTGACAGAATAGATTAGAAACCACCTCAAGTGACAGACAAAAATCTGTCTGTAATAATTAGCAAGCGTGTCTTGCTGGATAAATTATGACCGAGTTTGATCCTGACTATGTGATCCATACTTTCCGTCTTGTGCCATATCTAAGTTACACTTAGTAGATCACTATAAAAATTTTTCTGTAGTTTATTAATGGCATCTGAGTGATGTGGCCTGAAGCTTAACAGTCATTAAATGTGTATATATATATATATATATATATATTTATTTATATATATATATATATATATATATATATATATATATATATATATATATATATATATATATGTGTATGTATGTAGTGCATAATTATAAGGCCAGCTGAATTTTATCTTTAAACATTAGCAATTGAGATCATTTTTTAATATTTTGTATATTATTATATAGTATTAATAATCTGAATGTTTCAAATAATTATTATGAGTAGAAAATCAGTTATTGTAAAATTTATTCAAAAACTCAAACAACAATTGCTGCATAATTATAAGGCCATTAAAATTTTTTATTAATAATTACTAAAAGTTTATAGCAATTAATATTTAGTTTGTTTTCCATGACTGACTATTTACTTCAAACAATCTATTTTTCAGAGATTAACTTCTGAGTGTCATTTTGGTTAAATGAATCCCAGGTTTTCAAAATTTCACTTTTGATCTCTTCCTTGTTATTAAATTGATAGCCATCCTTGTATACTCATCTAACCAATATCTCCCAAAGGTTTCTCGATAGGATTGAGATCGGCAGGCCAATCCATAACATTGATTTGGTTAGCTTGAAGCCACTCCATAGTGGACTTGGCTTTGTGAAGAGGAGCATTGTCTTGCTGAAACACCCAATTTTGACTATCATTTTTTTTCCATAAGGCAAGAAAGCATTAGACAACAAATTCTGATAACCCAAAGCATCAAGTCTTGGGTTAATGAAAACAATTGTAGTTTTGCCTTTGAATCCAAATGCTGCTCAAATCATAACACCCCCTCCTCCTTGCACACACTTGGAAATGACCAACTTCTCCTTTCTAAGGTCATGCCAATAATAAGATAACCCATCCAGACCATCCAAATTAATATTTTTTTATCGGAATGTCGTGCTAGACACTGTTTCTCACCAGAATCTATTTTGCATATTTATAAGTCTACCATTCATCCTTGATTTCAATATTGCTGCTACATTTGGTCTGGTGTTCCTGCTATATATTTAGAGATTCTTGATTCTTTGAATTTAACAAGTGTTTCAATTATTTTGTCCAACTCCTGTAGAAATGAAAGCCATTATAGTAAATATTGTTAATCGATTATAAAAATGCAGAATACTAAATACTAAATATACTTGAAATAATTCAGTGTATGGATCACTTATAAAAAATTTATTATAAGAGATAAAGAAATTGAACAAAGAATATATGTTTTACTAGACGTAATTTTATCCAACACTGCGATATGTAACAAAACCAAAACATTAACCTAAGAACTTGAGCCATGTTTTTAAATAGTCTTGTCAAATCAAGACTTTCATATAGATGTCAGATATGGCACTTTTTAAAAATTACTCAACTATCTGCTGTCAACAACTGCTTTCTCAGATCAATGATAAAAGATGGCTTCAAACAAATAAACAAAGTAAGTCTTAGCGAGGACTATTCTTTTTCAAACCTTGTGGACTCGCACTACAGAGTCACAAAGAACTATACAAAATAACAGAAACCCCATCACTTGAGGACTTTCAACAGCAGCAACAACTAAAATGGATAGCACATGTAACTCAAAGAAAAAAATAATGATACAATCAAGATATTGGCATTGTGCACTACTTCAAACAAGAAATCAGGCAGGAACTACCCATCAATATTGGAAAGAGCGCCAACAGTTAATGGACTTGAGGAACCTGTTTTCCTGAAAAACTGTTTTAATAGAAATATTTTATAAATTTCAACCGAAAATATCATTGACTGCTGTAATATAGCAACACCTCTAAGTAGAAGCTTATGAAACTTAATTTGTTTCATTCTGCTTTAGTGCTGAAAAATGTTTATTTTATTGTGATGGATGGTCACAAGCAAGAGGGGAGACGGGATGTGCTTATTTTATTTCCACAAATGTTTCTTTATACCATTGAAATTGTTAGATGTTACCATAAGTTCTATGCTAATAGTCTCTTCTGGATTTTTGCTTTTCAGTCATCTTTGCTCTTCAACAATCTAAATGCAATGTCAATCATTATCTTCTGTATTCTTAATACCTGTTCTTTTATTGTTTTCTCTCCTTAATAAAGTGTTTTTTTCTCATATTCTCTAACACTCAGTAACTCCTTGCGTCTTAGTGGCTTTATTGCCTTTCTTGGGGGTGAAATGATTAAAAAAAATGTACTTACTATTAGTGATGAGAACAGATACTACACTTGGTATTTACTTGGGTTATTTAATGCTGACAAGATTTTTAGGACAGGTTTGTATGAATAGCATATGTATTCTCTGTAAGAAATCACTTTGTAGATCATGTTTCATTGATGTATTTTTGTAGTGAGAGTTTTTGTTGAGAG
>OZ038511.1:12493535-12586035 GCA_964036315.1 Acanthosepion esculentum
ACGTCTTTTCTACTCCAATAGCTTCATGTCTCGCACATCTCGCCTATGGGACTCCCTTCCCTATTACAGTTTCCCTGACAAATACAATCTCCAACGGTTTAAGTGTAGCGTCAATCGTCATCTCCAATTGCCTTGATCTATCCACTTCCCTTCTCCACTTCCTGACATCTTTCATTCCTATCTGCTCTCGCTCTATATCTCCCGTAACCCCCCTGCCTTGATCGACCCTCCGTCCTTCTCTTTCTCCACATCCCTTCCTTTACCACTCCTATCTGCTCTTCCTCCAACCCTTCTGTAACCCCATGCGTGATAGTGGCCACCGGCCTTGCTTGGGATGAGGCGCTGAAAAAAAAGAAAAAAAAAAAATATACTGGGTGTCCATAAAGTTCATGTGCACTTTAAAAAATTTATAATTTTATTTTTATTTGCAATAGAAATAATCTGTAAAAAATGTTATAAAGTTTAATGTACCTAGTTTTAAGTATAGCTAAAATAACTAATGTGATTTTAGGCATTACTGTAAATCAGTTGGCAAATGTTTTCCGTGAACTGAAAAATCGTATTACCCTTTGTATTGCTAATGATGGAGGACATGTGGAAACTTAAATAAAATTTCAATAAAACCTTTAAAAATATAGATTTACTTCTTTCTAATCCTTTTTACAAATTATTTCTATCACAAATGCAAATAAAGTTATAAATTTTTTAAAGTGCACACAAACTTTCTATACACCCTGTATTATTTATTTTAGGATATTAAAACATGCCAAAAAATCACTACATAATGGCAATTATGTTTCAACAGTACAAATGTGTCTCCTTAGGCAATGTTATTTAACTGGTGAGTGAAAGATTAATTTAATTTCAAAAGCAAAATATTTAAAAAAAAAAAAAAAGGCTTTTCGGCTTTGCTGTGATTAACCAATGCTAAATTCAAACTCACTGTAAAAAATTTTTTCATGTAGGTCACGACACGAAGTTGTCTGGATATAAATCCTAGACAATTTCCTAATGGGCAGATACAGGTCGTTACATTATTTTGTCAGATGTATCTAAGTTTGATGTTTAACTTTCCTAAGAAGTAAAAGCAAAATAGATAGGGAGAAAATTTAACATAATGCTAACAAGTTATATGCTCGTTCAGCTTCTTACATAAAATTTTGTAGTTGATAAATAAAATGCCCCTTTAAGACGCTGGTAAATAACTTAACCGTTTAAAAAATGCCCAATAAACCAAAAAAGCCAGATGAAAAATACAGAACTACTTTTGGCAAATTAATATGCAATTGTTAAATAAAGAGCATCCATAAAAGATATTAATAATACCAACTTATCAATGTAAGATGTTAATAAGACTAACGAAACACTTATTTTTTAAAACATTTTCTGCTTTTGAAATTAATCTTTCACTCGCCAGTAGTTTAACATCCCCCAAGGAGACACATTTGTAGTGTTGAAACATCACTGCCATTATGTAGCGATTTTTAACATGTTTTAATATCCTAAAATAAATAATATTCAGCTCTACTCTGTACTGAGCCCTCTTTTAAATTAAATGTTACGTACAGTGAAATTATACTCCATTTGTTCTCATTTTACCTGGATATTTTATATATATATATATATATATATATATATATACACCAAGTATAGAATTGGTATATACGGAATAAATTCCAATAACCAACAATTATTATTCTTAAAAGAATGCTCAATACAGAGTAGAGCAGATATAATTATTTATTTAAGAATTATAACATAAATATGTTATAAAATCACTACAAAAATAGCCATTTTGTTTCAACACCTCGGGTGTCTTATCAAGTGATGATATTGATGATGATATATATATAATAAAAAATATAGTTCTAAGGTATGCTATATTTATGAGGTGTGGATGTGCAGGTGGTGTAATGGATATCATCTCAGCATGAGAAATAGGAGAGCTGAGTTCAAATTCCAGCTGATTTTGTTACATTCACTTACTAACAAATACCCTTGGGAAAGGCATGAATCCATCTCTTCTCCCTGCAGATATGGTTAACTAGCAAGGCAGACCTGGTACTGCAGTCTTGGCTGGCAACCAGTTTACCACAGAAAGAAATGGCAACCTAATGCAGGAAAATCTTCTGCCTAGTCAGTCAAGAAACAGGATTGCATGAGCATGTATCATGTAGGCCACTTTGTTATTTATTTGGTTTGGTTTGGTTTGGTTTATTTTGTTTTACGGTATATCAACCTCAATGGGTTATTTAATGCCGACAAGATTTTTATTGATGGTAATTTTTTTCCCTTCAAAAATGTATTGTTGGTAATAATTTTACCTTCAAAAATTAATTGCTGATAGTAACTTTTTGCAAAAATGTATTGCTGGTAATATTTTTCTTAAAACATGTATTGCTGCTAACAATTTATTGCTGGTAATAATTTTTCCTAAAAAAAATTATTGCTGGTATTAAAACCTATTTTTAAACTTTCATAATGTTTTGATCCCAGTTTGGGGGTTAACTATTTGCCCATAGCTGGGACCCTAACAGGTGCTACCACCCCAGGTCACGATAAACCTGGGAATACCAGTGATTAAGAGATGGTTCCATGCTCTTCAAAATCTCCTGATCAGTTACCCAGGATGTGGATGTAGTTCATTGTCTTACCCAGGACGCTATTTATTTGTATCTAGAAAAATCATTGCTATCTCCAAAAATGTTTAATGCAATATTTTTTGCAAAAAAAAAAAAAAAAAAAAAAAAAGGCACTGATATTCATTGGTAAAAGTGATGAATACCAGATATAGAGTGTATGTAAATATAAGTATAAAATATATGCATACATAAGCACAAGTAAATGTATTAATAATAATAAACATCTATTTAAATAATCTCTATCTATAAACTGCAGGATGTGTGTGTGTGTGTGTGTGTGTGTGTGTGTAATGAATGCACGGCCGCAATTTTCGCCGGATTTGCACCAAAATTTACATGCACATGCTCCAAGTTAGTAAAAAGGCCAAGACTGACTTTGCATTTCTCAACTCCCATCGATAGTGGAAATAATCGATTTTTTCATGATTCTATGGCAGTTTTCATGTAGTTTGTGGCCATTTTCTACTGGCCAGAGTAAGAGCCTATAGCTTGCTGCCACGAATAGGCAGGAAGATTCTATTGGCCAGCGTGAGAGCCAACAGCTGACTGACACAAATGTTAACTAGCATGCTAGCATGCAAAAAAATCGATAGCTGTATTTATCACAAGTGGGAAAAATTTAAATCTGCATGGCACTTTACGCCAATTGGCTCATTCGCTTGCTTAAACTCAACGTTGATTCTGATTCCGCAGAACTGGGTTGGGTGTGAAAAAGTATTTGTTGTTAACATTCTTTTTTCATTCAGTTTTTCCAGTTACGAGTCCATTTTTAAAGCTGATCGTTTTGTGTTCATTTTGTTTATTTCTTTTTTCATGACAGATTTAATGTTTAGTATAGAGCTTAGAAAAAATTCTCAGTGTGAGATAGGCAAGAAGTAAGGCATGTAGCAATATCAGCACGGCAAAGGGCACTCCTTTAAAGGCAAGGAAGGGCAAAAATATTTTAAGTCAAGTGATAGCGATTGCTGTATGAGTTGTACGATTTTTGAATCAAGCACGGGCAATGCCGGGCCATGCTGCTAGTCAATAATAAATAAGGAGTAAAAAGGTAACAAAAAACATCATATATATCACTACAAATAACTCTATTTGGATCCACAACAGCCTTAGAATAATTTGAACTGTTATAACCTACCCAATAACCGTTAGGATACTACAATAGACCTTGCTACCCATAATACACAATTGACCTGTGCATATAAATAGTTGAGACAAAACATAAATAGCATGAAACAGATTGTTACCACTTGGTGTTGACTTCAGTGCCCACTTATATATACACACAATTTTTATTAAAAAGAAATGACAAGGTCAGCTATGAACATGGCCACAATATGCTGACCGTGTTTGGAAAATAAAACATTCCTAAAACTTTAGATACAGAGATAAAAAAATCCATACATTCAGTTAAAAGTAAAAATAAAATCATCCTTGATAATGGCTAAAAGTATAGCCGAAAGTGCTCTGACATGCAGAACATTCGGACAATTTCTACAGAATTTATGTCCCGAAAAGAAGAAAATGATAAGAATAAGAAGGATTAAATAAAAACCCCGGTCGCAGTACCTTGTCAGTCCTTTTAAATGAAATTTGTATGAAATTGTGATCATGCACATGATTTGAAGGGACAGCACATAAAATCTGTTGAAACTCTCTGACCTTCAGCAGATAACTGTATCTGCTCAATGACAAAATTATTTGTACGCCTATCAATTTTAAATATCTTTATCCATTCCTCAGAATCTAATGCCCATATGATTCCAGGGCATTTATATGACAATAAACACAAGAAAAAGGAAAATAAAACTCAATTTTCAGAACAAATACGTTAAATACAAATTTGACAGGTGAATTATGCAAAATAGAAAAAGACAAAATTATTCGTACAGTAGAAAATATCATTTTAAATTGATTGGTTTGGTTTGTTTTACAGCATATCAACCTCAATAGGTTATTTAATGCCGACAACATTTTTATTGCTGGTAATATTTTGTTTTGTGAAAAATATATTTCAGGCAATAATTTTTTCCTTCAAAAATGTATTACTGGTAATATTCTTTTTCTTTTTTCAAAAACATATTGTTCGTAATATTTTTTTTTTTCAAAGTGTATTGTCGGTAATATTTTTTTTTCAAAAATGTATTGCTAGTAACAGTTTTTTCTTCAAACATTCATTGCTGATAATAATTTTTTACAAAATATTTCTGGTATTAAAACCTATTTTTACACTTTCATAGTTTACCCCAATTTCGGGGTTAACTATTTGCCCATAATGGGGACCCCAACAAGTGCCACCACCCCATGTCAGGGTGGACCCAGGAACACCAACAATTAAGAGGCAGTTCCAGAGGCCCTGCCGCTGGATGAAGTTCACCGTCCCACCAAGGACACGGATGTAGTTCATCATCATACCCAGGATGCCCCATTGGGAAGGGTGTGTCTTACCCCTCTGCAGAGGTGCAGTCAGCATATTCTACAACCCCAGCCGACATAATTAGCAGAGTTAAGGTACAGACCAAGGGTTGGCAACCTGTGGCACCCCAAGCAATTTCCAATGGCATGCAGCCACAAATGGCATCATAAAGCCCAAACCAATAACTACTACAACACAAAGAAGATATATAGCTGTTTCAATTTTAATATTGCTGTAGCATACCTATAGACGATAATGGGTATGTTCCCATTCACATAAATACAGTAGTAAATACTGTATGTTGGTCTGCAGTTGGAGATTCGTCTCCAGCTGTGCTGGTCAAACTCTCTGCCTTTGGGCAGAGAGGATCCCCAGAGGCTATGTTGAAGAGCACTGTCTCATCTCGGGGAAACAGCTAACTGACCCTGTGTCTATGGGGAATTTTTGGCCGAGCCTACAGGCTCAGATACCCTACGTTAAATTCAACCTTGTGCCACATCTGACTGCATGAGGCAGTTGGTAGATATCCTGCAGTTGGAAATTCATTGTGGAATTCACTTGACTCACTTCTAGTAGTTGACTACTACTTCTACACGCCATTGGCAAATCTTATATGTGTTGTTCTTGTCCTAAGTATTATTGTTCATTACCAACCTTCATTTGATTATTCTATTCAGTAACCTTCCCTAGCTTACACCAAATATATACTAAAGTATATATACTCTATATTACTATATGAAATATATTGTAGAACACGTATATTGACCTTGACTTGTATAATAATACGTATGCTGTTTTCACACTGAATGATTTTAAGACCCTAAATTGGCACATAGTTTGAAAAAGATTGCTGACCTCAATTACAGATGTTGATAAAAAAAAAGAAAATGGGGGAAGTTGTGGAATCATTTTTTTTAACTGGCAGTTTTCAGGGCTGGAAAAACAATACACACTTGGAACAATTTTGTATTTGAGTACATGGACGATTTCTGAACCTTAAAAAGAATTTGAAAACGAGGAAATTTTGAGTGATTTAAGTAATAAATCACAGAACAATACTTCAGTGAAGAATATTTCTTTAATTTTCTTTTGGGATAAGGTTAAAGAAATTTCAGAATCACTTTACCAAATGTTCGAAATGTGATGTGGATACATGTGGAATAAGTTGTATGTTTCATGACTGTTGGTTAATTCCCTTTTTAGTTGGAACTTTTCAGCACCTCACAAAACTTTTGATCTTTGTTGCCTCATGGTCTGAAATGATGTTAGTTATTTTCTGCAGATTAGTAATCATTTTTATTTTCTTTTCTTTTGACACCGTTTTTTTGATAGATCCCTTCTCTAAGTTTTCTCAGGTGTATGCAGGTGAATTCTAAAAAGAAATTGATTGGATATTACATGCTCCTGAAGAAAGCTGGGAGGATCCAGCTGAAATGTTTTCAACTTAAGTTTGCATAATTTCTACTTTTAAAGAAACATTTGCTCTCCTCTTGTAACTTTTCTGTTAATTTTATGCATTTTTAGGTTTGGCATTTGTCTTTATTTGATTGTATTTTTTATTTTTCAACATAGTTTATTTGAGAATTCCTTAGCATTTATAAATTCTTCCTGCAGAAAATCCATTGCATAACTCTAAACAAAATGTTTTAAATATCTACTTCTTGTCCTTTTGTATTTCTAAGAAAGGAGGAGTCTTTGACATTGCTGAAATAGTAGCCATAACTGGTTATATTACTATTATTTGGAATCCAAAAGCACTGATTATACTTACATATTCTATAGGCAGAGTTTCTTTGGAAATAAAGAATATATTTTGATGACTATCTTCAGATGAGCCAAACAGTTAATTCAGAAGACTACTCTAGATCAGGGGTTGGCAGCGATGGCATGCGGGCCACACATGGCATGCCAAGCAATTTCCAATGGCACTCAGCTGCAAATGACATCACGAAGTCTGAACCAGTAACTACTACAACACAAAGAAGATATTTAGCTGTTTCAATTTTATCATATACCAAAGTATATATACTATATATTACTATATAAGATATTTTAGAACACGTATATTGACCTTGACTCGTATAAAAATACGCATGCTGTTGGCACACTGAATGATTTTAAAACCCTAAGTTGGCACATAATTAACAAAAGGTTGCTGACCACTGGTATAGACTGTATAAATGCCCAAGCAGTAAGGGTAGGTTAGTTCCTGGTATGCAAGATAAATGACTATCATTAGAGTGATAAAATATGAAGGAAAGGACACTTCAAAACACTACTCTTACAAGTAATTATTATAGTATTGAGTACAATCTTCATTTGATACTCAATAACTTGTAGCCTTGTACCAGATTAGTACATTTTAATAATGTATGTATGTATCAGCAGGGAATGAAAAGAGATTTGCAAACTAGTCGAGCAGTCCATTATTAATATCTTATGTTTGATCCTCTTTGGGTACCTTGAAGCTAATTGTGTTGTATTAAACATAGCTTAATAAATATTAAGACATGAAGGCAGAAAACAAGAAAGACATAATGAAGCGTGTGAATTAGCTGAGAGGAAGAAAACAAAAAACAAAAATGGTGGCAAGGAAATTTTGAAATAGCAAAAAAAGAAAAGTCAAAGAACGTGAGAATGGGGGGGGAAAAAAAAAAGAATCAGTTGAAAAAAAACTATATATCAGAAAGAAAAAGAAAAACTTTTAAAAATTGGAAAATAAATAAAGTGGAAAGTCTATATGTGAAAAAAAGATTTAACAATGAGATATTGCTACTAGTATTCAATGTTAATATTCTCTTTCTTGCCCTCGGCTTGTCTTTGGCCCAACAGAAGCTATGTTTGTTTCAATGAGACAATTTTAGCATTTCAATTTCTTCGTTTGTCTGTGAAGTGTGTCTCACAGAACTGTTATTGATTCTATATTTACACTGTTTGTGTTCTAGGCACATCTGTTGGCGATTCAGATATTGGTAAAGGCACTGGTTCTTATGTCTTGTTTTGCATGCTACTTTCTCTCTTGCAATAACTTTCAGCTGAAGTTTCACCCATATTGTCCAAATCCTCTTACTACTACTCTGTTCTCTCTTTATCTCTCCTCCCACCCTTTTTTCCCTGCTCACATCTTTCACCTTCTTTTCTGTTATGTCTTGTCTCTCTCATCCTCCTGCTTTTTATTTTTTCACTTTCACTCATATTATGAATCCCTATTTTTCTGCTTGTGTTTTATAGAGTTTTAATATTTTTCCCTTTCTGTCTTATTAAAAGGTTCCTCAGATTTCCAGATCTATCTCTAATTCCATTCATCTTTGTTTCACCCTCCTACACTCATAATAACTCTTTCCCCCTTCTCCCTTCCACCACCTATTATCAGTTTTATTATCCACCTCACTTTTTAAATTTCTCTATTCTCTTCTCACCTCTTCCTCCAATTACCAATTTCATTATCCTTCCTCCATTTTTAGATATTTTTATTCTCTTCTCTCCTCTTCCTTTCACCATCACTTTTATTATCCTCCCTCCATTTTTAAATATTTTTATTCCCTTCACTCCTCTTCCTTTCACCATCACTTTTATTATCCTCCCTACATTTTTAAATATTTTTATTCCCTTCACTCCTCTTCCTTTCACCATCACTTTTATTATCCTCCCTCCATTTTTAGATATTTTTATTCTCTTCACACCTCTTCCTTTCACCATCACTTTTATTATCCTCCCTACATTTTTAAATATTTTTATTCTCTTCACTCCTCTTCCTTTCACTATCACTTTTATTATCCTCCCTACATTTTTAAATATTTTTATTCTCTTCACTCCTCTTCCTTTCACTATCACTTTTATTATCCTCCCTCCATTTTTAAATATTTTTATTCCCTTCACTCCTCTTCCTTTCACTATCACTTTTATTATCTTCCCTCCATTTTTAAATATTTTTATTCTCTTCACACCTCTTCCTTTCACCATCACTTTTATTATCCTCCCTCCATTTTTAAATATTTTTATTCTCTTCACTCCTCTTCCTTTCACTATCACTTTTATTATCCTCCCTCCATTTTTAAATATTTTTATTCCCTTCACTCCTCTTCCTTTCACCATCACTTTTATTATCCTCCCTCCATTTTTAAATATTTTTATTCTCTTCACACCTCTTCCTTTCACCATCACTTTTATTATCCTCCCTCCATTTTTAAATATTTTTATTCTCTTCACTCCTCTTCCTTTCACTATCACTTTTATTATCCTCCCTCCATTTTTAAATATTTTTATTCCCTTCACTCCTCTTCCTTTCACCATCACTTTTATTATCCTCCCTCCATTTTTAAATATTTTTATTCTCTTCACACCTCTTCCTTTCACCATCACTTTTATTATCCTCCCTCCATTTTTAAATATTTTTATTCTCTTCACACCTCTTCCTTTCACCATCACTTTTATTATCCTCCCTACATTTTTAAATATTTTTATTCTCTTCACTCCTCTTCCTTTCACTATCACTTTTATTATCCTCCCTACATTTTTAAATATTTTTATTCTCTTCACTCCTCTTCCTTTCACTATCACTTTTATTATCCTCCCTCCATTTTTAAATATTTTTATTCCCTTCACTCCTCTTCCTTTCACTATCACTTTTATTATCTTCCCTCCATTTTTAAATATTTTTATTCTCTTCACACCTCTTCCTTTCACCATCACTTTTATTATCCTCCCTCCATTTTTAAATATTTTTATTCTCTTCACTCCTCTTCCTTTCACTATCACTTTTATTATCCTCCCTCCATTTTTAAATATTTTTATTCCCTTCACTCCTCTTCCTTTCACCATCACTTTTATTATCCTCCCTCCATTTTTAAATATTTTTATTCACTTCACACCTCTTCCTTTCACCATCACTTTTATTATCCTCCCTCCATTTTTAAATATTTTTATTCCCTTCACTCCTCTTCCTTTCACCATCACTTTTATTATCCTCCCTCCATTTTTAGATATTTTTATTCTCTTCACACCTCTTCCTTTCACCATCACTTTTATTATCCTCCCTACATTTTTAAATATTTTTATTCTCTTCACTCCTCTTCCTTTCACTATCACTTTTATTATCTTCCCTCCATTTTTAAATATTTTTATTCTCTTCACACCTCTTCCTTTCACCATCACTTTTATTATCCTCCCTCCATTTTTAAATATTTTTATTCTCTTCACTCCTCTTCCTTTCACTATCACTTTTATTATCCTCCCTCCATTTTTAAATATTTTTATTCCCTTCACTCCTCTTCCTTTCACTATCACTTTTATTATCTTCCCTCCATTTTTAAATATTTTTATTCTCTTCACACCTCTTCCTTTCACCATCACTTTTATTATCCTCCCTCCATTTTTAAATATTTTTATTCTCTTCACTCCTCTTCCTTTCACTATCACTTTTATTATCCTCCCTCCATTTTTAAATATTTTTATTCCCTTCACTCCTCTTCCTTTCACTATCACTTTTATTATCTTCCCTCCATTTTTAAATATTTTTATTCTCTTCACACCTCTTCCTTTCACTATCACTTTTATTATCCTCCCTCCATTTTTAAATATTTTTATTCCCTTCACTCCTCTTCCTTTCACTATCACTTTTATTATCTTCCCTCCATTTTTAAATATTTTTATTCTCTTCACACCTCTTCCTTTCACTATCACTTTTATTATCCTCCCTCCATTTTTAAATATTTTTATTCTCTTCACTCCTCTTCCTTTCACTATCACTTTTATTATCCTCCCTCCATTTTTAAATATTTTTATTCCCTTCACTCCTCTTCCTTTCACCATCACTTTTATTATCCTCCCTCCATTTTTAAATATTTTTATTCTCTTCACACCTCTTCCTTTCACCATCACTTTTATTATCCTCCCTCCATTTTTAAATATTTTTATTCTCTTCACACCTCTTCCTTTCACCATCACTTTTATTATCCTCCCTACATTTTTAAATATTTTTATTCTCTTCACTCCTCTTCCTTTCACTATCACTTTTATTATCCTCCCTACATTTTTAAATATTTTTATTCTCTTCACTCCTCTTCCTTTCACTATCACTTTTATTATCCTCCCTCCATTTTTAAATATTTTTATTCCCTTCACTCCTCTTCCTTTCACTATCACTTTTATTATCTTCCCTCCATTTTTAAATATTTTTATTCTCTTCACACCTCTTCCTTTCACCATCACTTTTATTATCCTCCCTCCATTTTTAAATATTTTTATTCTCTTCACTCCTCTTCCTTTCACTATCACTTTTATTATCCTCCCTCCATTTTTAAATATTTTTATTCCCTTCACTCCTCTTCCTTTCACCATCACTTTTATTATCCTCCCTCCATTTTTAAATATTTTTATTCACTTCACACCTCTTCCTTTCACCATCACTTTTATTATCCTCCCTCCATTTTTAAATATTTTTATTCCCTTCACTCCTCTTCCTTTCACCATCACTTTTATTATCCTCCCTCCATTTTTAGATATTTTTATTCTCTTCACACCTCTTCCTTTCACCATCACTTTTATTATCCTCCCTACATTTTTAAATATTTTTATTCTCTTCACTCCTCTTCCTTTCACTATCACTTTTATTATCTTCCCTCCATTTTTAAATATTTTTATTCTCTTCACACCTCTTCCTTTCACCATCACTTTTATTATCCTCCCTCCATTTTTAAATATTTTTATTCTCTTCACTCCTCTTCCTTTCACTATCACTTTTATTATCCTCCCTCCATTTTTAAATATTTTTATTCCCTTCACTCCTCTTCCTTTCACTATCACTTTTATTATCTTCCCTCCATTTTTAAATATTTTTATTCTCTTCACACCTCTTCCTTTCACCATCACTTTTATTATCCTCCCTCCATTTTTAAATATTTTTATTCCCTTCACTCCTCTTCCTTTCACTATCACTTTTATTATCCTCCCTCCATTTTTAAATATTTTTATTCCCTTCACTCCTCTTCCTTTCACTATCACTTTTATTATCTTCCCTCCATTTTTAAATATTTTTATTCTCTTCACACCTCTTCCTTTCACTATCACTTTTATTATCCTCCCTCCATTTTTAAATATTTTTATTCCCTTCACTCCTCTTCCTTTCACTATCACTTTTATTATCTTCCCTCCATTTTTAAATATTTTTATTCTCTTCACACCTCTTCCTTTCACTATCACTTTTATTATCCTCCCTCCATTTTTAAATATTTTTATTCCCTTCACTCCTCTTCCTTTCACTATCACTTTTATTATCTTCCCTCCATTTTTAAATATTTTTATTCTCTTCACACCTCTTCCTTTCACCATCACTTTTATTATCCTCCCTCCATTTTTAAATATTTTTATTCTCTTCACTCCTCTTCCTTTCACTATCACTTTTATTATCCTCCCTCCATTTTTAAATATTTTTATTCCCTTCACTCCTCTTCCTTTCACTATCACTTTTATTATCTTCCCTCCATTTTTAAATATTTTTATTCTCTTCACACCTCTTCCTTTCACTATCACTTTTATTATCCTCCCTCCATTTTTAAATATTTTTATTCCCTTCACTCCTCTTCCTTTCACTATCACTTTTATTATCTTCCCTCCATTTTTAAATATTTTTATTCTCTTCACACCTCTTCCTTTCACCATCACTTTTATTATCCTCCCTCCATTTTTAAATATTTTTATTCTCTTCACTCCTCTTCCTTTCACTATCACTTTTATTATCCTCCCTCCATTTTTAAATATTTTTATTCTCTTCACTCCTCTTCCTTTCACCATCACTTTTACCCTCCCTCCATTTTTAAATATTTTTATTCCCTTCACTCCTCTTCCTTTCACCATCACTTTTATCCTCCCTCCATTTTTAAATATTTTTATTCCCTTCACTCCTCTTCCTTTCACCATCAGTTTTATCCTCCCTCCATTTTTAAATATTTTTATTCCCTTCACTCCTCTTCCTTTCACTATCACTTTTATTATCCTCCCTCCATTTTTAAATATTTTTATTCTCTTCACTCCTCTTCCTTTCACCATCACTTTTATTATCCTCCTCCATTTTTAAATATTTTTATTCCCTTCACTCCTCTTCCTTTCACCATCACTTTTATTATCCTCCCTCCATTTTTAAATATTTTTATTCTCTTCACTCCTCTTCCTTTCACCATCACTTTTATTATCCTCCCTCCATTTTTAAATATTTTTATTCCCTTCACTCCTCTTCCTTTCACTATCACTTTTATTATCCTCCCTCCATTTTTAAATATTTTTATTCCCTTCACTCCTCTTCCTTTCACCATCACTTTTATTATCCTCCCTCCATTTTTAAATATTTTTATTCCCTTCACTCCTCTTCCTTTCACCATCACTTTTATTATCCTCCCTCCATTTTTAAATATTTTTATTCCCTTCACTCCTCTTCCTTTCACCATCACTTTTATTATCCTCCCTCCATTTTTAAATATTTTTATTCCCTTCACTCCTCTTCCTTTCAACATCACTTTTATTATCCTCCCTCCATTTTTAAATATTTTTATTCCCTTCACTCCTCTTCCTTTCACTATCCCTTTTATTATTCTCCCTCCCTTTTTAAATATTTTTATTCCCTTCACACCTCTTCCTTTCACCATCACTTTTATTATCCTCCCTACATTTTTAAATATTTTTATTCCCTTCACTCCTCTTCCTTTCACTATCACTTTTATTATCCTCCCTCCATTTTTAAATATTTTTATTCTCTTCACTCCTCTTCCTTTCACCATCACTTTTATTATCCTCCCTCCATTTTTAAATATTTTTATTCACTTCACACCTCTTCCTTTCACCATCACTTTTATTATCCTCCCTCCATTTTTAAATATTTTTATTCTCTTCACTCCTCTTCCTTTCACTATCACTTTTATTATTCTCCCTCCCTTTTTAAATATTTTTATTCTCTTAATTCTCCTCCTTCTTTCACTATCACTTTTATTATTCTCCCTCTCTTTTTAAATATTTTTATTCTCTTCACTCCTCTTCCTTTCACCGTCACTTTTATTATCCTCCCTCCATTTTTAAATATTTTTATTCTCTTCACTCTTCTTCCTTTCACTATCACTTTTATTATTCTCCCTCCCTTTTTAAATATTTTTATTCTCTTAATTCTCCTCCTTCTTTCACTATCACTTTTATTATTCTCCCTCTCTTTTTAAATATTTTTATTCTCTTCACTCCTCTTCCTTTCACCGTCACTTTTATTATCCTCCCTCCATTTTTAAATATTTTTATTCTCTTCACTCCTCTTCCTTTCACCGTCACTTTTATTATCCTCCCTCCATTTTTAAATATTTTTATTCTCTTCACTCCTCTTCCTTTCACCGTCACTTTTATTATCCTCCCTCCATTTTTAAATATTTTTATTCTCTTCACTCTTCTTCCTTTCACTATCACTTTTATTATTCTCCCTCCCTTTTTAAATATTTTTATTCTCTTAATTCTCCTCCTTCTTTCACTATCACTTTTATTATTCTCCCTCTCTTTTTAAATATTTTTATTCCCTTCACTCCTCTTCCTTTCACTATCACTTTTATTATCCTCCCTCCATTTTTAAATATTTTTATTCTCTTCACTCCTCTTCCTTTCACCATCACTTTTATTATCCTCCCTCCATTTTTAAATATTTTTATTCACTTCACACCTCTTCCTTTCACCATCACTTTTATTATCCTCCCTCCATTTTTAAATATTTTTATTCTCTTCACTCTTCTTCCTTTCACTATCACTTTTATTATTCTCCCTCCCTTTTTAAATATTTTTATTCTCTTAATTCTCCTCCTTCTTTCACTATCACTTTTATTATTCTCCCTCTCTTTTTAAATATTTTTATTCTCTTCACTCCTCTTCCTTTCACCGTCACTTTTATTATCCTCCCTCCATTTTTAAATATTTTTATTCTCTTCACTCCTCTTCCTTTCACTATCACTTTTATTATTCTCCCTCCCTTTTTAAATATTTTTATTCTCTTAATTCTCCTCCTTCTTTCACTATCACTTTTATTATTCTCCCTCTCTTTTTAAATATTTTTATTCTCTTCACTCCTCTTCCTTTCACCGTCACTTTTATTATCCTCCCTCCATTTTTAAATATTTTTATTCTCTTCACTCCTCTTCCTTTCACTATCACTTTTATTATTCTCCCTCCCTTTTTAAATATTTTTATTCTCTTAATTCTCCTCCTTCTTTCACTATCACTTTTATTATTCTCCCTCTCTTTTTAAATATTTTTATTCTCTTCACTCCTCTTCCTTTCACCGTCACTTTTATTATCCTCCCTCCATTTTTAAATATTTTTATTCTCTTCACTCTTCTTCCTTTCACTATCACTTTTATTATTCTCCCTCCCTTTTTAAATATTTTTATTCTCTTAATTCTCCTCCTTCTTTCACTATCACTTTTATTATTCTCCCTCTCTTTTTAAATATTTTTATTCTCTTCACTCCTCTTCCTTTCACCATCACTTTTATTATCCTCCCTCCATTTTTAAATATTTTTATTCTCTTCACTCCTCTTCCTTTCACTATCACTTTTATTATTCTCCCTCCCTTTTTAAATATTTTTATTCTCTTAATTCTCCTCCTTCTTTCACTATCACTTTTATTATTCTCCCTCTCTTTTTAAATATTTTTATTCTCTTCACTCCTCTTCCTTTCACCGTCACTTTTATTATCCTCCCTCCTTTATTAAATTTGTTTTTTCCTTCTCTGCTCCTCCTCCTAATATGAATTGTATTATCCTCTCTCCCATTTTAAATATTTTCATTCTCTTCACTCCTCTTCCTTTCACCATCAGTTTCATTACCCTCCCCAGATTTTTAAATATTATTATTCTCTCCACTCCTCTCCCTTGTACTGACTGAATTTCTGATACAAAATTTTACTAATCATTACCAATTTTTTTATCACTATTTCTTTCATTGTCTTTCTTTTTTGTTACATCGAATTGTAAATCTTGTCTGGAAATCTGATATGAAACATTGTTAATTAATGTGAATTTTTGATCTTGCCTTTACAGTTTCTAGTAAAAATCTTAAATTGTCTGAATTTCTGAGTCATGTCATTTATTATTCAATATTTTATTATGATCTCTTTCATATTACTTCTCGTTTTTAGCAATAATCTTAAGTTTTCTGAATGTCTTCAATGCAGCATTATTAATTGTTAAATTTTGACTTGTATTTCTTTCTTTTTATTTCTCTTGCTTTCCAAATGCTAAAGAAAGTACAAAGAAATGGTAAATGCCATCAAAAACTAAGAAAACAGTGCTGAACTTCTAAGCAATATAAATCCTTTTATATGGCAATGAATTTTGGAGAATTTCCTCACAGATGAAGAGAGGATGAGAGGAAACAGAAGTATGGTTCTACAGAAGGATGCTGAGAATACAATAGATGGAACATGTGAGCAACAAAGAAATTTTAAGGAAATTAGAAACAAAAAATTAGAAATAATTAAAATTTCTGGTATAGATAATGAGGAAAGAAAGCTTGAAGAATTTGACACTTGCAGGAAATACTGAGGGTAAGAGGATGCGAGGGAAAGATTGAGTAAAATGCATGGCAGAATATGGACTGTGAGAAATAGTGATGCGTAGAAAGGGAAGTAGTGGAGAGTCATGATCATTCACATTCTGAAGGGACCTGAAATAAAAATTAGAGGTAGTAGTAAAAGACTTGATATAAACAAAAGAAGCTGACAATAATAACATTTTTTATCTTAACCATCATCTGACCAAATGGTCAAAGATCAGATTTTGCAGAAGTTGGTTGGTCTGAGAACTTTCCAGAACTCCAGTGGATATTAATTTGTTAATCTGTTTATAACTAAAAACAAAGAAAAACTGACACTGCTAAAGAAATACGCATTTCCGAGAAACATTTAAAAAAAAATATTTTGTTTTCATATTACTACAGAAGAAGGCAAGAAAGAAGGACTAATTATCAACTGCAAGAAGACAGAAAGTCTGCACATCAACAAGAGAAAAAGCACAAGATGAAAGTTAAGAATTGGAGATGTCAAAATCAAGCAGGTGCAGAAGTTTAAATATCTCAGAATTGTTTTAACAGAGGAAGGAAAATATGACACCAAGATCTGAACGCACTTTGAACTAGCAAAAGATGCCTTCCAAAAAATAAGCAAGGTAATGAGAAATGGAAACAAAGAAAAAGTGCTGGACTGCTATGCATTATTCATCTTCTTATATGGCAGTGAATATGTGACAATCTCTCCACAGATGACGAAGAAACTAGAAGCAGCAGAGATGTGGTTTGGCAAAAGAAAACTGAAAATTCCATGGACAGAATGAGTAAGCAACAACGAAGTCTCAAAGAAATGGCAACAGAAAGAACATTTCTACTCAGAATCAGGAAGAGATAGCTGAAATTCCATGGACATATTATGAGGAAAGAGGGCTTGGAAAACTTAACTCTCACAAGCGATATAAAGGGCAAGCCATTTATCTGATGATTTTGTGTGAATGGATGGCAAAGGGAGAAAAACTGGAATACAAGAGATAGGGAAAACTGGAATACAAGAGATAGGGAAAACTGGAATACAAGAGATAGGGAAAACTGGAATACAAGAGATAGGGAAAACTGGAATACAAGAGATAGGGAAAACTGGAATACAAGAGATAGGGAAAACTGGAATACAAGAGATAGGGAAAACTGGAATACAAGAGATAGGGAAAACTGGAATACAAGAGATAGGGAAAACTGGAATACAAGAGATAGGGAAAACTGGAATACAAGAGATAGGGAAAACTGGAATACAAGAGATAGGAAAAACTGGAATACAAGAGATAGGAAAAACTGGAAGACAAGAGATAGGAAAAACTGGAATACAATTCTGAAAGGATGCAGCACATGGAGAAAGCAGTCCGATTCAAGAATTAAAAAAATAAAAAAATAAAAATAAACATTTTTTTTTAAATTTTAAGAGAAGGGTTCAAAATTATTTAATATTCTGTAAGTAAGCATTATTTTAACACAACACAAGAATAAGGTAAGAAAAAAATTCTTTAAATAGTTTTATTATTAATTTTTTTCATGTTGGCATGAAATTATTTGAAATCTTATAAGGAAATATTCTGTAGAGGACCGTGGGGTGAAGATGTAAAGAACACATATGGGTTAAAAATTTCCTGCTAGCCGGTCCAGCTACATGAGAATGTCGGACTTTAATTAAGTCCAAAGAAGACAAAGAAAACAAACAAGACCGATAATTATATGTAAATAAATATATGTATTAGCAACAAGTTACAAGCACATGGACAGTTACATTGGGTTTCTGTGGTGAATATTGTGCGTGTGTGTGTATTGTGGTGAGTGTTCGCACGTACGTGTATTGGTATTGTTCTTAGCGTGTTCCCAGAATTTGGGAAACGCTGTATTTCAGAGAGCTCACATATTTGGTATTAGCTGAAATGAAGAAAGAAGAGAAAGAATTACCTCACCTCTACGCGAGGTGAGATACGGCCCAAGGCCTGAGGGGGGGAAAAAAAAAGAGAGATCGAGGCAAAAGGTCACCCAGTATTTATAGCAAGGGGAGAGAGACCCCTGGTGAAGGATTAAGGAACTAAGGAGGAGCTAACTCCGACAATTCTCTATCACATTGGGTGTGAATATTTGCGCTTTCCTGTATATATATATATATATATATATATATATATATATATATATATATATATATATATATATAATTGTGTTTGTTTATTTTTTTAGGTAGGAACATGATTAATCTCACGCAAAGCAAAATGGGCCCCGACTGTTAGAGGATTTGTCATAATGATTTACAAGGCTAGATGCCCTTCCCAATACTCAACTCAGATATTCACAGGAGCCCAAATATACTACGTGTTATTATCAAGACATTATCTCTAGAAAAGTTATCATTCAAGGCTTTCAACCCCTTCCTAGTGTCATTTTTTTTTTTTTCAACATCAAGTGAAGCTATGATTTCGTTGTCGGGTTTTTCACTTTTTAGGATTTGGATTACTTCTAATGTTGACTTAACACTATATTTACTAGGAAGGTAAGGAGTAATGAGTTGGTTAATGTATTTTGTTAGCTGATATACAGGAGTTGGAATTTGTGATATCATAGGACGGAGAGGATAGTTAGGTTTATGTGTTTTTATAGTGCATATATATTATTATTATGATCTAAGGAAGGGACTTCAGTAGTACAAGCTAATAGTAGTTTCCATATATTCGGATTAATTTTAAGTGGGGGTAAAGATGAGTTACTGTATATATTTCTTATAATTATGTCAATAGTTTCGCTAGCAGGGACATTGGTAAATAAGTTTTCAACATCAAATGAAGCTATGATTTCATTGTTGGGTTTTTCACTTTTTAGGATTTGGATTATATCATAGTGTCATCCACTTGCTGTATCACAGCTCATCAGTGTGGCTAGACGTCTGGTTGCCTCTAGCCAGGATCGAAACCCGGCTGAATTGGTCTCAGCCAGAAATTCTACCGCTAAGCCGTTGGAGCACGGCAAGGGCGAAGGTGAATTTTAGCATGTCTATTTTTAGATAAACACACAGTGACTGAGAGAACTTGATTCAATTTAGAGAAGAGTCATGCATTATTAGCCGTAATAGTTATTGTTAACAAACTCACACTTACTCCCCAGAGAGCTCAACCGAAATAAATTTTTCAGGGGCATATATATATATATATATATATATATATGTGTGTGTGTGTGTGTGTGTGTGTGTGTGTGTGTGTGTGTGTTCATAACCATTTTGGTTCTCGCCAATCAAGTTTCAAATAAATGCACTGAAATGAATTTGCATCTTTGTCATGAGTAAATTGTTTTTGTCTATATGAAAAAATTATAATAAATAATTATTGCTCGACTATTGGTATTGAGCCCTCTTTTGAATTAATGCTGTGAACGTTAGAATTTATATATTATTTTCATTTTCATTACATTTGTATATATATATATATATATATATATATATATATATATATATATGCAAGTTTCAGTAAATATGACAGACAAGGTGTTTGATTCAGTTTTTTATATAATTTCTCATATGATCTTATAATTTATTTCTTTTCAGTAGATAAATTATATAAAAACTGTCCGAATGTTATATTTTTATGAGCGCTTTTGGCTATATGTTTAGCCATTTTCAAGGATTAAATATATTTAATGTTAACTAGAAATAAATTGTATGTATGTGTTTATGTTTCATTTTCAGAACACTGTCAACATATTGTGTCCATGTTCATAATTGATATTACTGAGTGTTACTTTTTTTGTTTTTATTTATAAGGCTCCCATTATTTTTAAACTTTTTTTTTTTGCATGTAGATAATGCTATTATATTTGTATTATCAACAAGTATTTTTGTGAATAGGCTCCGGTAGGTCTCCATGAGTATTTAAATCAGACCTAATTGAGCTATGGTTAGAAAGATAAGATGAAATAAACAAAAATGTCTAAAAAAAAAACTTAATCAAAGCACCTTGTTTGTCATAATTAATGAAATTTGCATGAAAGAAGTATTGCTGCTTAAATACACAATATATATATATATATATATATATATATATATATATATATATATATATATATATAACTGATCCTATGTGTAAATTTTCTGGATAACAACTGAGACATTACTCTATTTCTGGGATGAGACATTATTTACATTATTCGGACTATTGTCCTCATTTTTGTCGCCATATTTATTACAATGTCTTGGCCGTTGTATGCTCCGACCTTCTTCAGGTGGTTGGAATGTCGAACTGAACCATTTATTTTGCTCACTGGGGTAGACTGTTCTAGTTCCATGTGCCATGTTTAATGAATGTCAGTTATCAGTTATCTCGTGTTAATTTTCCCTCTGAAAGTTCTCCACTGCCTTAGCCGGGTATTGAACTCACACTCTTTGGGTCCTGTCACGGGATCTAACTAATGCACTGTGCCATGTGTCCTTGAAGTGTGTGAGTTCAATTCCCAGCTAAGGCAGTGGAGAACTGTGAGAGGTTGTGTGTTTGTTTGTTTGTTTTATGGCATATCAACCTCAATGGGTCATTTAATGCAGACAAAAAATTTTATTGTTGGTAATATTATTTTTTTCAATGTATTTCTGGTACTAATTATCTTTCAAAAAATCCATTTCTGGCAATGATTGTCTTTCAGATATGTATCACTGGTAATATTTTTCTTTTCTCAAAAAATGTTCAGCTGGTAATTAATATATATTTTTCTTTTTTTTTCTTTTTTTCAAAAATATATTGCTTATTTTTCCAAAAACGTATAGCTGGTAATATTATTTTTTTAAAAAAAATGTATAAATGGTAATATTTATCTTTTTTTAAACGTACAGCTGGCAATATTATTTTTTAAAAGCATATAGCAGGTAATATTATTTTTCCAAAAACGTACAGATTGTAATATTATTTTTCAAAAAATGTACAGATTGTAATATTATTTTTCGAAAAATGTACAGCTGGTAATATTATTATTTCAAAACATATAGCTTGTAATATTGTTTTTTTAAAAACGTACAGCTGGTAATATTATTTTTCAAAAACGTACAGCTGGTAATATTATTTTTCAAAAACGTACAGCTGGTAATATTATTTTTCAAAAACTTATAGCTGGTAATATTATTTTTCAAAAACGTACAGCTGGTAATATTGTTTTTCAAAAATGTATAGCTGTTAATATTATTTTTCCAAAAATGTATAGCTGGTAATATTATTTTTCCAAAAATGCATAGCTGGTAATATTATTTTTCAAAAATGTATAGCTGGTAATACTATTTTTCCAAAAACGTATAGCCGGAAACCTTATTTTTTCAAAAACGGCCTTTCTGTTGGACGTAGTTTATCGTCATACTCAGGACGCGGATGCAGTTTATCGCCATACCCATGGACGCGGATGTAGTTTATCGTCATACCGAAGGACTTGGATGTAGTTTATCGTCGTACCCAAGGACTCGGATGTAGTTTATCGTCGTACCCAAGGACTCAGATGTAGTTTACTGTCATACCCATGGATGCGGATGTAGTTTACCGTCATACCCATGGACGTGAACTTTCAGAGGGAAATTAACAGGAGATAACTGACATCCATTAAAACATGGCATGTAGAACTAGAACAGTCTACCCCAGTGAGCGAAATAAAGGGTTCAGTTAAACATTCCAACCACCTGAAGAAGGCCGGAGTGTACAATGGCTGAAACGTTGTAATAAATATGGCGACAAAGATGAGGACAATAGTCCGAATAATGTAAATAATGTATTATTCTATTTATTGAACAATTTAGTTCATGCCACACTGATTGATAAACTCCTACAACAAAAAAATTCTCAAATTGTCATATTAGTAAAAAATGCACTCTCTTAAATTTAAAAAAAAATAAAATTCAACCATAGTGTTGTGACTACATGCTCCAAAATTTGTATTCATTATCAATTACACATTTCCACAAAACATATTTCGATTTACATTATATTTTTTTTGTCTCGGATGCTACCTGAATTTTACTAAAAACAAAATAATTTCCATGCCTGAAGATGACTGACTGTACAGTTTAAAGTACTTGCGTATTAAAGAAAGACCTTATGCAACTTATAATTTTAAAAAACAAGGATCATATCATTCATCGATTGATTGGTAGGATAATGCATCTTTAAAAATTTTGTTAGCAAAGGGATTTCGCCATTTTATATCATTAACTTTTCTAATTTACTTTTTGTATAATTCATTGTAATATATATATATATATATATATATATATATATATATATATATATATATATATATATGAAATAATTATCTATATTTTTATATGTCAAGAAACATATTAGAGAAATTGTATGACAAAGGGGAAACGGTTACTTGTGACACAGTTCATCCTTCAGGACTTCATTGAACTAAATGTGTTATGTTGGTTCAACTACACATGCACAATTCTGACATAAAAAAACACTACTCTAATCAAGGGAGAAAACAGTTCACTACAATGAAAATGGTTAGAGAGTGCCTTGACGGCAAGATCATCTATGGTAAATTAGCCCCTTGGCTTTTACAACACTTCACCATTTCTGGCAGAACTTCTATTATAACAGTGTGGAATATCAAATAACAAAAGGGATGAAAAGAAAAAGAATTTAAATGAAATTGGATAGATAAAAAGAATTTAATTTCAAATCTAAAATTCCCAGCATCCCATGTTTGTGTGCATGTGCAGTTGCCCCAACTTAACACATTTAGTCCAATGAAGTCCTGAAGGACGAAACGCGTCACAAGAAAACTTATTCCACTTTGTCATACATTCCCCCCAATATAATAATGGACTCCCCCGTCACTTTTGACATATGACGATCTGACAACTTAATTGATTCAGTTATGAACTTTTGTGCGATAATCTTAAGTAGCACTTAAGACCCATTAGTGATTTACAAAGGAGGCTGCATATGGAGCAAGAGTAAGGATTGTGGGATGAGATCACTGTTAGATTGGCTGGCCTTTTAGATCTTGCTCTCGCTTCAGACGATTCAGACAAGCCGATTGAAAACTGCTGAGTCCACTAAAACATGTTGATCTCCACTCTAAGCGCTCAAGGGTGTTATGAGGTATATTGAGAGCTGACAAGTTAAATATATATATATATATTGGGGAAATATATATATATGTATTGGGGAAAATATATATATATATATATATATATATATATATATATATATATATATATATATATATATATGAGAATAGGGCTTCTATTTTAAATATGACTTTCCATGGTAATCGCATTTGAAGTAATAAAATTGTCAGTCTATATTTCTGAGATGAGGTATTGTAACTACATCGTTTGGACTGTTGTCCTCATCTTTATTGCCATATTCACAATGTTTTGGCCATTGTATTCAGGTGAATTGGAATTTTGAACTGAACCTTTTGTTTAATTCGCAGTCGGGTAGATTGTTCTAAATACATGTGCATTGCTTTAAGTGTAAATAATTAAATTGTCAGATTAAAAATAAAATGATAATTCTCTCTCTCTCTCTCTCTCTATATATATATATATATATATTGATAATATTAGTAGTCAATGTAGAACTCAATGTCCAGGACAGAGTAAGAACATAATATAAAAGGCTCAAACACTAATATTCTGTGGTTATAATTTATTACATTGGAATCGTAATTCTGAACCAGTTCATCAGACCTACAAATTCAAAAATGTTTTCAAGGTACAATGGGTTAATTACATCAGACTAATATCCTGATCTTGTACTGTGCTGTGTTATTCATTCTTGTTATAATTATCAATTACTTTGCCTAATATTGTATGCTATAATTAATTTCCATGGAATTAATGGGTTTATTTTTAATACAATATTTTTATGCTTCAAACGTTATTAAAATGGAAACTCATATTTGAAACAGAAGCCCAATTCATATAGATATATATATATATATATATATATTAAGGCTGATACAGAGTGACTCTTCAGCAAAAGCAAACTGAGTCCTGTCGGTCACTGCGTGTTTATTTAAAAATAAATACGCTAAAATTCACCTTCATCCCTGCTGTGCGCCGACGGCTTAGTGGTAGAATTTCCGACTGATGCCAATTCGGTCAGGTTTCAATCCTAGCTAGAGGCAACCAGATGTCTAGCCACACTGAAGAGCTGTGATATAGTGAAACAGTCTGTCTGTTGATGACATTGTATATATATATATATGTGTGTGTGTGTATATATATATGTGTGTGTGTGTATATATATATATATGTGTGTGTGTGTGTGTGTATATATATATATATGTGTGTGTGTGTATATATATATATATGTGTTTGTGTGTGTGTGTATATATATATGTGTGTGTATATATATATATATGTGTGTGTGTGTATATATATATATATATATGTGTGTGTGTGTATATATATATATGTGTGTGTATATATATATATGTGTGTGTGTGTGTATATATATATATATGTGTGTGTGTGTGTGTATATATATATATGTGTGTGTGTATATATATATATATATATGTGTGTATATATATATATATATGTGTATATATATATATATGTGTGTGTGTGTGTATATATATATATATGAAGAAATATAGTCTTAGAGTGTGCTATATTTATGGGATAAAGTGCTCAATATCAGAGATAGAGCGTGTGTAAATATATAAGTTAACATAGAAGTCAACACTTAGAGTCGACAGTCTGTTTCATGCTAGTGCGAGTTGCCTGACGATTGCACAAGCATGAAACAGACTGTCGCCTCTAAGTGTTGACTTCTATGTTCACACATATATATATATATATATATATATATATATATATGTATAATATGAATTGGGCTTGTAGCTTGAAAACACCTCAGATTACAATGTAAAAAGAATAAGTTACTAATTATTAGTACACCAGGCAGAATTCTACAAATGTATCCTCTTACTAAACTCTTAAAACTAATTATTGAAATACTTGCCAGCTGACTGTACCTTCTTTCTAATGCTTTTAGCTAACATTACATCTTCCCCAAGATAACGTGTTAATAAGTAGAAAATCAGAGTGATGAATGCTTTTTGACAGCACCATTTGTTGGTGTATTTCCCATAAGCTCTGTCTGGGTCAGTTAATGGGGGGAAAAAAATACTAAAATCATCTTACCATTTGTTGCAAGTCTTTGTGTAAAGCATTGATCACGTAAATAATTTATAGATCTACATTATGGTGTCATGGCTTCTTTTCATCAAAGCAAAGGAAAAAAAAAATCATGCATATGTGATCAAATTTTATTGTATTATTTATCAGCAAGGTAACTCAACAATGCCCAGGTTAAAAGGATTTTGAAGAATTGCTTTTTTTATTATTTAAAAACAATATTTAAATTTTATTTAAATAACAGATTGATATTAAGAATAAAAGATTAACTAAAATGTGGGCAAAAGTTCTCAGCATTCATTTTTTAAACTAATTCTTGACAATAAAGTTTAAAACTATTTACATTATTTGAACAATTGTCCTCATCTTTGTCGCCATATTTATTACAATGTTTCAGCCCTTGTACACACCGACCTTCTTCAGGTGGTTGGAATGTCGAACTGAACCCTTTATTTCGCTCACTGGGGTAGACTTTTCTAGTTTCATGTGCCATGTTTTTAATAGATGTCAGTTGTCAATTATCTCCTGCTAATTCCCCTCTCCAAGTTCCCCACTGCCTTAACCAGGTATTGAACTCACACTAGTCCGAATAATGTAAATAGTGTACATAATGCCTCATCTCAGAAATATAGACAGATACTGAAGTTAAAAACTGTTTTTCTTTTAAACTTTTGCCCATATTTAATGCAAAACTAGTGCAGTACCTATAACTTTGCTGATGGAAAAATGATATAATTTAAAATTTAAATTGTCTATTTAATGTACAAAAGACTGTATTTATTAGAAAATAAATACCAGAGGAACATCAAAAAGCCATAGTGAGTTGAGACAATGAAATTAGGCATGGCTGATCATTTATAGAGGGAAAAGGGTAGTCATCAGCTACTGTGGAATGAAGTGAAAATACTGGACAAGGAAGAACACAGACATCTGAAAAAAAAACAACACACATGCTAGGCTATGAGGATCCCTTTAGCAGGCCTAGCATAGAAATAAATAGAAGATGAGAGACATGAATAAAGAAAGAAAGACAAATGGCAGCAACTTTAAGCCTTTTAAGCTTCCTTCGTGTGAATTGCAGTAAAATTTTGAATATGTAAGATTTAAATATTATAGGGGGGGGGGTCACTAGAATTTTAGAAATATCCAAATGAATTGTCCCAAAATAGGTAGGAAACAACTGGTTTAAATACAGACGGAATCTTATAAATGACTTGAAAGGGGAGCATATAATTATCAATATCATTTCAAGGTGACAGTTTGATGGACATGAAATTGTTGATATGTTTTTTGTCACAATATTTTTTTTTTTTTTTTTTTTTTTTTACTTATCTTCAACATTTATGATTTTATTGCTTTTCCCAGGGTAGGGGTTGTCCAGAATGAGTTTGTGCGAATGAAGAACATAGACAAAAAGGGGAGGTAATGGATGAAAAGTTACTTAGAACAATAAAAGACGGGAAATTGTGGAGAGCCATGATTACCCATGTCCTGAGAGGACATCGTACAATATAGAAATATAGTTATCAGAACAAGAGATATAAGTATACTAAGCATAACATTTCAAAACTTAGTAATCAAAATAACAAAGATACATATCCAAAGAAGTAATGCAATAATGATAATTTTCTAAATGTGAATATATATATATAGATATATTTTAGAATTGGACATAGTCCGACAATTTATTTAAAGACATTTATATTATGTTTAACGTTCTTTTTATAGATACAAGTATTTAAGCAAATGCTCTGTTTTATAATAAACAGTATTAAATAACATTTACCGGCCTGAATGTCCGAGAAATTTTCATAGAAAATTTTCGCTCTCCGACAGGAATCGAACCTGTATCCTATACGGAACCATCATTTCGCGTGATGTGCCTTAACCGTTCGGCCACAGATGAGCGTCTGGTTAGCAAGGTCGATTTTACTATCTTTAAACTTAAATCTTCCATGAATCTCTTCTATTCATATCTGCTCTAGCGTATCAAATGTAAACAGATGACGTCATATATTTTAGAATTGGACATAGTCCGACAATTTATTTAAAGACATTTATATTATGTTTAACGTTCTTTTTATAGATTTTTCTATGAAAATTTCTCGGACATTCAGGCTGGTAAATGTTATTTAATACTGTTTATTATAAAACAGAGCATTTGCTTAAATACTTGTATCTATTTCCAATAACAAACAAATACTATTCTTAAAAGAGTACTCAATACAGAGTAGAGAAAATATAATTATTTATTTGAAAATTATAACATAAATATGTTATAAAATCACTACAAAAATAGCCATTTTGTTTCAACACTTCTGGTGTCTTATCAAGTGATCATGTTGAATGCAGGTTCTACATTCAACACCATCATTTGATAAGACACCAGAAGTGTTGAAACAAAATGGCTATTTTTGTAGTGATTTTATTACATATTTATATTACAATTTTCAAATATATATATATATATATATATATATATATAAAAGCAGTTTTCAACTTTAAAAAGGTTAAAACAGAGGAATTAAAAAGTTTGTTTTTCTTAATGTACCATGTCCTATCAGAATATTTTCAATCATGGCTCTCTATGATTTCCTTTCCTTTGCAGCTCTTAATAATTTTTTTCTTATTGCTCGTAAACGTTCTTCTGTCACCCATTTACTCGAGCTCACTAGACAGGTTATACATTGTTTTTCTCTATCCCTCTTGCCTTCAATTGGCCCTGTGAGTATCAGATTTTCCAAGCCTTCTTTCCTCATTATGTGCTCTAGAAATCTCAACTCTCTCTTGATGTTAAGTATAAGTATTTTTTGTTTCCATTTTCTTCAAAAGTTTGTCATGTTTGGTTTATAGTATTCTTGGCATCTCTCTGTAGAACCACGTTTCGGTTGCTTCATGTCTCTTCTTCATCTGTGAGGAACTTGTCCAGCATTCTCTGCCATATAGGAGGACTGATATTACATAACAGTTCAGTAATCTTTTCTTTGTTTCTGATGCTTCATGTCTCTTCTTCATCCGTGTGGGATATTGTCCAGCATATCGCTGCCATATAGCAACCCAAGTCCCTACTGTTCCACTCGAGGACCAACATGTTGGCATTGAGGCCTGTGATTCAGATAAGGACTCACTGGAAGCTTCAGATACAGAGTCCTTACCGCCTCGAGAAGGTCAGAAAGTGAGGGTTCAGTGTGATCCTAAATGAGGGCGCATGATTGTTGAATCAGAATCGACATAATACGTCTCCAAACTGGGAGACCCTAAAACCAAGACTATCCAAAACAATGAGTTGTCCAAATGCTCATACAGGACCCACAGGATGCCTGTTCAGTTGAGCAAATTCATCTCCTATGATTAGGAATAAAGTGGGGGAGAATGTAGTATAGACAAACGTGAGTTCTCTCTCTTGATGACGATTGTCTCCCTTGAAAGAAGAACTCTCCCACAATTAAATACTATAAATATGTGGCCGAGCTGTGTCTCCCCATTCGAGTTCAATAAAGCTTATCGAATCACTGAGTTGTTATTACAGTGGATGCTTGTGCTTTTGTGAACATTAAATAGCTTAATGCAGGCATATGCAGAAAATTAACATATGTGCATTAAAATCACATGCAGATAATGTGATAAGCAGAGAATCAGCTCTTGTTTTATAGAATTTCAATGCAGTGCCAAATTATTTAACTTGGTCTTTTGTCTCTTGAGGAACATTTTTTTGTTTGAAAAATAAATCAAATTTGTCATATCAAAAAAAAAAAAATAATCTTTTTGAATTTCTGGAGTTTTCATTACAAAACAGAAAACAGTAAAAGATTTGGTGATTAATTTGTCTTGAGTAAAAAAGAAAAAAAAATTATTATCATCCGAATTGATATTCATAAAATACATACAATATGAATAGAAGTCTACAATTATCATTCATAGGTAATGAAACAGTTAAATGTAACCACCTCTTCTACTCCAACAGCTTCTTCTCTTCACACTTCCTAACAGTGGAACTCCCTTCCTCTTACTTGCTTCCCTGTTAACTGTAATCTTCAAAAATTTAAATGTAATGTCAATTGACATCTTCTGATGCCTTGATCTTGATCCCCGTCCTTCTCTTTATCCTTTCCTCAAACACCTCCCTCTTTACTCTTACTCTCACTTTCTGTGACCCCTTGCATGCTAGTGGCACTCCCGCCTTGCTTGGGATGAAATGCTTAAAAACAAAATACACAAAAGAAAAAACTGTTATCTTCCTTTTTTGTTATAAATTGTTTTTTTTTAGTAAAACTTTACTTGCATTAAACAATCTGGTGCAATCTATTTGTAATCAAAAACTATTTTCTTTGGTGAACAGTAATAATGGCACCAGCGAAAAACAGACTCTTTAAATAGCTGAAAATTAAACACTAGTAGCTGTTTAGTTTTAAGCTGTTTTGTCAGAAAAAGAATAACGAACTTACCATCACAGCTACTGTTAGAGGAGGGAGGCTGAGAAGAAAAGAAAAAAAAACACCTGCCATTCTTGTGATTGTTTTTATTTTACTGATCATGCAAATGTGTCATGTGACTTACAAGGGTCACATGACATATTTTGTTATCTTGTTAAAAGCAGCCTTTTTACTGCAGTTTTTTTTTGGTGGGGGAGGGGGGCTTTTTCAATTGCAAATACTACTTCTACCTATATGGTGGTTTTTCTAACTGGGAAAATTTATCAGACCTTAGATGAGAAATCCTACCCTAGGTTGCAACCAGCAATCTTTTGCAACTTTCTAATCTCTTGAACATTTAAGATAGTGTATTTTTTTCTTCCTTGGTCAATTGCCATGGTTGGGCCGGAGTAATAGATTGTTACTTCTTGGGTTTTGTTATTTCTTTATCTACTAAGATCTTATTCCTTTGCCATCTCTTAGGGTTCCACACTGACGGATTTCGTCAAAGTCAGAAAGAAAAAAATTTGTTATCATACAAAGAATATAAATATCTGTCTATATTTCTGAGATGAGGTATTATGTACACTATTTACATTATTCAAACTATTGTCCTCATCTTTGTTGACATATTTATTACAACGTTTCGGCCGTTGTACACTTCAGCCTTCTTCAGGTGGTTTGAATGTTGAACTAATACACAAAAATTCATACACAGATGTCCTCAAGGAAACATGGCACAGTGGATAGAGGTGTTAGTTAGATCCAGTGACAGGACCCAAAGAGTGTGAGTTCAATACCTGGTTAAGGTGGTGGAGAACTTGGCAAGGGGAAATAACAGGAGATAACTGATAACTGACATCCATTAGACATGACACATAGTGAAATAAAGGGTTCAGTTCGACATTCCAACCACCTGAAGAAGGCCGGAGCAGCTGGAAAGAGATAAATATGGCTACAAACATGAGGATGATAGTCCGAACAATATAAATAGTGAATATAAATATGTCTATATGTGTAGATATTGATAAACATTTTGACTGATATATATATATATATATATATATATATATATATATATATATAAATTCCCAAGAGGATAGAATCCAGGTAGAACTCAATGTCCAGGACAGAGTAAAAATATAATATAAAAAGCTCAAACACTAATATTTCATGGTCATAATTTATTCTATTGGAAACGTGATTACGATTCCAATACAATAAATTATAACCATGGAATATCAGTATTTGAGCCTTTTATATATATATATATATATATATATATATATATATATATCAACCTAAAGAGCTAGGTAAACCTACCTAGGTTTCACCTACACAGATTGTCAGGGTATACTGGTCAAAGAGGTAAAAAAATGGAACAGTATATATAGTTTAAACCAAAAACAACCATGACCATGTGACTAAAAAAAAAAACAAAAAAAAATAACAGGTATGCCAAAAAGGTACTGACGTAGTTATTTTTACTAGTTTTGGAGGTTTTTTTCTTTGGACTCTGGGCTTGAATTCTGGACGATTGTTTTCGCCTCAATTTTTTGTTTTTAGTTCTTTCTTTTTTATCCCTCATTTTTCCTTGGGCATTGGTTTTTTTTATCACAAGCCGAAATACCTAAGGTTTTTGCAAACGAGTACCATTATTCATATATATATATTATATATATATATATATATATATATACACACACACACACACACACACACCACTATATATATACCAATGTGTGTTTTTTTTTAGATCACCAATATTCACAAAAATCTATAGTTAAAGAATGTAAGATTCAAACATTTGCAGGTGACGTAAACTTATTTGTTTTTCTTATAAGGAAATGGTTAATATTACCATGACACATTCATTTTCAACATTCATTCTATTTATCATGAAATTTATTGTCTATTTAACTGTCTATTCTACTATTCTTTTCTTGCACTTCTTGCCTGTGGAACTCACTTCTAGTTTCTTGCTTTCCTGACAACTAATATCTTCAAAAATTTAAATGCAATGTCGTTCACCATATTCTGCCTTCCTGAATCTTGTTCCTTTCTTCTCACTAAAATCTTCTCATTCTCTTTTACTCTCAGTAACCCTTGGTGTCTGAGGGGCATTATTACCTTGCTTAAGATGAAATCATTAAAAAAAAAAAGAAAACAAGCTAATGACAGCAACTAAAAATGAGCCACTGCTATGCTCCTTGCATGTTGCAATGCTTAAGATCTTTTTAGGAGGCTGATACAAATTTATTTTACAAATTAAATATTTATTCATTTTTTACATCATGATCAAAACCTAAGAGCAAAACAAAAGCATTAAAAAGAAACTGATTGAAAACTTATCATTCCAGGATAGAAACATTTTAAATGTTTTGACAAACTTTGGTTTGGTTTGGTTTGTTTTACAGAATATCAATGTCAATGGCTTAGCATTCTGGGTAAGACGGTAAACTACATTCGTGTCCTGGGTAAGACGATAAACTATATCCAACAGCAACACCTCTGATTAAGAGGTTTTGAGGTGCATGGAAGCACCTCTTAATTTCTGGTCTTCCCAGGTCCACACTGACCCGGAGTGGTAGCACCTGTCAGGTTCCCAGCTATGGGCAAATAATTAACCCTAATCTGGGGCCAAATTACTGGAAAGTGTAAAAATATGTTTTAATACCAGCAATACATTTTTGAAAAAAAAATATTACCAGCAATACATTTTTGGGAAAAAAAATATTACCAGCAATACATTTTTGAAGAACAAAATTACCAGCAATACATTTCTGAAGGAAAAAAAAAATATTACTAGCAATACATTTTTCAACAAAAATATTACCAGCAATAAAAACCAATATATACTGAGATATATAGATATGAAGGAACAAAAAGAGACAGATAGACAGGAATAGACCAAGATAGATAGATAAAAAATATTACCAGCAATAAAAATCTTGTCGTCATTAAATAACCCATTGAAGTTGATATGCCATAAAACAAACCAAACCAAATGAAAAACCAATTCAATGGGTTATTTAATGCCAACAAGTTTTTTTTTATTGCTGGTAATATTTTTTTCAAAAATGTATTGCTGGTAATATTTTTATTTTCAAAAATGTATTGCTGGTAATATTTTTTTTTTCAAAAATGTATTGCTGGTAATATTTTTTTTTTCAAAAGTGTATTACTGGTAATATTTTTTTTTCCAAAAATGTATTGCTAGTAATATTTTTTTTTCCAAAAATGTATTACCGGTAAAAAATTTTCCCAAAAAGTATTGCTGAATTTAAAACCTATTTTTATACTTTCATAATGTTTTGACCCATTTTGGGGGGGTTAGCTATTTTCCCATAGCTGGAACCCTGACAGGTGCTACTATCCTAGATCTGGAAAACACCAGAAATTAAGAGGTGGTTCCATGCTCATCAAAATCTTCTGACCAAAGCCTTTGCTGTCAGATGTAGTTTATCATCTTACCCAGGATACTGACAAACCCTGTCTTATACATCATTCTTAAATGGAAGGAACTTGTTATTATATTGATACTTTTATAATTAGGTCATTCAAAGATGTATTTACATGTAAGTGAATGAAATGAACCCTTCTGGGATTTGAACTTGGTGCTCCAATTTCTCAGTAACAGCCACTATCCATTACACTAGATTGAGTCAAAATTGACTAAAACATCAAGCTATAATGAGAGAGAGCTATGAAAGATAGGTTTATTCTCGCATTTTATTTTCCCCATTATGGGCATTATCATATTCATGATATAATCACATCATAGTTGGCTGAATGGAAAAGGAATGACAAATATGATTTGTTCTCAGAGAGAGTTTTATGCTGCTATGTCATACACAAAATTATATATACATATATAAACATGTCATGTGCAGAGAAGAATATATCACATATATCAACATGGCAAGCATAGTGTAAGGTGAACAAAAAGATAGGGTTTGACATATAATATAGAGATTCTTCTGTGTTCCTGGAGAAGCAATGTTTAGGACTCCATATTTAAATGGGCTGGATTCATCTACTAGTGTGAACATATTCCATGAACTGAAGACTGAGTTTTCCCAAATTGAGGACTGTTAGCCAGAGATTTCTATATCTGGAGAAGATACATTCCCAAAAGGAAATGGCACCATGGACTTATAAGCTGTAGCATTCTCACTGTCAGGCAAGCAGTTCACACAGACAGGTTATTAACACATGCATCAATAAGAATTTTGTATCCTAACGGTAATATTTATCTTTTAGCACTCAACAAAAATTTTGAGGTAAGAAAACCCCAGACACTTCTTGTATTTTTCCAACTAAATTATCTGGACACTCATTAAACACATGTATAAAAAAAAAACATACGGGGGTGGGGGGAGAGTGTATACACTTATTCTTTATCTCATTATTCTGTCAGATTCCAGTCAATATTTGATCTACATTTGACTCCAAACTCTGTCTCTCATTTATCCAGCACCACATAACAACCAGATAATAAATAATACTCATTTTGTTGTTTCCAAGACTTGCTGTTTCTCATCTTTATGAGTATCCTTGTATATATATATATATATATATATATATATAAATATAAAAGTGGACATGGAAGTCAGCACTTAGAGGCGACAATCTGTTTCATGCTAGTGCAATTGTCAGCACTAGCATGAAACAGACTGTCGCCTCTAAGTGCTGACTTCCATGTCCACTTTTATATTTACACACGCTCTATCTCTGATATTGAGCACTTTACCCCATAAATATAGCACACTTTAAGACTATATTTCTGCATATATATATATATATATATATATGTTAGTTAATCCCCAAAATGCTTTGTTGTAGCATACCTACACACAATAATGGGTATATCCCCATTCACATAAATACAATAGTAAATACTGTATGTTGGTCTGCAGTTAGAGATTCATTGTGGAATTCACCTTTAGCAGTTGACTACGTCTACGCGCCACTGGCAAATCTTATATGTGTTGTTCTTGTTCTAAATATTATCGTTCATTACCAACCTTTTTTTGATTATTCTATTCAGTAACCTTCCCTAGATTACAACATGCCTATTAAAGTTATCACTGATATTGCAAGTGATGCAAACACCATTGAAATGTCAGAAATGATTCATTCTTTGTTAACCGCAGGTTGCCACTGAAGTATTTGATCTGTTATGTCCTTTTCTGGAACCACAATATGGCGCAGAACAACATCCAGCATGAAGCGCATACATGAACAACACTAGTAAAATGCTGTTTTCAGCTTTTATTTGTTGTATATTACCTGTTGTAATAATATTTAATTGATTTTATGCCATTCTGGGAACAGCTGTTTATTTTACATCACTTGAGTGAATGATTACCAACAGCTGTTCACTAAAAAGGCTCATGAATTATTGAAAAACCATAATTTGGTGTAAGACAACGAAATCAGGAATAGCTGATCATGCATAGAGGAAAAAGGATGGTCACTAACAGCTGTGGATTGAAGTAAAATTACTAAAGAGAGAAGAACTTTGGAAAACCGAACATCTGAAGAAATCAGCACATACACTAGGCTATGAGAATGTCCTCAGTAACCCTAGCATAGAAATAAATACTATATGGGAATTATTATTAAAACAGGATTTTGCTCAAGTGACAGCACTTCACCAGACAAATAGAAAAATGTTCACTGAGGAGAAATTTCATTAAAATTAAATAATGCCCAAAGGTAAAGTCCACTTTGGCAAGAAGTACTATTCTTCATTCATTCATGCATGGATACTGTTGCCATATATGGTCTGGTGGCCCCACAGTTCATCTCAAGGTTTTTGACACATATGCAGTGTGATAGGCATCTCAACTACAATCCCTTCCTCACAGACGTGATGTGTCTTCCCTCTGTCTTTTCTACAAATATTTTCATGGCAACTGCTCTGACGAGCTACTTTCCCTGCTACCACAACTGCATGAAATTAAGTGTGCTACTAGGTTGGCATCTTGGTCCCACCCTTTCACTTTTGAAACAGTTAAATATAACTGCCTCTTCTACTCCAACAGCTTCTTCTCTATCACTTCCCAACAGTGGAATTCCCTTCCTCTTACTTGCTTCTCTGATAGCTATAAATGCCAAATATTCAAATGATCCCATCCATCTCTTTATCAATTTCTTAAACACCTCTCTTTGCTCTCACTCTCTGTAAGCCCTTGTGTGCTAGTGGCACCCCCGCCTTGCTTGGGGTGATATGCTTTAAAAAACGAAAAGCGAGACATGCAATTGCCACTGTTTAGAACACATCTATTAAAATAAGGTGTGGGAGTCTAATATCTTCAGAAATATGTTAGTCAAAGATGGTAGGACCACAAAAGTTGGCATAGTTAACAGGAATCAATAATAAAGAAAGAAAGAGAAATAACTGTGGGCAGAGCCAAGCTTAATATCAAGACTTTATCGTCGCCCTTCAATACTCCATTCATGCGATCAAGGGTAGACATCGTGTACGACCTTGACCTTTTCTTCATTGCATTGTCCCACAACCTTCAATTGACTATAGTAAGTCTATTTTAGATTTATAATAAACCTAATGACTTAGCTCTCTCAGTGTTACAAACCTATAGTCTGAATACACTTTGTGAACATTTTGATACTTTTATAGCACCTCTGAATTTATTTTCTTTAGATTTGTAGTAATTTGCAGAACCAGTTAATGTTTACATGCTCTTATATAATCTGGTGACTTCTTGCCAAACTCATGTGCTGTTTGGATGGATTATGTATTGAGCTTCATGCCCATTTATTTTGGTCTGCCAACTGGACACTAGTTGCGCTTTCCTATCCACTCTTACTTCTGGAACTCTTGTCCTTTATTATTTCCAGCTACCACAGACTCTTATCCTCTGGTATTCCTGGCCTTTGCTACATCCAGCTATGCATTGGTTCCTACAAACTCACCTGGTTGATTAGTGTTAATGTACCTGCTTACAACAGCCACAAACTTCTGGTTACACTAGGTCTCTGCTTCTGGCTTTCCCGTCAACCTAACTCACACGGTTCAGGAAATTGCTGCATGTATATCATCCAGACTTCAAATAACCTATTCCACACACCTTGGTTAAAATACTATGGAAGGTTCACTATTGGACTTAACCAGCAACACCAGCACTGAACTTTTACATTGAAGATTATATAAACAATACCAAAGGCTACAAAAAATGTCTATTAGTCAGTGATTGTTGCCAAAAGAGCCCTGAGTAAGCTTTAGTTGATGGTATCAAATATATATATACATTATATAGGTAAAAATCTCAATTCACTATATGAATGGCCATTTCACCTGCTAAGAAAAATTCTTTAGCAAGATATTAAAACCTTTTTTGTATTGACAAGTTATATATATATATATATAGCAAGAGAGAGAGTATATAGGAGTAAATATTATTTTATTATAAAATATCATAACAAAAACATATTGAAATCACTACACAATACCTTTTGCATTTCAGCACTACATTGTGCCTTTTCAGGTGATGGCAAATGACGAGTGATTAAATAATTTTAAAGAAAATTTCAAAAGCAAAGTATTACCTCTTTTCCGAAAGATAATGGGAATTAAAAATAGACTTGTTGGTTTGCCTAGATCAACCAATTAAATGTTAGATCTATATGAAATAGTAAATCAAGCTATATATATATATATATATATATATTTTTTCTTTGCTGGTAGCACAACACAATTGTTAGCTCAAAGTTGTAAATTTATTATTAATATAAATTATAGCACTGTTATTACATATCAAGCATTATTTTATTAACATCAGCACTTAATATGAAATATTTTATATATATATATATAAAATGTGTATGTATATAAATCTCTCTCTCTCTCTCTATATATATATATATATAAATATATGCAATTTTTTATATATATTATTTAAATATTATATATGCACAGTACTTATTGGAAAGCGCTCAATATCAGTGATAGTGTTAACATATTTATTTGGATTGATATGAGTTTGTGACCCTGGGTTTCACACTATTTGTGATCATTAGACAAAATGATTAATTTTAAAATTTTGGATTTATATATGGTTGCATATATCTGTGATTTTATGGTAGTGTGAAGAAATGCCTACTTTGCCTACATGAAAAGGTAGCAATAATTTCTCATACCCAACAAAAGAAATTACTAAACATAAGATCAGAAATAATTTCCAAATGCAGACATGAAAACAAATACCTATTATTACAATTTATGCCAAATGGATAAAAAAAAAATACCAACCATTACTACCGCATCACAACTACCATTGCCGCATTAGTCCACAATTACTACCATGCCACAATTACCATTACCATATCAGTCCACAATTATACTTACACCCCCCAGCAAAATTAATACCATCGCATAAATACTAATAAATATTATGAATTGTAGTATCTACAATTTACATGTGTGCAATCACCAAAAACAAGCAAATAACCGGCTTTAAAATAATAACAAAACAGCATTAAAAAAAATGAAAAATAATAGCAATTTTACCTACCAACTGTCTTACACAGACCCCATCATAAAAAAAGGAAAAAAGAAAACAAACGGATAGAAGATGTGTGAACATGTGTGCATACATATGTATGTGCGAGAAAACATTATTCGGCGAACAAAATAGATGAACGGTCTGCACGTTGACACTGTAACTGACGAAAGATATTTGCTACACAATCCAACATTGAATACAGCAACCAATTGTGTACATATGTATGCAATGACACCTGGATGCACATATATGCCCACTCCCACACTGTTCATATATGTTTATGTGAGCTTCAATGAGCGAGCTTGCATGTATGTATGTATGTATGTCTGCGTATGTCAATGAGTGAACGTGCATGTATGTATGTTTGCGTACGTATGAGTGGTGTTCCAACGACAATTTTAACTTCTACTACCATAAAAACACCGATATATGCAAACATATATATATATCCAAAATTTAAAAATTAATCAGTTTGTCTGACGATCGCAAATAGCATGCAACCCAGGGTCACAAACTCACATCAATCCAACTATATATATATATATATATATATATATATGGCTGCATCATAGTCTAGATGTACAGTGTGCGATGGATAAATTGTCGTCTAAATTATGCAGATGGTGCCCAACTGACTCTACTATACTGTTCGATCAACAAAATCAAAAACAAACAATGCGTCTGTTTGAAATTAAAAATATAGAATGGCAACAATTTACCCATCGCACATGGCTTTTCGGCTTTTTGGCTAAGATTAAAGTGTAGTATCTGTTCTTATCAGCTTAATATCTGATATGTCCCCAAAGTGGGACTTCGATATGAAACTGATTTTTAAAAATATTACCAGCAATATGTTTTTGAAAAAAAAAATGTTACCAGCAATACATTTTTTAAAATATGTCGGGTTATCTCCTCCTCATTTCCTAACCCTTCAACAGGGGTCTCTCTCCCACGTGTATAAATACTGGCTGACCCTTCTCTTTTTCTCTGCTTACGCGCACGTGCGAGCAACTATCTCGACTTAGGCTGCGGGCCGAAACCTCGTGCGTGAGGCGAGGTATAAAAAACTCTCATTTTACTTTCCAAGATGTGAACTCTCATACAAACAGCGTTTCCCAATTTCTGGAAACACGCTAAAAACTATATACATATCCGTACGGAAACACAACACACACAACTTTCCATCCAGACACTGTAACATTTTATTCATGTCTTCAATGTATTTGTAATTCGTGTATTAATCTATTTGTTAATAATATATATTTGTTTTGTACATATATATCGGTCTTGTTTGTTTATTTATCTTCTTTGGACTCCATCAAAGTCCAACATTCCTATGTAGCGGGACCGACCAGCAGGAAATCTTAGCCCAGAGATTTCATCCTCATCTTCACCCCCGGTCCTCTACAAATAATATTACCAGCTATACATTTTTGAGGAACAAAAAAATATTACCAGAAGTAGATTTTTGACAAAACAAAATATTACTAGGAAAAAAAGTTGTCAGCATTAAGTAACCCATTGAGGTTGATATGCCCTAAAACAAATCAAACCATCGCACACTGTATATCTGACATAAGCTTTTTAGAGTAAAGTTTTACTTAAAAAGTAAGTTTTGATACGCATTCATATTTTGTTTAGTGCAATAGTTATAATTAGTATTTATTCATCTTAAAAATCTGATCTGAATTCGAATGTTTATTTGTTTTTACTATTCCTTCCAATTTCAAATAACTATTACTTTGTAATTGCTTGTTTTAGAGAACCTCTTACGTAATTGTCTATTCCAATATGGCAGCTTCCTTTCTGGCTACCTGGTAGTTTTATTCTGGAACTACTCTGCATCTCAATATGGCTGCTATTAATACCACCACCTAATGGCTTTCACTGAAACCACTCTAGCACCAAGCAATTTACATATTAACACTTTTCCCTGTCTTTTACTTTTTACATTTCATAATACTTTTTATCAATCTCCACTACTAGAGAGCTCTAGTTGTTCTGTGGATGCAACTTTCATTATAAGGCAATTTGCCAGTTACTGTGAAGCGTCCACCCAAGGAATAATAATTATCTGTTTGTTATTTATCATGCCTCACAGAAGAACAACATCAATCCTTCGTCATCTATTTTCGACACCTTCAGATGAGTTCCGAGAATCTAGAAAGCTCTTGTTATCTACCATACAATCGATTCTGACAGAATAACAGTGTGATATCTTCTGAATGATATACGCAATGTAAATTGTTGTCTGCGCATTCAAGTAATGCCACGGTCTCAGCGGATAAAGTTGATTTGACAAGTTGTCGAATTTTTTCTACTTACTTTGCCAACAGATAAGACAACTTGGACCTTTCTCACCCTTTAAAAAATACTATGGAAGCCCCTTAAGAAACTCCATTATAAGAATCTACCAGTAGAAGACAATGGTCCTGCTTTCCGTCCTGAGGCCAATGTACTGATGATGAGGAAGGCTATGATGATAACATTGATGGTCATAGTTAGGATCAGAATAATCTTGAACAGATAATCAGAATCCTCTATCAAGTATTTCAAGAAATGCAACTCAAGATAAGCCATTCCATAAGAGAAACTATGATGTGGAATTGGAATGAAAGCACCTACCCTGAATCTGTCATAAAAATACAGTCAGTCAGTTATGTACCAAGTGTGATACACGCTTAGGCAATCATGTATCTTTCGATACATGACTGACGAGGCAGATTTTTTCTCGCAGTAGTTTGACATTTCTTTCTATGGTAGACCAGTTGCCACCCAAGGCTATAGAACCAGGTCTGTCCTGCTATTTACACATAATTGGGAGGAGAAGAAGAGGATTCGTACATTTCCCAAGGGTATTAGCATGCAAGTGAATGTAATGGATCCGATTGGAATTCGAACTCGGCTCTCCGATTCCTCAATACGAGCCACTATCCATTACTTCACTGTGCCTCCCTCATAAAAATACTAAACACTCCAGCGTCCTGGGTACGACGTTAAACTGCATCCAACAGCAAGGCCTCTGATCAGGAGGTTTTGAAGAAGCGTAGAACCACCTCTTAATTGCTGGTGTTCCCAGGTCCACCCTGACCCGGGTTGGTAGCACCTGTGGGGTCCCAGCTATGGGAAAATAGTGAACTTCCAGGTCTTTTCCAGCACATTGAAACAATGATGTTGCCAACTACACATTTTTGAAACAATGATGTTGCCAGCTATACGTTTTTGAATCAATGACGTTGCCAGTTTTTGAAACAATGATGTTGCCAGCTATACGTTTTTGAAACAATGATGTTGCCAGCTATACGTTTTTGAAACAATGATGTTGCCAGTTTTTGAAACAATGATGTTGCCAGCTATACGTTTTTGAAACAATGATGTTGCCAGTTTTTGAATCAATGATGTTGCCAGTTTTTGAAACAGTGATGTTGCCAGCTATACGTTTTTGATATATTTAGTAAATACTGGATCTGGCATTAAATAACCCATAGTGGTTGATATGCCATAAAACCCCAAACAACCAAAAAAATAAACACTCCAGATATCTCAGCATATGGATCCGCTATAACAACTTTCAGAGAAAAAGAAATGGAACATAAAATAGGCCGTGTCAGGGGTTAGTTTTGACTAAAACCACAAAGAGTTAAAAAATTAAAACATTGACCTGAAAACTCGAGTAATGTTCTTAAATAGTCTCAGCAGATGGAGACTTTCATATAGATGCCATTTATGGTGCTGTAGAAGACAGTGTGGGTTTGCGTGTTGTTGAATTAGAAACATGTGCTATTTATTCCTGCTAGAAGAAGAAAAATGGTGGACTCAAATTGTGTCCAACCAAAGATGTAAAGAAAACAAACAAGACTGATATATACATGTCAACAAATATATTTATTAAACAACAAATTTACAAGTGACAAAGACATCAACATTTGTGTTTGTGTGTGAACGTAAAGTGTTTGTATATTCGTGAAAGTTTGTACGTACGTGTATGTGTATATAATGTTCACAGCGTCTTCCCACAAGTGGGAAAATGCTATCTTCTAAGAGAGCTTACATTGTAGATGTGTTCGCTGAAATGAAAAGTGAAAAGAGAACGAGGCAAAAAGTCGCCCAGTATTTATAGTGTTGGAAGAATGACCCTAGTGAACAGTTAGGGAATTAAGGAGGAGCTAACTCCAACAGTGCCAAACCTTTTCAGAAATATCTAAACTGTTAGCTGTATATAACCACTTCTTAAGATAGTTAAAAAAAGGCTTTGAGTGAGCAAAGCCTGTGTGTCTTGTCAAAGACCATCCTTCTTGTGGGCTAGTGCTGCAGAATCACAAACAAAGATCTGTACCAAATAACAGAAGCCACATCACTTGAGGACTACCAACAGCTGCAACAACTAAAATGGATAACACACGTAACTCAAAGAGAAAATAATGAACCTTCATAGAAGGTTCGGAAGGAAACCTCCATCAATACTGAAAAGAGCTATAAAAGCCTGTTTACCTAAAAAATTCTTTTAAGAGAAAGATTTTATAAATTTCAACCAAAACAGTACTGGCTGCCCGGTCAGTGAATGTCAAATGTTTCCTTAGAAGGAAACGGCTAATATTACCATTACCATAATAGTCAGGTACTCTATCTGAGCACACTAGTCTGCTAGAGTGGCTAGCCAATATTTGTTAAAGATACAGGCACATTAGTGTTTGTTTAACAGCTACAGTTTATACTGTAACTATGTTAAGTGGACCTTAAACAGTTTATAGGAAAGTGTGCATAATTTGGCAGGATCAACAGTTTGAATAATACCAGTATGCTCAAACACCACCTAATTATATATATTGTTAAATTTCATGTCATGAGTGTAGGGTCCCTGTGAATATGCGGTATTATGGTATATGTTGAATTGAATGGTGATAAATGAGTTCTTGTGGTGCATGAGTAAATTGTAATCAACAAATGGGTCATGAATTAGATTAACTAGGTGTAGGATAGTCAGTGACGAAAAGCCTGTTCCGACTCCCCTTTTTGGCCTTGCGCCACATAAGATGTAATATTTCAAAATAAACCACCTTCTGCAGTCCAGATGACTAGGAGATCAAAGTGTAGTATATGTCCCAACAGCTGACAGCCTGTCCAAAGTTGCATCCTTCAGCAGCAGTTCCAGCCAGTTATCTGGCATCTGCAGCTGGACACCGGCTTCATTTCTAAGCAATCTCCAGCATGCCTCCAGCTCCCGCCACTCCAGCTCTTGCCATCCTCGCCAACAGCATTGATATTCAAGGAGCTGTCTTTTTCAGGACAACACTTTTCAGCAACCATAGAACTGTCCTTTTCAGGACTGTGCTCTCCAGTGACTAGAAAACTGTCCACTTCAGGACAATGTTCTCCAGTGACTACAAAACTGTCCACTTCAGGACAATGCTATCCAGTCACTACAAAACTGTCCACTTCAGGACAATACTCTCCAGTCACTACAAAACTGTCCACTTCAGGACAATGCCCTCCAGTGACTACAAAACTGTCCACTTCAGGACAATGCCCTCCAGTGACTAGAAAACTGTCCACTTCAGGACAATGTTCTCCAGTGACTACAAAACTGTCCACTTCAGGACAATGCTATCCAGTGACTACAAAACTGTCCACTTCAGGACAATGCTATCCAGTCACTACAAAACTGTCCACTTCAGGACAATACTCTCCAGTCACTACAAAACTGTCCACTTCAGGACAATGCCCTCCAGTGACTACAAACTGCCCACTTCAGGACAATGCTATCCAGTGACTACAAAACTATCTACTTCAGGACAATGCCCTCCAGTGTCTACGAAACTATCTACTTCAGGACAATACTCTCCAGTGACTCCAAACTGCCCACTTCAGGACAATACTCTCCAGTCACTACAAAACTGTCCACTTCAGGACAATGCCCTCCAGTCACTACAAAACTGTCCACTTCAGGACAATGCCCTCCAGTGACTACAAAACTGTCCACTTCAGGACAATGCCCTCCAGTGACTACAAAACTGTCCACTTCAGGACAATATTCTCCAGTGACTACAAAACTGTCCACTTCAGGACAATGCTATCCAGTCACTACAAAACTGTCCACTTCAGGACAATACTCTCCAGTCACTACAAAACTGTCCACTTCAGGACAATGCCCTCCAGTGACTACAAAACTGTCCACTTCAGGACAATGCCCTCCAGTGACTAGAAAACTGTCCACTTCAGGACAATGTTCTCCAGTGACTACAAAACTGTCCACTTCAGGACAATGCTATCCAGTCACTACAAAACTGTCCACTTCAGGACAATGCTATCCAGTCACTACAAAACTGTCCACTTCAGGACAATGCTATCCAGTCACTACAAAACTGTCCACTTCAGGACAATACTCTCCAGTCACTACAAAACTGTCCACTTCAGGACAATACTCTCCAGTCACTACAAAACTGTCCACTTCAGGACAATGCCCTCCAGTGACTACAAACTGCCCACTTCAGGACAATGCTATCCAGTGTCTACAAAACTATCTACTTCAGGACAATACTCTCCAGTGACTCCAAACTGCCCACTTCAGGACAATGCTCTCCAGCGGTTACAAAACTCTCTGCTTCAGGACAATGCTCTTCTTACCTTCTACATAAACATGCAGAGATACTTTTTGCCTAGTGCATTGTAACCTTATTTTTGTTGATGTATTTTAATTAATGACAAACATTCTAATCATTTGGTGATATGTCCATATAGATTGATTGATTTACAGTTTGGCTTGAAACACCATTAGATAAGTAACAGGATCAACATTAACAGGTCATATGTTAAAAGACCCAACAATCTTTCTCCTACCATCGTTCAGCAAAAGAAGAAGCATACAAAAGGAAAAATGTGGTAACAACATTACTGAGTGGACTGGAGGAGTCTTTACAGAGACTCAGACATGTAACGGAGATAGGGAACTGGTCAGGTGCTCAGCTCAGCATTGACTCTACAACCACACCCAGACATTTTTTAATAATAATGTTCACCCAATACAAGAGCCACTCAAGGTAGAGGGTTACTGCATGGTGTTGTATGAGCATAAGAAAAGGCAAGAAATTAAATTAATGACAGTGATATTCACCCTGTAACAAGGCCCGGAAGCCACTCAAGTTAGAGGGTTACAGAGTAAGAGGCATAGTTTATGCTATTGTCATTGGCACCCGCTCACATCTGAGCATCGGTATCGTCATCCTCTCTCCTCATTCCCTTCCTCCCCTCTGGTGAGAACGGAGATGACTGTGAACGTCCAGTCTACTCCTGAAGAGTCGTGAGTAGAAGTCATAGAGGATGGGTGGTGTGGGTGGTGGACGCAACTGGGCGAGTCAAGCCCTCTTGACAGCATGTCACAGATCTTCATGTTGATGGTCGGACTCAAAAGTCGCATTTCCACTAGGATGGTCTTATACCAGGAAGGCCAATATTCAGTAAGAGTTTCACCAGGTCTCAGGAACAATGCTGACCTTGTGTCAGGGATGTTTTCAGCTGATCCTTGTTTATATTTATGTGTATATGTGCAGAAGATAATGATTAACCCAAGACATGAACAAGATTTTAGTGATCAAGAAAGCATCCTCGTGGGAGTCCGAAAACCAGTGGTTCACAGGAAGAGGCTGCTCGAGTGGAACTTACTTCTCACCAATGGAATATGGAATGAGGTGTTTTGCCACAATGCGCATAGCCATATAGGTTACAACTGGTGGAATCAAGGAATGTTGTTCATCTGAGAACTTTCTGTTGGAAGTAGAGATAGAGCAGGGAGAGGCTTGGGTCATCTTGCCTGTGAGAGAGGGACAGCAGGGCGTAAAATAATTTGTCACCCACAAGGATGTGGAAACTCTTTTCTGGAAAGTGAGGACCGCGGTACTCCATTATAGGCCTGATCTAATTCTTGTAAAAGTAGAGGATAGCAGGAGAAATCAGGAACTTACTGGAGTGGTACAGAGAAGTGACCATCTTTTCTCTTGCCTCATTCTTCCCATTTTTATGTATCATTGACAGCCATAATTTGCATATGCGCCAAGATAATCTTGCGAGAGATTATCTTACTTCGGGAGCTAGCTATTTTAAATATGTAACCCGCAAAGCCGCCATTTCTTTTTTTCTTTGGACAGTTTACACACGAGGCATGTTCAAATCTTTGCTCGCGCTTGAGGTAAGTTATTTTATTCTTGATTTTCTTCTAGCATTGCAATAAGAACATGCAACCCTGGATCTCTTTGCCCTCTGTGGTAGTTCACTATAGATGCCAAATTCAAACCACTGTCACCCCTAGTCAGCTTCAGGTGCTTGTCAATCCAGAAAAACTTCAGGAAATTTTGAAACAAAATCTTTATTTAATCAACAGGGGTAGATTGTTTGGTTTAATTTGTTTTACGGCATACCAACCTCATTGTGTTATTTAATGCCGATAACATTTTTACTACTGATAATATTTTTTTTCCAGAAATGTATTGCTGGTTATAATTTTCCCTCAAAATAGTATTGCTGGTATTAAAACCTATTTTTATACTTTCATAGTGATTTGACCCCTTTTGGAGGGTTAACTATTTGCTCATAGCTGGGACCGTGATAGGTGCTACAACCCCAGGTCAGGGTGGACCTGGGAACACCAACAATTAAGAGGTGGTTCTATGCTCCTTAAAACCTCCTAATCAAAGGCCTTGCTGTTGGATGTAGTTTATCGTTTTACCCAGGATGTGGATTTAGTTAATCATCATACCAAGTAGGGGGATAGATTGTTCTTGTTCTGTTAAATATATTTAGGCCCCAATGATCTAATGAATTAAAACTTTGGTTCTTGAATTTGGTGACATAGCGATTGTGAGTTCAATCCCTGTGTTGGTTAGTGAAGGCTTGGACTTAGTAGAAATATGGTGAGCAATAACTAAATAAAACTAGACAAGATATTCCTAGACAAAGTCAGCAGAACGAGAACAATCTATGGTGGGAACATTCTGATAATAGCAACAAAGAAGAAAATAGTCTCAATGTCAGTAATAATAACTCCTCATCACAGAAATTCAGACAAAAATTGCTGTGTATAATGTAACATTAAGTTTACTAGTGACTAAAAGGCTCCCCGCTACCACCACTACCAGAGGAGAAACAAGACAGCCACAATATACCTTAGAGATAGAACCTAAGAGAAAGAGACTTTACACACTTTTCTTTTACTTTGTATGTTCACAATGCCATCTAGCGGGCATTACATTTCTTTCAAATTTATCATTGTTGTACTATGAAAACAATGAATTCCCCCCTACTAAACAACATCTTTACAGTTTATGAGATAAGCTAATTTGTCTATATTTCTGAGATGAGGTATTATGTACACTATTTACATTATTCAGACTATTGTCCTCATCTTTATCGCCATATTTATCACAACATTTTGGCCGTTGTATGCTCCGGCCTTCTTCAGGTGATTGGAATGTCAAACTGAACCCTTTATTTCGATCGCTGGGGTAGACTGTTCTAGTTCCACGTGCCATGTTTAATGGATGTCAGTTATCAGTTATCTTCTGTTAATTCCCTTCTCCAAGTTCTCCATCGTCTTAACCAGGTATTGAACTCACACTCTTTGGATCTTGTCACTGGATCTAACTAACACCATTTTCCACTGTGCCATGTGTCCTCGAGGAAAATGGTGTTAGTTAGATCCAGTAACAGGAATAAACAGGAGATAAGTGACATCCATTAGACATGGCACGTGGAACTAGAACAGTCTACCCCAGCGAGCGAAATATAGGATTCGGTTTGACATTCCAACCACCTGAAGAAGGCCGGAGCATACAACGGCCGAAACGTTGTGATAAATATGTCGACAAAGATGAGGACAATAGTTTGAATAATGTAAATAGTATAAGTTAATTTGTTACATTTATATTATTAAGTTCTAGAAGCATCCCAATAACTGTACAACATATTCTTTAATTTTCATTCCCTGCCATTGAAAAATGTAGGCATTGGTTTAAAAAAAAATGTCCTCTTTGTTTTCATTGCCTTGGAAATAAGAGCAGTGTTGATGTTCATGCTGCAATGAAACCATTGATGAGATGAACTCTGGAAGAAAAGGCATGGTGGACGGCTTCTTTTAAACATATCAGTGAATTTTTATGCATATTGTTTGGGTCTTCCTCAAATCCATGAGTCTAGCTTTAGTAATAATACTACCAGGCATTATCTTTTCAGTAATTATCTATGTAGGAGGCCTAAGACTTATATTTAAACTGACAACACATTTTCTACTAACCTCGAGCACACGAACAGAATTTCAAACAAAAGTTTTTAGCTTTTAGCAATATCAAGAAGGAAGAAGAAAATGAAATTGTTTATATAGTAAAAAATGAGCTTTTACAAGGGTGTATAAGACCTTTCTGAGGAAAAGGTTATTTAAGCGATCACAAGAGACATAACCTCTGAAGGGCATCACATGTATTTCAATCGCAGTTGCAGTGGTGTTTCCTGGGTAAGATAGCCTGATAGAACCCAGTCCTCTACTTATTTACCCAAGACCTTCCCACGAGGTAGGATGCAGCACAAGGCCGTTTTTTAACATGGGATGATTCCGAGCCCGTAGGCTTAGGCAAAAAATTCCCCGTAGGCCCTGTAATATTGGAGTTGGGTTTGTCTATCTCTCCAGATGAGACTCTTCCCTTCGGCACGGCCTCGTCTGGGTTTCTCTCTGCCCAGAGGCAGAGAAGTTGACAAGCAGAGCTCCAGCAAACCAAGAGGTTTTACTGTCTCCCTCCGCAGACTTGTTTTAAATTCCGTTTTTTCTTCAAGACCGGTTGCCACACAAGGAACCAGTCTGTCCTGCTATTTACCCGTAGCTCTTATTTACAGCTCACAATGATTTTGTGTGTGTGTGTGTGTGTGTGTGTGTGTGTGAAAGTGAGCTCATATGATAATAAGACGTTCAGAAGAAGATGAAGGAAGACAATCAGCATTTGATTTGAATTCTTTAACAGCATATCAACACCTTATGGGTCATTTAATGCTGAAATTTAATTTTCTTGAAGTAATAAATATATACAATTGAATACATGGTAGATGATACTCAGCTTTTGTGCAGATACATGTTTGTGTAGATATTATTACTAGAGATGGAGATATATGTTTTATGCTGTATTTTGTTGAAGTTCTATTTTGGAATAAAGTTTGATTTCTTTCAGAAATTGTAGGACATTACATGGAATAATATCATGAAAGAGTTCTTTTAGTTGGTATTTTGTCGCTTTTGTTTAGCAGCATATCAACCTCTATGGGTTCGAAAATGCTGAAATCTAAATATTTTGGACACAATTTTATGGCTGCAACTAAATATATTTGGAAAGTAATTGTATGTCATCAACTACAGACAAAATGTATTGGTGGTCATTTTGCTATAAAGACGCATTGTTGGTCATTTTGCTTTAAAATGTATTGTTGGTACTTCTACTATAAAATGGATTGTTGGTCATTTTGCGATGAAATGTATTATTGGTACTTCTACTATAAAATGGATTGTTGGTCATTTTGCGATGAAATGTATTATTGGTACTTCTACTATAAAATGGATTGTTGGTCATTTTGCTATGAAATTTATTGTTGGTACTTCTACTATAAAATGGATTGTTGGTCATTTTGATATGAAATGTATTATTGGTACTTCTGCTATAAAATTGATTGTTAGTCATTTTGCTATAAAAATGTATTGTTAGTATTTTTTACTATAAAAATGTATTTTTATACTTTCCTAGTGTTTGGATTTTTGTTTGGGGGTATTCACTATTTTCCTATAACTGGGACCCTAACAGGTGTCTCCACATCGAGTCAGGGTGGACTTAAGGACAACAGGAATTAAGGCGTGGTTCCATGCTTCTGAAAACTTCCAATCTTCCTGATCAGAGGCCTTGCTGCCAGATATAGTTTATCGTCATACCCAGGATTAGGTTAGTGAACAGCAATTCTTTGTTTTTTTTTTGCTGCAGTGCGAAGTGGTTCTTTTGGCATGCATGAATTTTGTGTTAACCAATTTTGTCAGTTGCTGACTATCGGCCGTCCGACTTAGGCGTTTACAAAGCTAAATAGTCATTTGATTGGTCAATTATTCTTTCTTAACAAATACATGATGTGTTATTTACTACAACTGCTGAATACAAACCAGTTCAAGCGAAGCTGATTTTCTTTCTTCTTCGCCAAACCAGCTACGGGCTCTATGTCTATCATTAGAGCTCTCTGGTTTCTTGTTAATTGTTTATGATATCTCTCGCCAGTGGTCAATTTTCGTATGAGTATATATGAGTGAACAGCCAATGCACCGATCTCTTAAGCGTAACATTTTGACAGTTCTGTTCAATTTCATAATTATCCTTCCTGTTCTTAATTTTACTTTTCTTTGCCAACATAATTTCATCTCTATTAAACATCACAACCATCTCTAAATCAGGGGGTAATTACTAAGTTTACTGAAATCAATGCAACCAATACTGCTGTGGGATTACTCCACTTGTCTGACTAAGAAGTTTTGCTAATGACCACTAGATGGCATTGCCAATGTAGTATATAAGAAAAGGGAATAAATGTCTCATCCTTTACTTTTTCTTTTGCCCACAGGTTACCTTAGCTGAAAGACAATCTTGTTTACCCCTCCAGGCTCCCTTTAGTCACTGTTGAATTTCATGTTGCATAAAAGACACTGTGGAATAGTGCACAGCAGATATGCCCTAAACTTAAATGATGACATGCAGGTATCGCTAAACATTCTTCCAAACAGATAAAGAAATTTCCACAAAGATAAGTCTCTTAGAATCTTTCATAGGAAATTTACACTCATGTACGTGTTTGTAAAGTAATTGGCTATGATTAAAATGTAATTGGCCTAAATGTCCAAGAAAAACAAATGACAAAGTTTGCAATAAATCTACTTAACTATATAACGACCTATCTATCTATATCTCAGAGATGATGTTATTATGATTATTTACATTATTTGGACTGTTTTCCTAATCTTCATTGCCATATTCACAACGTTTGTATCCTCCGGCCTTCTTCAGGTGATTGGAATTTCGAACCAAACCCCTTATTTCAAGAACACATGGCTCAGTGGATAAAGATGTAGGTTAGATCCAGTGACTAGACCCAAAGAGTTGTGAGTTCAATAGCAGGCCACAGCAGTGGGGAATCAAACTTGGAGATTTGAGTTAAAGGGAAACAACTGAGACATCTGGAAGAGGCATGGTACGTGGAACTAGAACAATCTACCCCCCCGGTGGCCGAAATAAAGGGTTTGCCAAATCCTACATGTATGGGAATTCCAGATTGGTCACAAAATCATTCAATTGTACAATGTCTTCCTTGTATCTCAGCAGGGGGTAAGCACTTGTTCTCTTTTTATCCCAAAGACATGGACAGACATGTTGTATCCTTTCATGAAAAACACTCATCATAATTTAAAAGTTGTGTATTTTGTACAGTGTAACCCGGATATAAGAGAGTTGTCGGGACCGGAGACGGAGTCTCTTATATCCGGGTTTGGTCTATTTTGTTTAGGTAAGTATGGCTCTAATTTGGGACCAGAGAAAATCTCTCTTATATCCGCGTTACACTGTATATTGTTTTTCAATAGAATAAATGTTAACTTTGGTGTATGTTTGCCCTATTTGTATTTTTTCTAGGGCTCATCCACGTCCACTAATATACATCATGACCTGTGACACGAGAGATACTAGTCAGATATTGATTATAATCGACTATTATTCATCTAAGAAAGTTTGACTGCAGTTGGCATTAATTAATACGTCATTTAAATAGCAAACCATGTTCATGATCAGAGAGTTAACACACACACACACATAGTTTACCACACACGCTGGTAAAAATACACACTTAGCAGCAGTAGAGTTTAAGGTTCTGCTTAGCTCTACCGAATGGGAGTTCCAGACTGGTCACAAAACTGTCCAATCATGGACCGTCTTCCTGGTACATCAGTGGGAGATATGAAGCTCTTGGTTTCCAGAACGTGTACAGAAAAAAACGGACTGTCTCTCTTCTGACATTGTATTCTGAACCTTTTTGAAATCAGGATTTTCCTTGAAAACATCTACAAAAGATAAAAGTTGTGTATGCTGCATACAGTTTCTCAATAGACTGTTATGTTTGGATAATTATTATTCTATTCTCAGGCTTATCCATCATGTCGCCGAACATAAATCATTATACTAAGATGATTCACATTTATCATGTCTACCAGTTGATATTTACATATCTTATATAAACATCTCAGTCAGTTCATACCGAGCTCTTAATTAATATCTCCCTATCTAGCGTCGTTCATTGCTAGCTCTTAATTAATATCTATGTAGCGTCGTTCATAGCTAGCCCTTAATTAATATCTACCATCGTTCACACCTAGCTCTTAATTAATATCTACCTATCTAGCATTGTTCACACCTAGCTCTTAATATCTACCTATCTCGCACCTTTCATACCTCGCTCTTTATTAATATCTACCTATCTAGCATCGTTCACACCTAGCGTTTAATTAATATCTACCTATCTCTCACCGTTCATGCCTAGCTCTTAATTAATATCTACCTATCTAGCACCTTTCATACCGAGCACTTTATTAATATCTACCTATCTAGCATCGTTCACACCTAGCTCTTTATTAATATCTACCTATCTATCACCGTTCATACCTAGCTCTTAATTAATATCTACCTATCTAGCACCTTTCATACCGAGCTCTTTATTAATATCTACCTATCTAGCATCGATCACACTTAGCTCTTTATTAATATCTACCTATCTGTTGTGAGACCGATACTTTCCTACATCATGGACTCTCCCAGTACTATATTATTATGTGAATGGTAGTATCATGGGAGTAGCATCAGTAATGGTGCTCTGCTGTCGAACTCTCTGTTTGGCAGAGAGGAACTCGGACGAGGCTTTGCCATAGGGCAAAGTTTCGTCCGGGGAGGTAGACAGTCCCTAAACTCGTGTATACGGGTTGTAAATGGGCATATTTTTGGCCGAGGTTATGGGCTCGGTAAACCCACGTTAAACCGGCCTTGTGCCACATTTGACCCGTGTGTGTGTGTGTGTGGGGGGGGGGTTGTTAAATATCGTAGCACCAGTAATGCGCAGCCGCGTACGATACCAATATCGGACACCACTGGATAGTAAGCTCTGCTTACTCTTACACTATTCTTTGTAACTTTTCTGTTTAATATATCTTGCTTACCTCTAACCCGTGTTCCGTGCTTTCGTTCTGTGGCCTCTACTTCGGGTCCACATCAGTGGCGACAGAGGATTCGAGACACGCACCCACACCGAAACCCCAAAGCCCCACTCCCACATCAGTGGCGACAGAGGACTCGTTTAACCCCACTGGTCCCCACATCAGTGTTGAACTAGAATTTGAGCTGGCATTACTACATCAGCGAACGAAACGCAATACACAACTACATTTCAAGGTTACTCAAGTATGTGCAAACAATAAACGAGCAACCAAGTATCGAGAACGACTGCTTACAAAAAAACCAGCTTGTGCACAAAACAAACTGACAAACTCAAGAGCTCGAAGTACTACGTTTGACTCAAGTTCGAAAAAACTATACACCAAGTCGCGCATTTAGCAAAGTGTTTAAAAATTTTATGAAATTGATTTGAATTCCTACAAATCTCGTGCATAAAATTACCCTCCCCTCAAATTGATTGAGGTGAGTTTTTTCTAAAAAAAAAAAAAGCAAAGCAAGCAAATTCTCCCAAAAGAAGGAAAAAAATCCAGTGTATTTATTTTTTTTTTGCTGTCTAAGTGATATTTTTCTCCCCACACTTCTAAAAAAAAAAAAAAAATAATAAGTGTGGAGAAAATTTAAATGGTCGCATTGAAATTAACGGAACAACGGTATCTCTAAAGATCTAAACCAGTAAGTAGTTCTTATTAATTTTATTGACTAGATTTTCTTGTGTACCCTCTCCTAGGTACACGGGTTTTCAAAGCAACAGTAATTTTATTTTTTTTTAAAGCATATCACCCCAAGCAAGGCTGGAAGCCACTAGTACGCAGGGGGTTACAGAAGGTTTGGATGAAGAGAGGTTGAGAGTATGAATGCCTGCGAGGTCGGTAGTAGCATTCTTAAGCCACTGGTTGTGATGGGCGTTAAAATCGCCAAACACAAATATGTGAGCGAACGAATGGAGAGAGAGGGCCCTATCAATGCTGTCAGAAATGACATCGAGTATTCCACAGTCCTGAGAGGATGGAGAGCGGTAGAGGAAGAAAAGATAGCTTACAGCATTGAGAAGAGATAGCCGGAGACACAAGTAGGAATGATCCGGCGATTCGAGAGAGCACTCTCTAGCCAGAGGGAGATGGTGCTTGACGTAGACACCCAGGCCATGCATGTGGGTTAGAGAGTCTTTTCTGAGGAGAGGAAGGTATCCAGGGATCGAGAGATCAGAGGAAGGGATAGAGGAGTCAAGATTGGTCTCACACAGGGCCAGTATATCCGGGCACTTAGCAATGAGGAAAGATTCAACACTGCAGAAGTTGGTTCTAATGCCACGGATGTTGGAGAAGGAGATATTTAAAGGTTTGGGTGATTTTTGGAAGGCTGGTTTAGGTTTATATTTCTGGTTTTTGTAATTCATGTGGATAATTGGTGTTGGAAAAAGAGGAGGCCTGAGTTAAAGGAAGCCGACGGTTATCACCCATGACGTGGGCAGAGAGGGGGTTTGGCACAGCCTGAATCATAATGTGGCCTCAGGGTTGCTCACCGGAGATGACTGCAGGGACACCTATCCATGCGCGACATGGCACTACAGACACCCCGATATTATGCAACTGTTGATCAGAGTGGCCGCTCAAGACGCTACGCAAGAGTTAGGGCTCCTAACTACCAGTCGGAAACAGCAACCAGGGAACTGTCAACCGTGTACCCTCAGAATGAACAGGCAATGCCACAGACTGCACGCATCACGGGAGAAACACAGCGGCACCAGTACAGAGGCCAGAGAGAGAGAGAGAGAGAGAGAGATCCCAGAACCCCTTCCTAAACACGAAACAAGGTTTGAGCCTCTAATCGTGTCCAATAGAGGGAGGAGGAGTGTAAACCGGGCGGTAGGAAAGCCTACCTACTCCTATTACATATAACATATACAACGATGTCAACAAAACAATAGAGGGAGATGTAGTGGGGATAGTCGCAGGGATGATACTAGTTGATAGTACCGGGGGATAGGAATAACATTGTATTGTACACATTCACAACAGTAAGTTTTAGCTTAGTTAAAGTCCCATTGACCTATATTTAAAAAAAATGTAATATTACGAGTTAGGTTAGAATAGTTAGTGCTAAAATAAGATATGTTAGGGGGTCCAAGAACGAGGGTTAAGAAAAAAAAAAAAAAAAAAAGCAACAAAAAAAGGAAAAAATAAAAATTAAATATACATACACAAGAAAGACAGAATCTAGGGTAGAGTGGGTTCATACTTAATCGGACAGAGAAAATGTTCGCTTGACGACTACACGTTCCGCAAGACACTAGCGAAAATTTACGGCTTACCTATTCCATGCCAAGCAACAAGTTATAATGAACGCAGTGCTGGGGGGAGGGCGAGGTTGGTCAAACGGCCATTCATCGACCCATCCAACCCCAACAGTGGGCTTGGCTAGCGTGCTATTAAGGGAGAATATTCAAATCAACACGATGAAGAAACGGTCAGAATTCCATGTCGATTTAATATTGCTGTTATTTATTTATTTATGTTTTGTGTGTTCTTTCATTACTTTTCTACATATTATTTAAATATGGAAGAATTCCAAAAATAATTGTCCAAATGTTAAAGGTTTAGATGGACCACCAACAAAAATCAGATGAAAGACAGCAGAAATTGGAAGAAAGATTCCTCAAATTACAGTCGGACCAACAAACAGAACAGAAACTTCAACAACAAAAAAGCGAAGAAAGACAGCAACTCCACCAACAAAAATCAGACGAAAGACAACAACAATTGTTTATGGAGTTACATAAACAACAAATAGAATTCCAACAATTTACACTTAAGAAAACAGAACTACAGCAAAAACAACTTGAAAAATTACTTGTAAATTCATGTAACGGCTCTAAAAACTCTGAAAAAGATACGACATTTTCCCAGAGTACAATCTACATCTCGATTGAAACATTCGAATACGTAGCAGAGGAAGACAAAACATTCGAGGCTTTTTACAGGCGTTATGAAGATATTTTCAATGTAGACTGTGAATAATGGCCTAGTGAGAAAAAGGTACGTCTGTTATTAAGGAAACTGGGAGATATCGAACATGTTAGGTTCATAGACTATATATTACCCAAGAAAATTACGGACCTGAATTTCTCAGAGACTATTAAGCTCCTAACGGAACTATTCGGGCCTAATATAACCTTGTTCCACAAACGTTGAAAATGCCTGAACACAGTCAAGGACAACCAGCAAGATTTTCTAACGTTTGCAGCGTCGGTAAACAAGCTCTGTAATGATTTCAAACTAGCCGAGATGACTGCCGACGATTTTAAGTGCTTAATATTCGCACAAGGTCTAGTATCAGTAGAAGACGCCGAGGTCAGACGTCGGGTACTTACCAAACTCGAAAACGAACAGGGATTGACTCTCCAAAAATTAGCAGAGGATTGTCAAAGAGGAATTTCTGTCAAGTGTGACTCAAAAACGATCGAGGAATCAGGTGTGGCTCAGATTAGAAAAATCAGAAGCAACCCAACCTCTTATTCCCCGCAAAAAGACAAAAGGCAAATCTCATGTTCTAAATCCCGCAGTAAACAAAATACGAATAGGCTAAAGAAACCTCCCGGACCATGTTACCATTGTGGAAAATGGCATTGGATGAAATTCTGTCCATTCAAGAAGAAAACATATTGCAAAAATTGCCATAAAAATGGTATAACTCAGTGCTGGTACGCCAACAAGACGAGGAAACACAAAAATAAAATTAGGCAAGCACAATCAGACAACATAGTCGATAGGAATTTAAGAAAATATGTGACTGTTGATATTTTCAATAATTCTATAAAATTCCAGCTTGATTCGGGTTCTGACCTCTCGATTATCAACTGGCGTACTTGGCGAAAGTTAAACAAGCCGACCCTATTAAAGACGGATAAAACAGCAAAATCCGTAACTGGCGAGAATATTAACATCTTAGGCCAGGTGATCCTTACAGTAACACTAAATGCAGTTACCAAATGCTGAAAGCTTACGTACTAGAAAATTCAGATAACCTATTCGGAACAGATTGGATAGAAAAATTCAATCTATGGGATTGCCCAATGAGCACTTTTTGCTGGAAAAATAAAAAGTACAACGTCCAATTCGGAAAATCTCAAAAAGGAACTCAAACAACAATTTCCCCAGGTGTTTTTCTGGCGGCTTTCGGAAATGTTCTAAATTTAAAGCTAACTTCAAGGTGAAGCACGCTGCAAGACCAGTTTTCAAAAAGAAACAGTATGTCCCTTTCGCTGCTCTAGAGCAGATCAACAAAGAATTAGATAGACTCGAACAGGCGGGTATTCTATCAAAATCAGATTTTAGCGAATGGGCAGCACCTACGGTCTATGTAAAAAAAAAAGTCCAACCAAATACGAGTATGCGCAGATTTTTCCACAGGGCTAAACGATGCTTTGCATGATCATCATTATCCCCTCCCAAGCCCTGCAGAAATCTTCAACAAATTGAATGGCGGAAAAATCTTTTCCAAAATAGACCTCTCAGACGCATACCTTCAGATAGAGGTGGATGAAGAGAGTTCTAAATTGCTCTGCATAAACACCCATAAAGGTCTGTACAAATAAACAGACTGGCTTTTGGGGTCAATGTTGCGCCTGCAATCTTTCAGCAGGTCATGGACGCCATGCTGGGCGACTTTGACTACGCAACAGCCTATTTGGATGATATACTGGTGACCATTAAAACGTCGGCAGAGCACCGGAACCATATAATAAACGTATTCAAGAAGTTACAAGAATACGGGCTTAAGGTTAAGGAAGCAAAGTGTGATTTTTTCTTACCAGAGATCAAATACCTAGGTCACATTATAAATAGAGACGGTCGTCGGCCGGATCCAGAAAGAGCCAATGCAATCAGAAACATGCCGGTCCCAGTTAACGTTCAATCGTTACAAAGCTTCCTCGGCCTTGCTAACTTCTACCAAGGTTTCATTAAGAACATGCAGAATTTGAGAGGACCTCTCAACGAACTTTAAAAAAAGGATAAAGCATGGGTATGGACCCCTGAATGCCAAGACGCATTCGAGAAGATCAAGAAAACACTTACTTCGGATCTCTCTCTCACCCACTACGACCCAAATCTCGACATCATAGTCGCAAGTGATGCAAGCCCATACGGCATCGGTGCTTGCATTCTCCACAAACTGCCAGATGGTTCGCGAAAAGCCATAGCACACGCATCTAGATCTTTACTACCATCAGAGAAACAATATTCCCAAATAGAGAAAGAGGCTCTAGGGATAATATTCGCCGTCACTAAGTTCCATCGATACCTACATGGAAGACGGTTCATACTGCAAACAGACCATAAACCTTTAATAACAATTTTTGGTTCCAAGAAAGGCCTACCGGCCTATACGGCGAATAGATTACTTCGTTGGGGAACGATTCTTTTGAATTACAATTTTAAGATCGAATTCCTAAAATCTAAAAATATTTGTCATGCGGTAAGTTTATCGCGACTCATACCTAAAAATATGGAAGTTTTTGAAGACTCCATCATTGCTACACTAAGAACGAATTATGAAATCAAAAATATGATTGCGAATACAATTAGAGAATTCCCAGTTACTTTGGCCGACATAAAAAGGGAGTCTCGAGAGGATGAATTCATCCAAAGTATCAAAAACAAAATTCGCAACAAAGATCTAAATGTGCCTGAAGTTTTCTCCCTGTGTGAGGATGTTCTACTGTATAATGACCGAGTAGTGATTCCAAATAGCTTACAAAGCAAAATCCTTAAGGATTTTCACATCGGACATCCGGGGAAGAGCCGTACGAAAAGCCTCATGCGCTGCTACGTATATTGGCCAAATATGGACAAAGACATAGCAGACATAGAATCTTGTATGGGATGCGTGCTTGCAGCAAAATCTCCGACCACGACGTGCAAACCATGGCCAAACACAGACCATCCATGGCAAAGAATCCATGTGGATTTTGCAGGGCCCCTAGACAACATGTACTACCTTATTGTTGTGGATAGCCACTCAAAATGGCCTGAGGTCTTGCAATGTAAAAAATCAACCACCAACTGCACGATCGGATTTTTACACGAGCTATTCGCGCGTTTTGGCGTGGTAGATTGTGTAGTGACTGATAACGGCACTTAATTCACATCAAGTGAATTCAGAGACTTTTGCAAGTCGTATCAGGTGGACCACATTACGACGCCTCAGTATCACCCCAGGTCGAACGGTCAGGCCGAGAGGTTCGTGGACACTCCAAAAAGAGCTTTAAAAAAAAGGTACTAGGCACACCGACGGATAGAGCATTACAACAGTTTCTGCAGGTGTATAGGATAACCCCTAATCCTAACACGCCTATGGGACGCTCGCCTGCAGAAACAATGTTCGCAAGAAAAATCAAGTCCGTCTTTGATAAACTCATTCCACGGCAAGCGAAGTTCAAGAAAACCGTCTCGCCCCCTAAGAAATACTCTAATCCTGGCGACAAAGTCCTTTTTAAGGCTTACAAAAACAACATAACATTCTGGGAATTAGGCAACATCAAACAGAGAATTGGCGAACTGGTCTATATTGTCCAGGGACCGAAAAATACCCACAAACGCCATATGAACCAGCTCAGGAAATGCCGTTTGAAGGAATCTGAGGAATTACCACAAAATATCTGCGAAGAGCCGATCGACGTAATATTCGAACATTTCGATCTTGACACGCCCCAAGTCTCTCCGGAAATACCACGCTCGGGGAGAAAGAGAAAATTTACTCAACCACTCGACGTGAATCCCAAGAGGAAGAAGTATTAACAGTTTTACTTTTTTTTTTCCTTCAAGAAAAAAGAAGAAAAAAAAAAAAGAGGATAACTCTTGGAAGGGGGGTGTTGTGAGACCGATACTTTCCTACATCATGGACTTTCCCAGTACTATATTATTATGTGAATGGTAGTATCACGGGAGTAGCACCAGTAATGCGCAGACGCGTACGATACCAATATCGAACACCACTGGATAGTAAGCTATGCTTACTCTTACACTATTATTTGTAACTTTTCTGTTTAATATATCTTTCTTACCTCTAACCCGTGTTCCGTGTTTTCCTTCCATGGCCCCTACTTCGGGTCCACATCACTATCTAGCATCGTTCATACCTAGCTCTTAATATCTATGTAGCGTCGTTCATGGCTAGCTCTTAATTAATATCTATCTAGCGTCGTCCATAGCTAGCCCTTAATTAATATCTACCATCGTTCACACCTAGCTCTTAATTAATATCTACCTATCTATCATCGTTCATACCTAGCTCTTAATCAATATCTCCCTATCGAGGATCATTCATACCTATCAAATGCAGTTCATGCTAACCAGTGTCTCTTTATTACTACTTTTTAGTATTCGTATTCCTTCCTCTGGTTTATCCATAATCTAACGTAAATCCTTACACCTGTAGATGGTTTGGTTTAAGTTTATTTTCATTTTACATAATATCTACTTCAATGTGTTATTTAATGCCGACAAGATTTTTGGGATAGGTAAGTATGAATAAAATATGTATTCTTTGTAAAAAAATCAGTTTGTCGATCAGGTTTCATTGATGAATTGTGGTAAAGAGGGTTTTTGTCAAGAGTCAGATTTATTACTGTTAGTATTTTTATTTTAAAAATGTGTTGCTCGTAATGTTTTTTATTCAAAAATGTATTGCTGGTACTTTTACTATACAAATCTATTTTTATACTTTCACCGTATTTTGACCTTAGTTTGGGGAGTTTACTATTTCCTGAGGAGGAGAAAAATGTAGCAAAGATGGTAGCACTAAGGCAACAAGGTGCGTGAACTAATTGGGAATCTATTATTTACAGGAAAATAAAATGGTCGGACATATGGAATAATGATATCAATATAAAATTCCTTATTAAGACAGGCATGATGAAATATTAAAGGATATAGCAAAGATAGTACGGCCATCAGCAATAATACCTTAAATCTAGATAAAAGAGCCATAGAGTTTCATAGAGCTGGTGAGAACCCCCCAAAAAGAACAAGAACATAGCAAATATCCTGTCACCAGCAACGGACTGGGAATTAAGGGTCGACTTAGGGAAAAGATTAAAATTCCCCGACCACATCGTGCAAACATCTTTACGCCCAGATTTAGTATTTTTCTCTAACAATATTAAGAAAGTAATAATGTGGGAACTGACAGTGCCATGGGAAGAGCATGCAGAAGAAGCCCACGAACGGAAGATGTTAAAATATGACGAATTAAGAACGAGTTGTAAAAACAATGGATGGAAATCAAGCTGTTTACCAATCGAGGTGGGTGTAAGGGGTTTTGCTGCAAGGTCTCGATGCAAAGCTCTAACTGATATTGGCTTAGCAGGTGCTAACAAAAGAAAAGCCATTCGGACCATAACTAATACAGCAGAAAGGACAGCAAAATGGTTATGGATTAAGCGTGATAGCTCTTGGGCTACAAAGTAAAAGTATTAAGCCAGTTAAATCTGTAAATAATTATTATATAATGGTAACATGATAATATTGACATCGTTTTTATATATATATATATATACATATATATAAAAATGTATTGCTGGTACTTTTACTATACAAATCTATTTTTATACTTTCACCGTGTTTTGACCTTAGTTTGGGGAGTTTACTATTTGCTCATTGATGGGATCCCGACATGTGCTACCACCCCAAGTCAGAGTGGACATTGGAACAACAGCAATTAAGAGGGGGTTCAATGCTCCACAAAACCTCCCAGTCAGAAGTCTTGCTACCAGATGTAGTCTATCGTCATACCCAGGACAATACACCTGTAGAGTAATGGGCCACAGTTAAATTGGCAGAAATTCCCAACAAACTAAATTGACAAAATTTCCAATAAACAATAACAAAAGAAAGAACTGGGCCAAAATGATATGAAGCAAGAAGAAAAAGAGTACCTTGTTGCAATTCACTCTGCCAGAAATTTAGAAATGGCATGCTATACCGCTTGGCATTTAGCCCAGAAGCTCCATTATGAACATTTCAAAGTGTTTGGGTGTCAATCTGAGGACAGTGCAGAGGAAAGAGTTGGATGCGTCTAAAGGTGGTTATGAAGATGTTCGAAGTGATCACTAGTGATGACTGTTAGACACATTACTCTACCTATTTTAAGTCAGATCAACCCCTCTCTTAGCCTGTATTTTAACTTATTCAGCCCTAAAAGAGAAAAATCATTTCTAGGTCACCCTATTGGCTCATGTTTAATTCTTCCTTCCTTTTTTCTTTTCCTCCTTCTCTCACTCTCTCCTTCTCTCTACCCTTCGCTTCTCTCTATTTCCCATAAAAAAATTTTAAACCTTGAAATAGAAATTTTTCTTTTTCTTTCTTCCCTTTTTAATATAAAAATATTCCTTTTCTTTTTTCCTCTTTCTTTTCTTTTTGTCTGAATAAATTGATTAAAAAAAATACGGGTTGAAGAGATGAATATTTGGATATTCAAAAAATAAATTAGAACCAAATAGATTTTTAAGGATCGTCAGTACTTATATATATATATATATATATATATATTCAAATGTAACGAGAACGAAAAGAATATAAATTCAAACGTTCATAGTATTAATTTAAAAGAGTTCTCAATACCGATAGTAGAGTAATAGTTATTTATTATAAAGATGTTACATACAGACATACAAGTACTCACAACAAAGATGCAGTTTTGTTTCGATGCAAACGCATCTCGACAGGTGAGGAGCAAAGATAGTTATAAACGATTCTATTTAAAAATGCAACTTATGAAACATCACTTTCTTTTTTTCATTATTCAAATGTTTTTTTTAAAGACATAAGAAGAAACACCATAGAAGGAAAACAAAATAATAATAATAATAAGAAGAAAGCAAGTAAAAGCAAAGAGAAGAGGGTAAGACAATAAGAGAAAAGAAGAAAGAGAAATATGAGTTAAGAAAAATTGAAAGACATCACGTCATAACTTCAAAGAAAAAGAAGAAAAAAGAATAGAAGAGAAGAAAAAAATGAATAGGAGAAAGATCTACATGAATAAGAAAAAACAGAAAAAAGGGGAAAGAAAAATGAAAGAAAAAGAAAGAAAGAAGGAAAGAACAAAGGAAGACAATATGAGTTGTTGATAACAATTCAGCCAATGAAAGAACGTTAACATTAAGATAAAAAACATCATGAAAGATTTAAACGTAACAAGAAATGTTTGCTACATTGAACAACATTTGATACTATGCAACGATCAAAGTTTGACATTATTTAAAGAAGCAAACATTATTTAATAGAATTAAATGTAGTATGTAAATAAAAGACCGTTTTAAGAAGTAAAAATATTAGACTTGCATTATATATATATATATATATATATATATATATATATATGTGTGTGTGTGTGTGTGTGTCAAAAATGTTCCTTAAATAATATTTAAAAATAAAATTTAAAAATAAAAAAAAAGTGACCTGGTAATATAAATATACTTAAACTTGATAAGAAAAAATAATTTTATATACTGTAAGTAATTGTAGTACATTTACTTGTTTAAAAAAAAGAAATATAGTCTGTTAAAAATTAAAAGTGAAAATATTTTAAAATTGTAGTTAATTAAAACGTATTCTAACCTAAACATCCCCACCAAATCTTTAAGTATACAAATAGAAAAAATGCCGTAAGAAATCTTTGCCGTTAACAATAAAATTAAAAAATTCGAAAAAAAACCCCCAGACGATATGCATTTAACGGATGTCAGAATTCGTTGAAAAATACATCCCTACTCTACCTAAACATAACCCCGTTTTTTTTTCGAACGTAACTAATAACTGATACAACAAAAGTTAATAAAAATGAACACGCTACCACCCCTTGTCTGAATGATTGGATTTCTCTGTGTCCTTGGAAACAGTGAATTATGAATTTTTTCTGTGCCTTTAAAACTCAATAAATTTAAAAAATAAGTTACTCCAAAATTCGCTTGAGGATGAAATGGAACTAATGTTTTTAATTTAATTACAAAATTAAATTCAAAGCTTTTAGCTTCCAATTTTGAAACATGGTTATTACTGTGTAGCGAAAAAAATATTTTAAATAAGTTAATTTATAATATTAATGCTCTGTAAATTTACATTGAGCACTATTTTGTAAAAATAAAAATATCAATAAGAATACCGGATTATATATCTTACTGTTCTTTCTTTCTTTCTTTATATATATATATATGTGCGTGTGTGTGTGCTGTTAGCCATTCAGCAACAATGAAGCGTCTGGTTAGCAAAGTTCGAATTACTGTTTATAAACAACAAATCTTCAACAATCTTCGACAATCTTTCCTGAATGCTCACAAAATGTACCTTAATGTCAACATTGACTGGTAAATGTAATTAATACTGTTTATTTAAAAACAGAGCATTTACTTAAATAAAAAGAACCCGTTCTACCATTAATGTTCAAAACATGTAGACATAAAGTGCCACTTCATACGGACTGAGTCATTTCAAACTGCAAACCGGCCTATTTTATTGGCTAAGAAAAATATCCCAGCATGCATTTGTCAGTTTTTGCTTATAAATTGTATTGCAGACGAGATTGAAATCAACAAGATTTATACTTTTTTTCTCATTTTCCAAAAGAAATACGTACTGGCAGTTTGAAATAATTTAATTCTTTTTTTTTTTTAATTAAATTGTTCATGTTCTTAAATGCTATCATTTTTCATTTCCCTCCATGCATAGATTTCAATTTCTATCTATTTCTCTTCACTTTTTTTTTAAAACAACAATTTTAAAAGTTAAATAGATAAACAATGTTATTTTCTTGTTGTTAATTCAAAAGCTCTTTTAAAATAATTTAAAATAAACCACTCTTTATATCCAAAACTAAAAAATTTATTAGTCTGCCCTAAAAATGTTTTTTTTTTATATTTATTCTTTCTTATCAACTACAGCATAGACCAGTGGTTCCCAACTGATTTTGGGCCACGTCCCACTTTGGTATTTCTAAAATTCTGATGTCCCCCTTGTAATGCTCCCTGAATACTTACATGCGCTGATTGGCTGACAAAACATGGGCTCTTCCAGCGACATGCATCACGCCCTCTCCTTACGCTCTGATTGACCGACAAAACATGGGCTCTTCCAGCGACATGCATCACGCCCTCTCCTTACGCTCTGATTGACCGACAAAACATGGGCTCTTCCAGTGATATGCATAATGCCCTCTCCTTTGTTGACCGAGACACGTGAGTGTGGGGAGACGGGAAATACCCTGTATGCCAATTACACATGTACGTACATAGACACAAAATAACTTTATGTATGCACATTGTATATGCACTGTATTAACACGTGTCGCAGTTAGCACCTCCTCATGTCCTTAATCCTTCAACAGGGGTCTCTCTCCCCTGACTATAAATACTGGCCGACCCTTCTCTCTATCTCTCTTTTCGACCCAGGCCTCGGGTTTTTACTTATTCCAATATGTGACCTCTCACACATACAACGTTTCCCATATTCTGGGAACACGCTAAAAACAATATACGCGTTCGTACGGACACTCAACACACTCACCATAACTTCTCCATACAACACTCTGTAAACCTTCATGTCATTGTAATTTGTTATTAATATATATTTGTTTGCATACATGTATATCGGTCTTGTTTGTTTCTTTATCTTCTTTGGACTCCATTATAGTCCAACATTCTTATGTAGCTGGACCGGCCAGCGGGAAATCTTAACCCAGAGATATCTTCTCATCTTCACACTTTCACACCCCGCACGGTCCTCTACACACGCATTAATACTTAACATCGTCACTCAGACTCACTAGAAAACAATTCACTCTTAATAACTCATTCTTGAATTGTCCCTTTTTGTATTGGTAAAATAAGCCGAAGGGTGCACATCCTATCCTACACATACCCCACCAAAATATTACCACGCCCTACATTGGAAATCATTGGTATCGATATATTTTTGCATCACACAACCAATTTTTTTCTATTTTTATTTAGAACACAATCTGAACCATATATTTACAAAGTGCTGACGCCATATCAATCCCCTTTCAGTGGGTGGGGTTTTTACTTTATCCAACACAGATTCCTCTTAATTCTGCAGATGTGACGAGAGTTTTATAAACAGTGTCATGCAGGTGGCCTCATGTTATGGCTTCCCCCTGCCACCATTTTCAAATATCACATGTTAACCTAAGGGTCCCTGCCTTTGAATCTGACTCCTTTTAATCCGTACTTATCCATTTCCACTTAACTGAGCCAGACCCCCAAAATATTTCCCACTTTTACAGGTCAAAGTCAGTAATTTTGTTGCAAGGTCTGCTGGCTAGCAAAACAAATTATGAACTTGTATCTGTGAAATGTCAGATTTTGACAGGGAAAATATTGTTATATTAAGCTTATGGTGGCCGAACGAAGAAGAAACGACAGAGGTTTAAAGAAATAAACAATTGTATTCACGTAAAAATGCAACAAATGGTAAATTGGTGTAAATATCTCTCGTTGAAAGAAAACATACTCAAGAGCGAGAGTCGGATGTGAACGGGACAAGGCTCCGTCACAAAATGACCATATCGTCGTTTACGCATAGGTCCGACGCACGAGTTCCGGTCGAAAAATAAAATAATATTTCAAAGTGCTTCTATTTTTCGACCAAATAAAAATGCTTCCCTCCTAATTATACTCGCGTCGTTTTTCGAACCCGTTAAGCCATAAAAAACGCCATAAAAAGGGTCACATGGAAAAGTACAAAGCAGTCAACGGGAGGCCGGGGAAGAGATCTGTCAGGGTCAGTCTGGGCAGTCAGCAGCAGTCAGTTGTGACCTGATATTGAACTCGCAACTCTTTGGATCTAGTCACTAGATTTAACTGTCTTTATCCACTGGGCCATGTGTCCTTGAGGACACATAACTGAAACATCCGGAAGAGGCATGGCATGTAGAACTAGACAAAATATAAATTGTAACTCTTCGGTGGACAAAATAAAGGGTTTGGTTTGAAATTCCAATCACCTGAAGAAGGCTGGAGCATATAATGGCCGAAATGTTGTGAACATGGTAATGAAGATGAGGATGACAGACCAAATAATGTAAATAGTGCAAGTAATCATAATACATTATCTCAAAGATATAGAGGCCGAAACATTGTGAATATGGCAGTGAAGATGAGGATAACAGTCCGAATAATGTAAATAATGCAAGTAATGATAATACCTCATCTCAGAGATATAGATAAATACCCAAGTATTCTTTTATTTTCTTTGGTTCAAATGCTTCTTGATTGTTTTGATGATCATACTTCACAGACTTCATTGCCAGTCATAAATCAAAAAACACTTGAGACTGAGATAAAATCAGATATCCCCTTCTACAAGGGTTTCTTATTCATCGTGTCACATATTTATGACAAAATAGTCTAATAAAAGATTCTTCTGATCCATTCTTGTGGTGCATTTCTTATTTTAATTTCTGTTGCTTTTCATCACAACTAATTAAACATTATTTATACATCTATTATTAAAGGGTGCATATTGAAAAATAAAAAATAATATAAGAGTGAGTGGCTGTGATGAAAAGCATGTGAAATTAAGATAAAAGAAATAATTTGAAGATGCTAAATAGTTGACAATGCTTTAAACATTTAAGGTAATATTAACTTGTGACATTGCAAGCATTAAAACTATCAAATGGTGATGCCAATTATTCAGGAAAGATTGACTGATTCATTTTTTACGGCTTATCAACCCTTTGCAGGTTAATTAAAGTCAGAAAATTTTTCAAGAAAATCTTTCTAGATAATATTGCTTATGATATTGCAAGCATTAAAACTATCAAATGTTTTCTTTTAAGCATTTCAGCCCAAGCAATGTGGGAGTGCCAGTAGCCGCAAGGGGTTACAGAGAGTGAGAGCGAGAGTAAAGAGGGGTGTTTGAGGAAAGGATAAAGTGAAGAATAGGAATCAAGAACAAGGCATCAGAAGATGTCGATTGACATTACAATTGAATATTTGCTATCAGGGAAGCAAGTAAGAGGAAGGAAGTTCCACTGTTGGGAAGTGCGAGAGAAGAAGCTGTTGGAGTAGAAGAGATGGCTACATTTAACCATTTTGACAGTAAAAGGGTGGACCGAGATGCCAACCTAGTAGTACGCTTAAATTCATGCAGTTGAGGTACCAGTGAAAGTACTTCATCAGAGCAGTTGCCATGAAAATATTTGTAGAAAAGACAGAGGAAAGCCACATCATGTATGTAAGAAAGTGAGTGTAGATGAGATGCCAGATCAGGACCTATCGCATTGCATATCCGTCTCTGTATCTTGTCTAGGACCTTGAGATGAATAGCGGGGGACACCAGACCATATATGGCAGCAGTATTCAAAGAAAGGATGAATGGTTGATTTATAGATTTGAAGCATGGAATCAGGCATGAAAAACTTTTGGCGCAACACAGAGAACCAAATTTCGTTGTGGTAGAAGAAGCTACTGATTCAATGTAGTTGTTTTACCTCAGGTCAGTGGAAAACGTGAGATCAAGAAGGGGCAGAGAGATGCTCTTGTGGAGTTGGGTATCAGCCATGCTGATAGGAGGTAGGGAGGGTTCTCTATGGTGGGTAAGTGAGAGCAGTTTTGCTATTCAGGAAAGATTGATTAATTCGTTTTTTACAGCTTATCAACCCTTTGCAGGTTATTTAAAGCCAGAAAGATATTTTTGTAGATAATAATGATTTAGGAATACAAGTCTTGCTAATTAACCAATAGTCGGGTTGGGTAGAGAACAGGTGGATTCATACCTTTTCCAAGGGTATTTGTGCAAAAGTGAATATAACGAACCCAAGCGGAATTGGAACTCGGCTTTTTGATTAACAATTCCAGGCCATTATCCATTACACCACCTGCACATCCAAGCTTACAGCACCTGGTATTCCCAAGTGGCCAGCCATCTAGATACTGAATAGGCTCTATGTTGCTTGACTTAGGTGATTGTATGGGAACTGGTGTTTCGACATGATATGGCCATAGACCAAAAAATAAAGAATAAGATGCTATGCTAAGATTTGATATTACTTACTACTGACTCTTGTAGATCAACTAGTTGAATGAAAAAGTTGGAAAATATGCAAAAGGATTGAATGAAGGTGTGCATGTTGCGATATCCGTTTTCATACATGAGGTGAGGGAGGTAAAAAAGGTTTTAAGGCTGAAAAGTTTAACCCCTGGACTTAATAATTTAATTGTGATGGTTGCTAAGTGAAGCTTAGTACTAAATAAGAGTTACCGTAATTCCCCACATACAAATTGTGGGAAAATGCATAATATACCCACCCCTTGTATATTATGAAGAAAGGCATGACTCATTCAAGACATTTCAACTAACTGTATATTCCATCTTGAATTTTTGTTACCGTAATTCCCCATGTATAATATGCCTTCATCCATACTACGCACATATAAATTTGTGCTGAAAGTGTGGGAAAATGCTTCTACTCATGCATAATACGCATCCCTTGTTTGGTAATCAAACCCTATAAATTGTACCTCTCCAATTTCATTATCACCAGCGTTTCCTACTCTTATTTAAAAAAAAAAAAAATGATTTTAAACATAGAATAATATTATTCTAATTTAGTTTTATGATAATTCTTATTTTATTTTATGGCAATTTTTTAAAGATTCTATTAGCTTTTCGAAAAGCTGTTTATTTTTAAACATCCATCTGCACTAGGTACCATAATTCCCCATGTATAATCCGCCTTCATTCATAATACACACACCTAAAATTGTGGGAAAATGCTTCTACTCATGCATAATACACATTCCTTGTTTGGTAATTAAACCCTATAAATTGTAACTCTCCAATTTCATTACAGCCAATGATTCCTACTCTTATTAAAAAAATGGTTTTAAACATAGAATAATATTCTAATTTAGTTTTATGATAATTCATTTGTAAGAATTGTTAGGCACATATGATTGTATTTGACATCCTCATGTGGTCGCAATCGGCGAATGTCAAATTGTCATATGTTTGTGGTGAGTAGCCATTTCGCAACTGAAATCGACTTATGGAACGGCAATTTTTTAAAGATTATTTTTTTGGCTGTGTATAATATGCACCTCTAATTTTGCTTATTATCTTTTAGAAAAATGTGTATTATATATTGGGGTATATGGTAGGATTTATTCAGCTAAGTCTGGCATAAGGTCAAAGTATTTGAGCGCTAAATGAAAAATAGCATTCATTTGGCTAGTCAATAGTCAGTGTCATATTTGGAAATTAAAACTCAACATTCAGTGCCTGTTGATATTTAGCTAAGTCTGCCACAAGGTCAGAATATTTGAGCACATAATGAAAAATGCAATGGTGTTGCTAGTCAATAGTCAGTGTCATATATTTGGAAATTATACCCCAACATTCAGTGTCTGTTGATATTTAATTAGCTAAGTCTAGCACAAGGTCATGATATCTGAGCACTAATAAAAATACATTTGTTTTGATGCATTCATTATGCTAGTTTGGTAAATTAAGCTCTATATTCAGTGCTTGCTGATATTTAGCTAAGTCTGCCACAAGGTCACAATATTTGAGAACCTAGTGAAAATGCATAAAAGTTGTATATCAAGTCTGTTGAAATTTAGTTTGCTAAGTCTGCCACAATGTCACAATATTTGAGAACCTAGTGAAAAATGCCTTAAAGTTGTATATCAAGTGCATCTTGTAATTTAGTTTAAGTCTGCCACAAGGTCACAATATTTGAGTACTAAGTGAGAAAGGAATTCATTACATTAGTCAATAGTCTGTACCATCAGTTTGGTAATTAAAGCTCTATTTTCAGTGCTTGTTATCTAATTACCTAAGTCAGGCACAAGGTAACAGCATTTGAGCAATTCATGAGAAATTCATTCATTTGGTACTCAATAGTCAGTATTATATACATGGTCATTAAATCTCTATAATCAATTCCTGTTGATATTTAGATAGATAAGTATGGCACAAGGATACAATATTTGAGCATTTCATGAGAAAAGCATTCATTTGGTAGTCAATAATCTCATAGACTTGGTAATTAAAGCCCTTTTTTCAGTTCTGGCAAAAGGTTACAATATCTGAGCACCTGTGCCAACAGCTTGCTAACTAATGCTGTTTGGCAAGTAACCACTGATTGTAGAGAAAAATATGTATCAGTCGTAAGACAACGATATTTTCAAGTTTCTCTGACTTGCTAAAACATTCTTCATGGGTAGTGGAGGTGTGCGCAATAGGATTTTACTCTTGTATTTTCATTCTTGTTTTTTGACAGCCTAACTGTTGATTATCTTCCAAATTATAAAATTAAGGAGAATTTCATTTTTTATTTTTTTTATTTATTTTAATTATTGCCAAACATTTTCTAATTAGAGATAAACCTTGCTAAGTGAATAATTACATTGAAATAATTAAATCAACAACACTTTGGAATGTGCTTAACGCACCCAACATTCTACCATCATCTCCAACACACGTATACGCATAGATGCAGAGATATAAACAAACACATGTAGATTTAAGAACCCCCACGTACCATCGCTGCAGCCGCCTGCAAAAACGTTTAGTAGATTCCGAATTTGTTTACAATAATAGTCACTTCCTTTTTTTATATATTTAATAAAGTTCACTTGCATTATTTACATTATTCAGACTGTTATCCTCATCTTCATTGCCATATTCACAATGTTTCGGCTGTTGTATGCTCCAGCCTTCCTCAGATGATTGGAATTCCGAACCACACCCTTTATTTTGTCCACTAGTTCCACGTGCCATGCCTCTTCCGGATGTCTCAGTTATGTGTCCTCAAGGACACATGGCCCAGTGGATGAGGACACATGGCCCAACTTGGAGAGTCAAGTTAAAGGGAAATAACTGAGACGTCCGGAAGAGGCCTGGCATGTGGAACTAGAACAATCTACCCCAGTGGACAAAATAAAGGGTTCAGTTCAGAATAGTGAATAATGTAAATAATGCAAAAATACTTGGAGTCAAGTGAAAACAAACCAGACATTGAGTATTTCCATTTGGGGGTCAATTAACAGTAAACAGTTGGAACTGAGTTCAGTGTCAGATTACGTGTTAATAAGGAACCTTCTGATGTTTACAGTTGCCAGCCATGTACTTGGATATTGAGATGGGCAGAGAGTTGCTAGAAAGTTATGGGGAAAAGCTGATGTGTTTGTTAGAAGTGGCAGAAATTGTCCCAAGTGCGACTCTGTCCTGGGTATGACGATAAACTACATCCGCATCTTGGGTATGACGATGAACTACATCCGCATCTTGGGTATGACGATGAACTACATCCGCATCTTGGGTATGACGACAAACTACATCCGCATCTTGGGTATGACGACAAACTACATCCGCATCTTGGGTATGACGACAAACTACATCCGCATCTTGGGTATGACGACAAACTACATCCGCATCTTGGGTATGACGACAAACTACATCCGCATCTTGGGTATGACGACAAACTACATCCGCATCTTGGGAAGGAGGATAAAACAAATCCGCATCTTAGGTATGACGATAAAACAAATCCGCATCTTGGGTATGACGATAAAACAAATCCGCATCTTGGGTATGACGATAAAACAAATCCGCATCTTGGGTATGACGATAAAACAAATCCGCATCTTGGGTATGACGATAAACTACATCCAGCAGCAAGGCCTCTGATCAGGAGGCTTTGAGGAGCATGGAACCAACTCTTAATTGCTGGTGTTCTGTGTTCACCCTGACTTTGTAAAATAAAATATTTCCAGCAATACATTTTTGAAAAAAAAATATTACCAACAATAAAAACTTGTCGGCATTAAATAACCCACCGAGGATGATATGCCATGAAACAAACCAAACCAAATGTTACTTACGTACTAACCCAGACTCTGCAGAAGAATCCTTGAATTAAACAACTAAATATATTAGAAAAACAGTTTAAAGCCTCTTTTCTCACCATGTTATTTATTTTCACTTTTCGTTTTCTTGTGAACTTGCAACAAACCATTTCCAGTTGCTAATGTACACCAACAAAAACGATAATAGAGATTAAACGTGAGGTTCTATGTGTCTAGTCAGTGAAAATCTATGCAAGGGGACCCCATTTTAGGTTTACAAATATAGAGACAAAGAAAATTGTTTTCTTGCAGAATTATGTTTGATTTAATGAGCTGAACATTAAAAAATATGATACTTAAGATGCTGAAATATCATTGCTTTACAACAATTGGATTTGTTTTTCTTGAAGAGAATAAATTGAGTTTGTAAGTAAACCTGTCAGTTGAAATGACGGAGATTTGAATGAGAAACCTTGTAGAAGGGGATTGAAATGCTATTTTATCTTGGTCTCAAGTGTTTTTTGATTTATGACTGGCAATAAAATCTGTGAAGTATGATCATCAAAACAATCAAGCATTTGAACTAAAGAGAATAAAAGAATACTTAGATATCTGTATATATCTCTGAGATGAGGTATTATGATTATTTACATTATTCAGACTGTTATCCTCATCTTCATTGCCATATTCACAACGTTTCGGCTGTTATACATTCTGGCCTTCTTCAGGTGATTGGAATTTGGAACCGTTTAAAGCCAGATGATTTTTTAGGCTGTAAGAATTTGTTTGAGATAATAATGGCTTAGTGATACAAGTCTTACTATTTAACCCATAGCTGGGTGGAGAAGAGGTGGATTAGTACCTGATCAGAATTTGATAAACAAACAAGAAATTATAATGTGTGGGCGTAAAGTGGGGGATCAATTCTAAATTACAATCACATTATAAACTTATCCCTCACTTTGTGGCCACATTAGTTTCTATATATCTATATTCTAGAGAATGCAAATAAATCTAAAAAACATGCTTGTGTAGGTAACCAATATTTCATTGATTTGTTTTTCAATACTTTATCAACTCTTTGTAGATTATTCAAAACCAGAAAATATTTTTAGATTCTAAGGCAGGGGAGAACTTTCAGATGAAAATTGACAGGAGATAACTGATAACTGACATTCATTAAACATGGCACGTGGAACTAGAACAGTCTACCCCAGTGAGCGAAATAAAGGGTTCGGTTCGACATTCCAACCACCTGAAGAAGGCCGGAGCATACAACGTCCGAAATGTTGTAATAAATATGGCGACAAAGATGAGGACAATACTCCGAATAATGTAAATAATGTCTAAGAATTTTTTTGAGATAATTCTGATTTACTAATACAAGTCATACTAATTAACCCATACCTGGGGGAGAAGAGGTGAATTTATACCTTTCCCAAGAGTATTTGCCTGTAAGTGAATATAACAAACCTGACTGGAATTAGAACTTGGCTCTCTGATTTCCAATTCCAGGTCATTATGCATTACACCACTTACACATCCATGCTTACAGTTGCTGGCATTACCAAGCGGTCACCCATCTCATTATGAACCAGGCCTGATGTTGCTTAACTTTCGTGATCATATGAGAACTGGTATTTCAATGTGATATTGCCATAAGTCCTCAAGGTAGAATGTTAATGATGAACAGGGTGAGTTATAGGGATGAAAGCGGAAGAGATAGAAACAGATTTGAGATTAAAGAGGATAGTATAACAACTGATATTTGACTTCAAGGGGATTAAGATTGTATTGCTCAGGGAAGCACCCACATGGGAGTCTGTTCCACAAAGTCTGGTCAGTACCTAGATGGGTGACCGTTTATGAATACCAGATACTGTTAGCTTTGATGTGCAGGTGGTTTTATGGATAATGGCACACAATTGTTTATTCGAAGGCTGAGGTTCAATTCCATGTGGGGCTGACAAGGTTCAGATACTTTTTTCAACTTTCCATTTTTTTTATTCCATTCTTAGACTTACCGAAATAGCATCAGTTACCATTTATCAAATTTTCGTTTTCCGAGTTGACAGTAACCAGAATAGGTTTTGTGGCCTGGATAGGGAGATCTATATGATGTTCACCATACCATGCAAATACCTTTGCAAAAGATCTGAATCTACCTCTTCTCCCCCAGCTATTGGTTAATTAGTAGTTGTAGCACTAAATCACTATTATCTTAAAACAATTCTTACACTCTAAAAATATTTACTGGCTTTAAATAACCTGCAAGAGGTTGGTAAGCCTCAATAAGCAAATCAATCAACATTATAGTTTTGGCGATGATCATATCAGACTTGCCATTTATTATGATTTTTAAATAAAGATTTTGATGGTTTTAGTTCTTTTTCCCCTACCACTTTGGTATTGTTCCAAGTGCACTAGTAACCATAGGCACTACTGTCAACAAGTTCTAAATTTTAAATTAAATAACTCTGGCAAGTGCTATATATAGAGAATATCTATCAGGATTTCTAGGATGAGGAGTTATCATTATTGATACTGTTTACATTTTTTTTAAGCATTTCACCCCAAGCAAGATGGGAGTGCCACAAGGGTTTATAGAGAGTGAGAGCAAGAGTAAAGGATAAAGACAAGGACGGGAGATCAGGATGAAGGCATCAGAAGACATTGATTGACATTACATTTGAATATTATGGATATCAGGGAATCAAGTAAGAGGAAGGGAGTTCCACTGTTGGGAAGTGCGAGAGAAGCTGTTGGAGTAGAAGTGGCAGTTACATTTAACTGTTTTGACAGTGAAAGGGTGGGACTGAGATGCCAGCCTGGTAGCACGCTTAAATTCATGCAGTTTGGGAAACAGTGAAAGTAGCTCATCAGAGCAGTTGCCATGAAAATATGTGTAGAAAGGACATAGGGAAGCCACATCACATCTGTGAGAAAGTGACTGTAGATGAGATGCCAGATCAGGATCTATCACATTGCATTGCACTGGATTTTCCTCATCTTTATTGTTATCACAATGATTTGGCCGTTGTGGCTCTCCAACCTTCCTCAGGTGTATATGGATTCAAGTAATCTGCAGGGAACATCCATATATCACAAGCCAACCTCCATCAGATAATAATGCAGTTTCATTTCCCACTATCTATACAGTATGAAGAGAAGGATTTTAAGAGAAGTAATGGTGACTATATAATTACGATATATGTAACTTTAGCTTGTCACTGAGAGCATATATTTATACAACTAAGACTCTATTGACAGAGAAAAGTTGTAATTGAAGTTTTTTAAACGTTTTATTAATAAATATGAATTTAACAGACTATATTTACTATTTACACTATCTATATAGTAATAAATTTGGGTGTATAATCCGGACAGAGTTATTAGTTATTGACATTTGGAAAAATGTTCATGAAAGTATGTTTCAAAAATAATATCCGATAATGAATTTCGCCTATATGGCTTCATCAGATGGATAACAAAAAGATGTGTTGTATGTGTCTGCATTTGTGTGTGTTTAAAATAATTAAATCTTATATTATTTTTCCCAAGCTGGTGTTACTCAAGACTAAAAAGAGAAAGAAAATGAGTGACTTTTAAAAAAATCGTTTAACATTTATATTATCCACCTTAAGTGTCCGGGTTTTGAGATGGAAATCCTTAATTCTTTCATTCATTTCCTACCCATTCTGAAGGATGGGTAGAAAATAAATGAAAGAATTGTTTTTATCCCTGTGTTCTCTATGTCGACAGTATGTGATAAATTTGTGCATGTAATCCCGACAGATTTATAATTTTTTTTTTTTAAGCGTATCACCCCAAGCAAGGCCGGAGGCCACTATCACGCATGGGGTTACAGAAGGGTTGGAGGAAGAGCAGACAGGAGTGGTAAAGGAGAGGATGTGGAGAAAGAGAAAGTCGGTGGGTCGATCAAGGCAAGGGGGTTACAGAAGATTTGGAGCGAGAGCAGACAGGAATGAAAGATGAAAGGATGTGGAGAAGGGAAGTGGATAGATCAAGGCAACTGGAGATGTCGATTGACGCTACACTTAAACCGTTGGAGATTGTATTTGTCAGGGAAACAGTAATAGGGAAGGGAGTTCCATAGGCGAGATGTGCGAGACATGAAGCTATTGGAGTAAAATAGACGTCTACATCTAACAGTTTCAACGGTGAAGGGGTGGGAACGGGATGCCAGCTTCGTAGGACGTTTAAATTCACGAGGCCTAGTGACAAGCGAAAGCAACTCCTCTGAGCAATTACCGTGATAGTACTTGTAGAAAAGGCAGAGCGATGCAACATCGCGTCTGTGAGAGAGCGACTGCAGACGAGATGACAGATCAGGGCCAATTACATTGCCTATCCGTCTCTGGATCTTATCAAGAACCCTGAGGCAAACAGCAGGGGCCCCAGACCATATATGGCAGCAATACTCCATGCAAGGGCGAATGGTCGATTTATAGAATTGGAGGATCGATTCCGGGGAGAAAAATTTCCCGGCTCGGCACAGGGAACAAACTTTTCTTGCGGTGGATGATGCAACTGACTCGATGTATTTGTTCCATCTCAGATCAGCGGACAGCGTGAGACCGAGCAGCCGCAGAGAGGAGCTCTCGAGAAGTTGGTCTTCAGACATTCTAATGGGATGCAGGGATGGATCCTTGTGGTGGTTAATGGAGAGCAGTTTTGTTTTAGAGGCGTTAAAGTTAACCATCCATTTCTCTCCCCAGTCCACAACCGATTGGAGGTCCTTTTCAATTTGAGCTGCCAGGTTAATTTTGTCCGCCTCACTAGATTTGTGTTTGAGGCAGGAGTAAATAGTGGTGTCGTCAGCGTAGATACCGACTTGAGAGTCTATGGCGTCAGGAAGGTCGTTTATAAATATGAGGAACAGAGTAGGGCCAAGGATGGAGCCTTAAGGAACACCTGCGTTAGTGGGATAAGAGCTGGAGATGAATCCTCTGAGAACAACCTTCAAATCCCGGTTTGACAGAAACGATTGTATTAGGTCAAACAATCGACCTGTGATAACATAACCCTGGAGCTTGCGAAGGAGGCCGGCATGCCAAACTCTATCGAATGCTTTGGAGATGTAAAGGGCCACGGCACGAGTTTCGCCGTTATTATGGATAGCTTGGTAGACAAATCCAGTGATGGTCGTAAGCACATCGACAGTAGATCGGGCAAAGCGGAAACCATACTGCTTGTCTGAGAGCAGATCGTGGGATATCAGGTGATTAATCACTTCGGCGTTGATAATGGCCTCGAAGACTTTGCCGAAGAGGGGTAGGAGACTGATAGGACGGTAATTGGAAGGGTTGGAGGAGTCGCCAGAGTTCTTAAAGACAGGAACAATGGTTGAGGACTTCCAGCAGTCAGGAAAACAGGACTCCTTGAGGCAGCGGTTGTACAATTTAGAGAGGGCAGGCGCCAGTTCAGGTGCGCATTTCTTCAGGACAATGGCTGGTATTCCGTCGCCACCGGTAGCCTTGTGGTGATCTAAGTTAGAAATAATGCCCAATACCGACGACAGGGTTATGTGCAAGCCGTCCAGGAGGGCCTCAGTTCTGGGAGGGAAATCGGGCAAGGGTACCCCTGAAGAGTCAAGCGTAGAATTGGAAGAAAACTTCCGAGCGAAGCATTCGGCCTTGTCGGCAGAGGTGGTCAGGACCTCAAACTGATTGAACAGGGGAGGAATGGAGGGTTTGTTATTATTCAGAACGCTCTTGCAGAGGCGCCAGTAGTCTTTGGAGCCAAATTTGAGGGATGCAATGAGTTCCTTCATCCGAGCAGCAAATAGTGACTTGGCATCGTCGAGGGTACGCTTATACTCATTGCGTGCAGAGGTAAATAGACGTCTGTTGGAGTCGGACATATCACTACGAAAACGGTGGAAGAAGTGGTTCCTATGGGCAATGGCTGCTGAGCAAGCAGCTGTGAACTAGGGGGAGGAGCGCGGTTTGACCTTGAATTTACTGGAGGGGATGAAAGCTTCAAATACCGGCTTTAATCCAGGAAGAGAACTCAGAAGCACAATCATGAGTGGGGAGCTTAAATATAGCATCCCAGGGGACATCGCGGAGGAAGTCACGAAACGAGTCCCAGTCAGCCCGTTGGTAGCAGAATGTGGTTCTGGTGGTAGGAGGCTATTTGCAGGGGGTGGGGCTGAAGGAGATGCTAACAGACACGACAGCATGATCGGAGTTACCGATAGGACAGAGCTGCGAGGCACTACAATACTCAGGGATGGAGGTAAAACACAGGTCGAGGAGTGAGGCCTTACAGTCACGGTTGTAGGAAAAACGCGTGGGGAAATCGATTATCTGGGTGAGAGATTGAGAAACTGAAAAGTTGAGAGTATCTATGCCTGCGAGGTCAGTGGTAGCCACTGGTTGTGATGGGAGTTAAAATCGCCAAACACAAATATGTGAGCGTACGGATGGACAGAGAGGGCCCTATCTATGCTGTCAGAAATGACATCGAGTATCCCACAGTCCTGAGAGGATGGAGAGCGGTAGAGGAAGAAAAGATAGCTTACAGCATTGAGAAGAGATAGCCGGAGACACAAGTACGAATGATCCGGCGATTCGAGAGAGCACTCTCTAGCCAGAGGGAGATGGTCCTTGACGTAGACACCCAGGCCATGCATGTGGGTTAGAGAGTCTTTTCTGAGGAGAGGGAGGTATCCAGGGATCGAGAGATCAGAGGAAGGGATAGAGGAGTCAAGATTGGTCTCACATAGGGCCAGTATATCCGGGCACTTAACAATGAGGAAAGACTCAACGCTGCAGAAGTTGGTTCTAATGCCACGGATGTTGGAGAAGGAGATATTTAAAGGTTTGGGTGATTTTTGGAAGGCTGGTTTAGGTTTATATTTCTGGTTTTTGTTATTCATGTGGGTAATTGGTTTTGGAAAAAGAGAAGGCCTGAGTTAAAGGAAGCCGACGGTTATCACCCATGACGCGGGCAGAGAGGGGGTTTGGCACAGCCTGAATCATAATGTGGCCTCAGGGTTGCCCACTGGAGATGACTGCAGGGACACCTATCCATGCGCGACATGGCACTACAGACACCCCGATATTATGCAACTATTGATCAGAGCGGCCGCTCAAGACGCTATGCAAGAGTTAGGGCTCCTAACTACCAGTCGGAAACAGCAACCAGGGAACTGTCAACCGTGTACCCTCAGAATGAACAGGCAATGCCACAGACTACACGCATCACGTGAGAAACACAGCGGCACTAGTACAGAGGCCAGAGAGAGAGAGAGAGAGAGTGAGAGAGAGAGATCCGGGAACCCCTTCCTAAACACGAAACAAGGTTTGGGCCTCTACTCGTGTCCAATAGAGGGGGTGGAGGAGTGTAGACCGGGCGGTAGGAAAGCCTACCTTCTATCGACATTTGGAAAAATGATCGAAAATAAAATCCGATAATGCATTTTGCCTATAATGGCTTCATCAGATAAATAATGAAGGAAGCAAACAGGAACTTGTATTCCTATATGGAAATTTGGACTTTGCTAACTAGACACTTCTCTGTAGCTGAGTAGTATAGCACGTCAGATCAAATGACGGCTTCTGTATGGGAATACAGGTTCGATTCCTGTTGGGGAACGGATAGTTTCTATGAAAATCCATTAGGATTTCATTGGACTGGGCTTTGTTGACGTTGCCACATCTACACATGTGCATGAAACAAGAGATGCAGTTAGTTTCAAAATTTTTAAAAAGAATATTTTTGAGACAATATTTTTTTTGTCAAGCGCGCCAAAATCATCTGTATTCTTTTTCGTTTGTTCTCCATCACTATTTTTCTAAATGCTGTTTGCTGACATACAAAATTATACAAACTTATATATCATTAATATCATATACAAGTTATTGACATTTGGAAAAAGGTTCATGAAAATACCTTTCGAATATAATATCCAATAATGCATTTTGCCGCTAAAAGATTCATCAGAAAGATAACAAAAATGTGTTGTGTGTGTTTAAAATAATTAAATCTTATATTATTTTTGGGGATTTCATACCCAAATTTCTTACATACTGTTGACATGGAGAATGCATGAATAAAAACAATTCTTTAATTTATTTTCTACCAATGCTAAAGAATTCTTTAATTTATTTTCTACCCAAGCTGAAGAATTCTTTAATTTATTTTCTATCCATGCTGAAGAATTCTTTATTTTCTACCCATGCTGAAGAATTCTTTAATTTATTTTCTACCCAAGCTGAAGAATTCTTTAATTTATTTTCTACCCAAGCTGAAGAATTCTTTAATTTATTTTCTACCCATGCTGAAGAATTCTTTAATTTATTTTCTACCCAAGCTGAAGAATTCTTTATTTTCTACCCATGCTGAAGAATTCTTTAATTTATTTTCTACCCAAGCTGAAGAATTCTTTATTTTCTACCCATGCTGAAGAATTCTTTAATTTATTTTCTACCCATGCTGAAGAATTCTTTATTTTCTACCCTAGCTGAAGAATTCTTTAATTTATTTTCTACCCAAGCTGAAGAATTCTTTATTTTCTACCCATGCTGAAGAATTCTTTAATTTATTTTCTACCCAAGCTGAAGAATTCTTTAATTTATTTTCTACCCAAGCTGAAGAATTCTTTAATTTATTTTCTACCCATGCTGAAGAATTCTTTAATTTATTTTCTACCCAAGCTGAAGAATTCTTTATTTTCTACCCATGCTGAAGAATTCTTTAATTTATTTTCTACCCAAGCTGAAGAATTCTTTATTTTCTACCCATGCTGAAGAATTCTTTAATTTATTTTCTACCCAAGCTGAAGAATTCTTTAATTTATTTTCTATCCATGCTGAAGAATTCTTTATTTTCTACCCATGCTGAAGAATTCTTTAATTTATTTTCTACCCAAGCTGAAGAATTCTTTAATTTATTTTCTACCCAAGCTGAAGAATTCTTTAATTTATTTTCTACCCATGCTGAAGAATTCTTTAATTTATTTTCTACCCAAGCTGAAGAATTCTTTATTTTCTACCCATGCTGAAGAATTCTTTAATTTATTTTCTACCCAAGCTGAAGAATTCTTTATTTTCTACCCATGCTGAAGAATTCTTTAATTTATTTTCTACCCATGCTGAAGAATTCTTTATTTTCTACCCTAGCTGAAGAATTCTTTAATTTATTTTCTACCCAAGCTGAAGAATTCTTTATTTTCTACCCATGCTGAAGAATTCTTTAATTTATTTTCTACCCAAGCTGAAGAATTCTTTAATTTATTTTCTACCCAAGCTGAAGAATTCTTTAATTTATTTTCTACCCATGCTGAAGAATTCTTTAATTTATTTTCTACCCAAGCTGAAGAATTCTTTATTTTCTACCCATGCTGAAGAATTCTTTAATTTATTTTCTACCCAAGCTGAAGAATTCTTTATTTTCTACCCATGCTGAAGAATTCTTTAATTTATTTTCTACCCAAGCTGAAGAATTCTTTATTTTCTACCCATGCTGAAGAATTCTTTAATTTATTTTCTACCCATGCTGAAGAATTCTTTAATTTATTTTCTACCCAAGCTGAAGAATTCTTTATTTTCTACCCATGCTGAAGAATTCTTTAATTTATTTTCTACCCAAGCTGAAGAATTCTTTATTTTCTACCCATGCTGAAGAATTCTTTAATTTATTTTCTACCCAAGCTGAAGAATTCTTTATTTTCTACCCATGCTGAAGAATTCTTTAATTTATTTTCTACCCAAGCTGAAGAATTCTTTATTTTCTACCCATGCTGAAGAATTCTTTAATTTATTTTCTACCCATGCTGAAGAATTCTTTATTTTCTACCCTAGCTGAAGAATTCTTTAATTTATTTTCTACCCAAGCTGAAGAATTCTTTATTTTCTACCCATGCTGAAGAATTCTTTAATTTATTTTCTACCCAAGCTGAAGAATTCTTTAATTTATTTTCTACCCAAGCTGAAGAATTCTTTAATGTATTTTCTACCCAAGCTGAAGAATTCTTTAATTTATTTTCTACCCAAGCTGAAGAATTCTTTATTTTCTACCCATGCTGAAGAATTCTTTAATTTATTTTCTACCCAAGCTGAAGAATTCTTTATTTTCTACCCTAGCTGAAGAATTCTTTAATTTATTTTCTACCCAAGCTGAAGAATTCTTTATTTTCTACCCATGCTGAAGAATTCTTTAATTTATTTTCTACCCAAGCTGAAGAATTCTTTATTTTCTACCCATGCTGAAGAATTCTTTAATTTATTTTCTACCCATGCTGAAGAATTCTTTATTTTCTACCCTAGCTGAAGAATTCTTTAATTTATTTTCTACCCAAGCTGAAGAATTCTTTATTTTCTACCCATGCTGAAGAATTCTTTAATTTATTTTCTACCCAAGCTGAAGAATTCTTTAATTTATTTTCTACCCAAGCTGAAGAATTCTTTAATTTATTTTCTACCCAAGCTGAAGAATTCTTTATTTTCTACCCATGCTGAAGAATTCTTTAATTTATTTTCTACCCAAGCTGAAGAATTCTTTATTTTCTACCCTAGCTGAAGAATTCTTTAATTTATTTTCTACCCAAGCTGAAGAATTCTTTATTTTCTACCCATGCTGAAGAATTCTTTAATTTATTTTCTACCCAAGCTGAAGAATTCTTTATTTTCTACCCATGCTGAAGAATTCTTTAATTTATTTTCTACCCATGCTGAAGAATTCTTTATTTTCTACCCTAGCTGAAGAATTCTTTAATTTATTTTCTACCCAAGCTGAAGAATTCTTTATTTTCTACCCATGCTGAAGAATTCTTTAATTTATTTTCTACCCAAGCTGAAGAATTCTTTAATTTATTTTCTACCCAAGCTGAAGAATTCTTTAATTTATTTTCTACCCATGCTGAAGAATTCTTTAATTTATTTTCTACCCAAGCTGAAGAATTCTTTATTTTCTACCCATGCTGAAGAATTCTTTAATTTATTTTCTACCCATGCTGAAGAATTCTTTATTTTCTACCCTAGCTGAAGAATTCTTTAATTTATTTTCTACCCAAGCTGAAGAATTCTTTATTTTCTACCCATGCTGAAGAATTCTTTAATTTATTTTCTACCCAAGCTGAAGAATTCTTTAATTTATTTTCTACCCAAGCTGAAGAATTCTTTAATTTATTTTCTACCCATGCTGAAGAATTCTTTAATTTATTTTCTACCCAAGCTGAAGAATTCTTTATTTTCTACCCAAGCTGAAGAATTCTTTATTTTCTACCCATGCTGAAGAATTCTTTAATTTATTTTCTACCCAAGCTGAAGAATTCTTTATTTTCTACCCATGCTGAAGAATTCTTTAATTTATTTTCTACCCAAGCTGAAGAATTCTTTAATTTATTTTCTACCCATGCTGAAGAATTCTTTAATTTATTTTCTACCCATGCTGAAGAATTCTTTAATTTATTTTCTACCCAAGCTGAAGAATTCTGTAATTTATTTTCTACCAATGCCGAAGAACTTCTCTTTCCAAACTCGGACACTTAAAAGCATAGAATATAAAAAATGTTAAACGATTTTTTAAAAAGTCATTAATTTTCTCTCTCTTTTAGTTTCATGCAATGCGAGCTGGGGAAAAAATAATACAAGATTTAATTATTTTAAAAACACACAAATGCATACACACACAACACACTTTTTTGTTATCCATCTGATGAAGCCATTAGAGGTGAAATTCATCATCGGATATTGTTTTCAAAACACATTTTCATGAACGTTTTTCCAAATGTCAGTAACTTATAACTATTTATATTCAGACTCTTGTCCTCATTTTTGTTGCTGTTATGACAACGTTTCAGCTGTTGAGCTCCCCAGTCTTTCTCAGGTGTATATAAAAAATGTATATTGAATTAGTTAACCTTCAGGAAATTTTGAACCGAACCCTTTCTTCAATCTATGGAGGTAGACTGTTCTTGTTCCACTGTTCATGTATACAGATATCTAGTTTTTATTTTTAGTACTGCTCAGTTAACAACCAACATTTTAATTCACTAAGTTAGGAAACAATACCATAGTGGATTAAAGTACTGGTTTGTGGATATAGGTGGCAAAATAATTGTGAGTTCAATCACTAGACCAGGTAGTGTGTACTTGGACTCAGTGGAAACAAGTGAGCAATGAAACACAACAGAGGACTGAAACGAAGATGAAAACAATAGTCTGAATGTAAATAGTTTAAATAATGGAAAGAATGATTTATTTAAACTCCATGTTGCTTGTCACATGACTTCTGGGTAAGACTGTGTACCAGCATTTTGGAGAGTGTCCAGGGGGAGCAACTTATGTAGATTAACATATTTCCTAATTTTTAAAATTTTCTGGCAAGGTTCAGATAGTTATTTTTCCAATTTATCATTTTCTTTTGATTCCATTCTTAGATTTATCAAAATAGCATCAGTTACCGTTTATCAAATTTTCTTTTTACGAGTTGACAATAACCAGAATAGGTTTTGTGGCCTGGATAGGGAGATCTATTTGATGTTCACCATACTATACTATCATTACTATTATTATTATTGTTGTTATTATTAGTAGTTCAAAAGTAATTCTACCAAACACGTTTTGAAGAATTCCATCCTGTTGTTTAAATGTTTTGGTTGTGCCAAAGTTTAGTTTTGAAGTACTCAGTTGCTTTCATTGCTTGTTTTGGCAGACATTCTCAAAGATAAAGTCAGATTTGGGAAGGATTGTAAGAAAAAGACTTCTTTGAAGAAAAGTAGTTGTTTTTGTTATTGTAGATTTTTCATCTTCTTCACTTCCAAATTCTTCCTCCTCCTCACCCACCCCCATACCTCTGACGTGTTTAATGGTTTTTTGTTCATCAAATTAGACAATTATGTTTTCTCATCTGTCATTGTTTTCATTCCTGATATCTTATTGCTCAGATATTTATGGGAGACTTGAGAAAGCCTTGCAGAAATATTCAAAATTCGGTAGAATTGACTGGATCGTCTTCTGATTATCAAGCACAGTCTATTCATATTTACCTATTTCAGACTGTTCGTATCTACCTATCCGCCTCAAACTCTTTATAGCTACCTATCTGTCTCGGACTGTTTGTAGCTAAATATCTAACTCAGTCGGTTCGTATCTAGCAATCCGTATCAAAATGTTCGTATCTAGCAATCCGTATCAAAATGTTCGTATCTAGCAATCCGTATCAAAATGTTCGTATCTAGCAATCCGTATCAAAATGTTCGTATCTAGCAATCCGTATCAAAATGTTCGTATCGAGCAATCCGTCTCTGACTGTCCATATCGAGCAATCCGTCTCTGACTGTCCGTATCGAGCAATCCGCCTCTGACTGTCCGTATCGAGCAATCCGTCTGACTGTCCGTATCGAGCAATCCATCTAAAACTGTTCATATCTAGCTATCCATCTCAGATTGTATCTAGCAATCCATCTCAGAGTTTTCATATCTAGCAATCCATCTAAAACTGCTCGTATCTAGCTATCCATCTAAAAGTGCTCATATCTAGCTATCCATCTAAAAGTGCTCATATCTAGCTATCCATCTAAAACTGCTCGTATCTAGCTATCCATCTCAGACTATTCGTAGCCACCTATCCATCTCTGTTTGTATCTGTATATCTATCTATATCAATTTGTGTGTATTTTTATCTCTGTCTGTTCCTATCTATATATTTATTTCAATTTGTTCACATTTATCAGCTTGTGATTAGATCCCCCATTAAAACACTCGGGTCCTCATATGCTTACCAAAGATTGTGGATCATGTAATGAATAACAGTTTAGAACTGTAACTTGTCTCCCTGTGTTCCAATTCCAGTCGAGTTTGTTATATTCCCTAACCCTGCCAAAAACCTGTGGGGAAGTCATGTATCCACCTCTGCTCTTTCCAGCTATGGAATTGCATCAGTAATGGGTGAAAGCCAACAAAAATGCTTTCATTCCAGCAAAGGAATTACCAAGTTAAATCACATTCATCTCTTTGGCTCTCACACACATGCTTGGCCGCTATAGCCCATGGGAATCACTTCTTCCAGCTGTACCAATGCAACAGGTCTGATTGCAACAGATGTCACTTAGTCTCTGCTCATAATGAGTGCAAGCGTGTCATCAAAGAAGCTAGTTGCTGTTTGCTGATAGAATGAACCAATGTATAACATCTCGCAAGTTCCGTTGGCAACAAAGATAAAGAAACAATGCAAACAGTGTAAATAGATAGATCTAAATAGGCTGAAATTAATATATAGATCTAAATAGACTGAAATTAATATATAGATCTAAATAGACTGAGATTGATAGATAGATCTAAATTGACTGAGATTGATAGATAGATCTAAATAAAATGAGATTGAAGGACTGATCTAAATAGACTAAGATTGATAGACTGATCTAAATGGACTGAGATTAGCTGCCAGATATAAATAGACTGAGATTGATAGATAGATATAAATAGACTGGAATTAATAGATCTAAATAGACTGAGATTAATAGATTGATCTAAGACGGATCTAAATAGACTGATCTAAATGGACTGAGATTATTTGACAGATCTAAATAGACTGAAATTAATAGAGAGATCTAAATAGACAGATTAATAGATATAAATATCTTCAAATTAAAAGATAGATCTAAATAGACTGGAATTAACAGATAGATATAAATAGACTGAAATTAGTTGACAGATCTAAATAGACTGACATTGATAGATCAATCTAAGTAGACTGAAATTAATAGATATATCTAAATAGACTGAAATTAATAGACTGATCTAAATAGACTGAGATTGATGGATCGATCTAAATAGACAGATTAATAGATCTAAATAGTCTAAAATTAAATGATAGATCTAAATTGACTGAGATTGATAGATATATGTTAATTGACCGAGATTGATAGATAGATTTAAATAGACTGAGATTGATAGATCTAAATAGACTGAGATTGATAGACTGATCTAAATGGACTGAAATTTGTTGACAGATCTAAATAAACTGAGATTGTTAGATAGATCTAAATAAACTGAGATTGATAGATAGATCTAAATAAACTGAGATTGATAGATAGATCTAAATAAACTGAGATTGATAGATAGATCTAAATAGACTGAGATTGATAGATAGATCTAAATAAACTGAGATTGATAGATAGATCTAAATAAACTGAGATTATTAGATTTAAATAGACCGAGATTATTGTTGGCTCCTCAGGAATGTGCTAAAGAACAGAAAATCCTCAATCCCACTTTTATTCAATCAATTCAAAGTCCTGATATCTACAGCAGATAAGATTGAAAGCATTGCTTGGAAATTCTTTTCCAACTCAACACTTGATTCATTTGGAATACACACACCTGATTTCCCCAACAGGACAGAGTTTCTACTGAGCAATATCTATATAGCCCTATCACTAATCTCAGACATCATTTCTAAATCAGACACCCATAAGACAAGCTGAGGTGATGGAATCCCAGCCATCATCATCCTAAAGAAATGTACTGCTTAGGTGGCTCCAGTTCTCTCCAAACTCTAGAACTATTGCCTCTCAGCTTCCTACTTTGAGATGGTTGAAATTTCTCCTCTGTAATTCTTGTTTTTAAAACTTCTTTAGAAAATTCTAACCCCTCTAACTATTGCCCTATTAGTCTCCTATTGCTTTTCCGCTAAGTATTCGAGGCATTAATGAATGCTGAAGGGGTTTAAGCATTTTACTTCTCATGACCGATTCTCTGACAAACAATATGGTTTCTGCTTTGCCATATCTACCGCTGATGTGCTAACAACCATCACTGAATCAATCTCTTGATAATAATGGCAAAGCTCAAGCTGTGGAACTAGATATCTCGAAAGCATTTGGCAGTGTTTGGCACGCTGGTCTTCTACATAAGATCCATAGCTATGGTGTCACTTGATGATTGTTTGATTTAATCCAATTGTACCTATCAAATCATGAAATGAAGGTCATTTTGAATGGCCCACTTCCAGATACTTTCACACAAACACACGTGTCCCCCAAGGCTCTATCCTGGGTCCTATGCTGTTTGTGATCTCCATCTATGACCTTTCTGATGTCATCAATTCCCAAGTAGGCATTTATTATGATGACATTACCATTTACTCCTGTCTCAATAGAAAATCTGTCACAGTTGAAAAAGTTAACTTGGCCACTGTGCTTGAAAACGACCTCCAATCTGTGGTTAACTGGAGCAAGAAATGGCTTGTATATTTTAATGCCTCCAAAATTAACTGGTCTTATTTAACTACCATAGAGAAACTTCCCTGACCGCGATCAGCATAGCTGATGCTTGACTCCTGGAGCGTGTCACATTGCTACTTCTTGGCCTCAGATTTTCAACTGTCTTGAAGTGGAACAGCTACATTGAATCAATAGCTGCATCTACTGCAAGGAAAGTTGGTTCATTGTGTCATGCCAGAAGGTTTTTCTCGTCAAAGTCCATCTTGCACATTGACAAATCTACCATTCATCTGTACATTGAATATTGTTGCCATATTGTACTCCTGCTACTCATGTCTAGGTTCTTGACAAAATCCAAAGAAGGATCTGCAATATAATCAGTCCTGACTTGGCATCTCGACTTCAGTCACTTTCTCACCGACATTACATGGCTTCCCACTGTCTTTTCTACAAATATTTTCATAGCAACTGCTCTTACAAGCTTTTTTTCCTTGGTGCCCTCACTAAGTGAGTTTAAGTGTGCTTCTCGACAGGCATCTAGGTCCCACCCTTTTACTGTTGAATTAGGTAAATGTAACCACCACCTATACTTCAACAGTTTCTTTTCTCGCACTTCCTACCCATGGAGATCCTTTCCATTTTCTTGCTTCCTTGATAACTACAATCTTCAAAAATTTAAATGAAACGTCAATTGATATCTTTTATCTTCTTGAACCTGTTCAGCTTTTATCCTTTCCTAAATCTTCCCTATACCCAGTTTTTTCTCTTATGGTCACTGTCTGTAACCACCTGCATACCAGTGGCATTCCCACCTTGCTTGAAGTGAAATAAAAAAAAAAAAAGTAGTATTATCACCAAAAAATTATTACAATAAAAAAATATTTTCTGGCTTTAAATAACCTGCAAAAGGTTGATAAAGTCTAAAAAAAAAATATCATCCATATCTATTTCAGTCTATTTGAATCAATCTACCTCTGTATGTATCTCAGTCTATTCTTAACTATCTTTCAATTTCAGTCTGTTCATATCTATCACAGTTTATCTATCTATTGTAGTCTATCATATTTTCATATTCATTCATCTATCTATCAATCTCAGTCTGTTCAGATCTATTTATCAATCCCAGTCTGTTCAGATCTATCTATCAATCCCAGTCTGTTCAGATCTATCTATCAATCCCAGTCTGTTCAGATCTATCTATCAATCCCAGTCTGTTCAGATCTATCTATCAATCCCAGTCTGTTCAGATCTATCTATCAATCCCAGTCTGTTCAGATCTATCTATCAATCCCAGTCTGTTCAGATCTATCTATCAATCCCAGTCTGTTCAGATCTATCTATCAATCCCAGTCTGTTCAGATCTATCTATCAATCCCAGTCTCAGTAACCAATATTTTACCAGAGCTCATATTGCAATTTTTGTTATTGTTATTGTTTTTCTCTAGCACTCCATATTACTGGTTTCCATATTGTTTCCGTTTCTATGCTTGGCCCGCTTAAGAGATTTTTGTGGCCTAACACATGCACTGATTCTTTCAGTTTTCATATTTTTCAGTGATGTTTTCTGTCTATTATTTCAACCTCATCCCACGGGGGATGGTGATCTCCCTTTTCACTTGTTATATGGTCAGCTATACCTGATTTTTCTATTTCCTCTCTTTATGATGTTCCTGCAGTCCTGTCATGGGGGGGGGGGGCTGTTTCTCCTTTATATTATGGGATGGCATACACAGAGTCCATAACCCTTTGAGCCCTGACCACTGCTTTACCAGTGGTAGAGAAAAATGATGTAATGCCCAGTCACCGGTTGAACAGTGGGTAAACACTTGTAACTATTTTTACATCAACCATGAAACATTACATACCAATTATTTGTGAATTTTGACTCAGGAACTCAGGCAGAAGGGTTAAAATTGTTCAGAAATGCAGGGGTCAAAGGGTTAATCATGTTCTCTATGGAAGGTCTTACTCAGAAATGGTGTCTGCAAAATGTTGAACCACTTTTGAAGGTCATACTGATGTTCTATGGACCACAGAACTTTTGTATTTTTTTTCGATAATCTCTTCACCTGAGGAAGGCTGGAGTGTACAATGGCCAAAATATGAATATGGCAATAAAGATGAGGACAACAGTCTGTACAATATAAATAATGTAAATAATTACAATACCTCACCTCAGAAATACACACAGATCCTGAAGAAGGCAGGAGCATACAACAGCCGAAATGTTGTGAATATGGCAATAAAGATAAGGACAACAGTCTGAACAATATAAATAATGTAAATAATTACAATATCTCATCTCAGATATATAGACAGATCATGAAGAAGGCTGGAGCATACTACAGCCGAAATGTTGTGAATATGGCAATAAAGATGAGGACAACAGTCTGAACAATATAAATATTGTAAATAATTACAATACCTCATCTCAGATATATAGACAGATATCTATGTATGTTTG
>OZ038511.1:12607255-12692255 GCA_964036315.1 Acanthosepion esculentum
AAGCAGAAGCCTGAATTTCGTAGACGCACTCGACTTTTGTGAGAATTAAACGTTCTCCGAAGATTCTGAAGTGTGAATGTGCTTGTATGCACTGGTACGAACTGCAGGTGCTCCGATCAACTGTTAATGAAACCGGAACTTTAGTGGAGCAATCATGTCTAATGCCGGTGTTCATGTGTCTAGCAGCTTGTGTTGCAACTGAATACGGTGAGGTTATCATAGTGTACAAACAAACGCGATGATGGCGGGTGAAGGTATGAAAGTCAGAAGGCAGAAAAAGAGCTGGATAACATTTACAAAGATGTCTTAGTAATGACAAGTGGAGACTACGACGACCTAACGTTAAAACCAATATGACAAACAAAAAAAATTGCCATGCATATGTGTTAAACGATACCGGGCGGGTTGTCTACAGGACCTCTGTGTAGGTGATGTTTCTAGCACAGTTGATGGGAGAGTAAATGAAAACGCTGTCCTTAGACCCAACTCGTGAGCACCCAACGTAAAGTTGGCCGTGAGAGAAGCACTGCTCACGTAAATGCAAACCTGCGATGCTAAGCGTCTGTCCTTGTGATTTGTTAATGGACATAGCAAAGCAAAGCTTCACGGGAAATTGTGAGCGACGAAAGTTGAGTGGTACGCTTGCGTCTGACGGAAGATGCATCCTGGGAATCAGAACGACTTCCCCCTTGCCGCAGACAGTTGCAATGGTCGCCTCAATCAGGTTCGGAGAAAGGGATTTAATAATGAGGCCAGTCCCGTTGCACTGTTTAGGTGGGAGCAAATTCCTGATTAGCATAATCGGAGCACCAACTTTGAGCCGAAGAATATGAGGTGGGAGTCCAGACGGCTGAAGGGAGTTCAAAACTTCTATGGGATACTCAGCTAATTCAGATGGATCGGAAGTTCTCTCGATGGACTTATAAACATGACATTGCCCGGGAATGCAATCCAACAATTTAAGGTTGATGGAATCAACTGTACAGTTCTTCGGTGCCAATATGGCCCTCCCAGCAAGCCAATCGGCATCGGCAAAATTAGTGGATAGGTTGTAGAAGACTGCATTCACCAATTCATCCGGTGATTCAACAGTGGTGGCAAGCTGATCCATCTGCAGAAAACCCTGTGTGTCATGGCATTTTCCCCTCCCCAAGAGCAAGAAGGTCCCGTGCGAAGTCAGTGGATCTGGAATCCCCATTCAAGTAGGCACGCATATTCGTGCTCAGTTTAAGAGTCTCCACGTGGCGCCAAAGGGCAGACGACTTCAAGCAGGCGCGGACAGCGTCAGCGCGTGTACCTTTAGGAATAACAGGTAGAGTCTGCCTAAAGTCGCCTGCGAGGAGAAGGGTTACTCCACCCATGGGGTCGGAGGAGTCGCGGATGTCTTGGAGACTTCGGTCAAGTGCCTCAAGGGCGCCCTTGTGTGCCATCGTACACTCATCCCAAACTATAAGTTTGCATCTCCGCAGAACTACAGCCTATGGAGAAATCTTTGTTATGTTGCAGAGAGGAGTTTGTGACCGGCATAGATCAAGCGGCAATCTAAAAGCCGAATGAGCGGTTCTACCTCCCGGTAGCAACGTTGCAGCAATCCCGGAAGATGCGACCGCAATAGCGATCTCCCCACGACGCCGTACCTCTGCCAGGACTAATTTAGTAACAAAAGTTTTGACAGTTCCTCCGGGCGCATCTAAAAAGTATATACCTCCACTGGAGCTGTTTGCCCTGTCTGTTATGGTAGTGAAAGCAACCTTCTGATCAGGTAGAAGTTTGGGCTCATTTTCACTAATGTATGCGTTCAGCCCCTCGATGAAGTAGGATGTTTCCCGCAATAACTCAGTTGGTAAAGTGTCAAAACCGTCTCTGAGCGGTGGTGGTAAACCGTAAGTTGGTAAAGAGGCACCTCCCAGTTCGAAAACATCTTCTAGGGCCACCAGCGCTCTGTTGAATATGAAGTCAGTAAAACCGCATTCAACTCCTGGGCTGTTACGCTGAACGGAGAACAGCACATCCTCTGACATGGATTCTCTGTACTTTATCCAGAGCGACAGAGGATCGCTTAGTTCGCATCGCAAAAGCAAAATGGCGAACAGCGTTCGAAGCCGTGATGGCGTTCTGAGAAGTTCACCCTCCGCCATGGCTGCATCCCATTGGGAGTCGTCTTCAAGCAATCCCAAACGGAAGCATGCCTCTCTATACGACTGGCACTCTATGCCGTTGACAGTGTGAATATCTGTGAAACTCGTTGGCCCAGCAATTTCATGAAGTAGAAGGCGGGGGTAAAAGCACTCCTGCTGGCTGGGGGGCACAGTATAAACGCGTCCAAGGCAAGAGTTAGACCTTACATCGGGATAACCCTCGACAGGGTCACCAGCCTTTCACCGAACCCACCGGTTGTTTGACCACACGTAGTAGGACGGGACTTGGGGGTATAACAATGTTTTGGCAAAAGCATCTGTTGAGCATAATTTAAAGAAAGCCGTTAGGATTGTGTCTTTAGGGTTTTCCGCGACCTGCTGGGCGTTTTGTTCGGTGAAGTACATCCTCTGTCCATTTTCTAAGTGAATAGCAAGCTGCACAATGATTGGAGCCCTTTGGTGTATGGGGAATCCGAAAATTCGCCAAAAGGCCTCGCTACTGCTGAGGTAGCGTCCAGCCATGTAATCGGCCACCTCGTCAACCCAATTGTCGCGCCGGATACCGAAATCGGCAGCATCGCTGCCTTTATTAACGTACTTGCAGATGTACTTTATTGATTTAACCGAGTGGCAGTATTCAACGTTTATGTGGGCTCCAAAAGTCTTGGATAGCAACGGGCAATAAAGCACCACCCAACGATTGTTCAGAGTGTGCCCCTTAACTGTCACAGTTCTGCCGCCCTCAGCGGGGCTTCTACGTCTGTACAGTGGGTAACCATCCGTCGCAGTCTGCGTTTCTGAGATAAACCTACGGGGGTAACCCTTTGCGCAAGTGGGGCCGCTTAACCAACACGTCCTTTTTTCGTAATTCGCGCCACAAGGGCCGTGTATCATATTGTTTTTAATGATTTCGTGGAGCGCAGGATCCGGAATTTCAGCAGAAATAAAATCGTCTATTTTGTTTGCGTCAACCTTATCGTTGAGCGACAGCAGAATGTGGGCATGAGGTAAACCGCGTTTCTGCCATTCCACTTTATACATGACACTTAACGCGACCGAAGCCCTTTAAGGATTAAATCCATAAGCTTACACTCTGTAACCGGAAAACGCGGGCAATTAAGTCAGGGCGGTGTGAGTACGGCTGACTTGGAAAATGTTCGCGTGTGATTTCAACCCATTTCGGATTGCACGTGAACGTGACGAACAAATCAGGCCTCCCGTAATGACGGACATAGGTCATTGCGTCTTGTGTCCTTTCATGCATGTATCGAGGGCCACTAGTGTAAGAGGAAGGCAAAATGCACGGTTTGCCGAGATTGCGTGGGTCACCATCAGAACACAGACCATCACAAAGGTGAATGTAGGAGTCGGCTCTAAGTTTGGATTGGTTTAACTTGATGAATTCTAACCTCTCCGACTCCATTTTTGCAGCCATGTCAACAGCGAATTGAAGAAATAGTTGACGGCACCTGTGCAAGTGGTTAAATTCACCCTCCCAAACCATAAACATGTAGGCGTAGTAAGCCCTACAGGAGACCGTCTTTGAGGTCGACATGGAATCGCTGCTTGCCTGGTATATTGGGATTTTGAAATACTGGAGAGAGTCGTATGAACGGTGAGTTTCACTAATGCGGCGCAGACCACCGCCCCGGTACCTTATGACAATGTCACGGCTGTTATGCTCCTCACCGTGGATGACTGCGGCAACTTCATTACATGCAGGAGCATTGAAGCGACGCTCATGCTCACCGTGAGGCTGTCTGTCTGCATCAATGACAACGCTGAAAGAGGGCGAAGAGTTGTTTTGCAACGCAAACTTTAAGCTTCGGATGTAACTGTTAGTTTCGTGAAGCATGTCTTGTAGACGGAACAGAATGTCTCCACGGGGACCGACGGAAATATCGCTAGGCAGAATGCCGAGACGCGCATCACCCTGCTTGTTGTAGTCAGCGAGAAAGTAAATTTGTAGGAACTGAGGTGGCTCTCCCTGATCAGCCAAAAGTTATCCCATTAAGTGGTAAACCTGGCCTTGCACTTTGAAAGTAGGCATCCATCCCCCTCACTAATAGCCTTCGCACCAAAAGACGTCATCTGGAAGCAACAGTTGTACTTCCGTATTGCTTCAAGAAAATGCGTTGACTCCGAAGTTGTACCCAGAAGGAGGTCCTTAAGCGGCTGGGGAGGTTCGTCTAAAGAAGGGAGTTTGATTTTGCTCCCAGAGCAACAAAGCCCAGGTTGTTCACCGGCCCACTTTTTTGCGTTGCAAAAAGTGCAAACTATCCATTGCCCCTATTTATACGTCTCTCCTAGCGGAATAGTTGACAGTGCAGTCATAATTGTATGCGGCATTTGACCAAAATGACGCACACGGCGAAGTTACGCCATTCAAAGAAGGTCGAAGTTGGCTAAAGTTTTCGAGCCGTTGACGGCGTAGTTCAGAGTTTTCTGCGGCCCTGGCAGACGCAGTAGAGCGGGCATTTCTAACGCGACGAACAGTGGTTTGTGCAGAGCTTTCTAGGGCTCTGGCAGAAACAGTGGAGCGGGCATTTCTAACGCGACGAACAGTGATCTGTGCGGGGCTTTCTAAGGTTCTGACAGACGCGGTGGATAGGGCATTTCTAAAGCGACGATGAGCGTTTTCTTGGCTATTATACAACCATTTTGAGATTTTTTTTCTACATATACTACCTGGAGTGTTACTGTCTCTTTACCCTGACTCCTCACTCCCCAAAACAAAAATGAATAATGATAAATCTTGCAGGTCTCATCATTTTACATCTGAAATGGCTAGATATAAACCGGAAGTTCTATGCTGACAGTTTCTTCTATTGCACTTCTTGCTTGTGGAACTGAGATCTTGCTTTACGGTCAACTTTGATCTTCAAAAATTTAAATGCAATTTAAATTTCAATCATTATTCTCATATTTCCTCACACTCAGTTACCCCTTGCATCTTAGTGGCTTTATTCCCTCGTTTGGGGTGAAATGCTAAAGAGAAAGAATGAAGGAAAATGTGAAGAAAAGAGAAAGTAAAGGAAGAGAATCAAAATAAGAAAGAGAAAAGACCGAAAAAGGAAAATGGCGAAAGAACGAAAAGAGAGAGAGAGAAAAGAGAGGTAAATAGAGAGTGCGAAATAAACAGAGAGAAAGAGAGTGAGAGAAAAGAACAACAGGAAAAGGGACATCAAATGTTAAAAGATAAAAAAAACAACACACAAGACATTAAATGGACTATTTAGTGCTATATCATGTCAGTTTTAGTAGAATCACTAAAAGCCATAAATAATCCTGCCATGATTGTTTGCCTGAGGTAGAATTTAACAAAATGGCTGGGTATGTGTCAAGAGGAAAAATACTCTCGTCTGAGAATGCGATGAAATAATTTGTCTCACTATGGTTTGATTGTAAAAATGGATACAAACACACAAAAGAATGGTGAACTGCAATGTAATACCAATCCTCTCATGTGGCAATGAATACTGCATAATCTCCTTACAGATGGAGAGGTGACTTGAGACAACAGGAAAATGGTTCTGTCGAAAGCTTCTGAGAATACCATGGACTGAACATATAAGCAATTGGGAAGTTTCAAGAAAAACGGGAACAAAAAAGACACTAGTACTTAAAATCAGAAAGATAGTGTTGAAAATTTTGGGACACACATGCTGAAAGAGAACTTGGTTAATTTGACCCTCAGTGGAGTTATTGACGGCAAAAGAGGGAGAGAAAGAAATCGAGTAACCTACCTAACAAGATGGTGTAAATGGATGACAGAATAGGGTCTGAGAGATATTAAGGGGACAAACACTCCTTAGAATTACAAAGGATAGGAAGTTGTGGAGAGTCATAATTACCCATGTCTTGAATGGACACTGGTCATAAAAGAATCATTATATTGTTTGGTTAGTGTTATGGTGAAACCTTTTGATGGAGAGTAACACACACACACACACATTATATATATATATATATATATATATATATATATAGTGGGGGGGAAACAAATATTCGTACACATATTAATTTTTAATATATTGTATTTGCAACTAATAAATAAACATACTTTTCATATAATTAACTGTGCCCAAATTCATAATATTTAAATATGTATAGAAAACAGGAAAAATTTGATTTAACAGAAATAAATCTCATTTATTCATTTCAATGGGTGAAAAAAGTATTTGTACCGTGCAAATTTCAGATTTTAAAACTTTTAAATTGCTTTAATACTCCAGATTATTCAAGTGGAATATTCTAGAATGTTCCAATAATTTTCTCACTAGTTATTTTTAGCTTAAAAATTACAAACAGAACATTCTGTAATTGATATTCGTGCAAGAAGTTTACCATCATGGCAGGAGGTAAAGAATTGTCAAATTCGCAAGAATAACTGATTAAGATCTGGAAAGAAGGTAAAAGTCACAGAAAATCTCAGACAATCTGAATATTCCATTTACTACCATGTTAATTCATTGCAAGTTATAAAAAATTCAAAACTGCTGAAAATCAAAGAAGAATAGGTGTTACACGGAAGATTTCTTCAAGATCTTTGCGGAAATTTAAATTAAGCAAAATCCAATTGTTACTCGTCAAGAGGTGCAAGGTGATTTGCTCTCATTAGGAAACTGTAGCGGACCGTGGTGTGAAGATATGAAGAGATATCAGAAGGTTAAAATTTCCTGCTGGCCGGTCCAGCTACATGAGAATGTCGGACATTAAGTCCAAAGAAGACAAAGAAAACAAACAAGACCGATATACACGGGTAAACAAATATATTAATACACAAAGACATGAAAAGTTACATAGTGTTTGTATGGAGAAGTTATGTGTGTGTGTTGTGTTGAGTGTCCGTACGTACGTGTATTGTTCTTAGCGTGTTCCCAGAATTTGGGAAACGCTGTATCTGTGAGAGGTCACAGATTGGTGTAAGTGGAAAAAGAACGATTTTACCCCGTCTCCACGCGAGATGGCGGCCCAAGGCCTGAGTCGAGAGAGAGAGAGAGAGAGGAGGGTCAGCCAGTTTTTATAGCCAGGGGAGAGAGACCCCTGTTGAAGGATTAAGGAACTGAGGAGGAGCTAACTCCGATAAAACTGTGTCACTAAACGGACAATAAGCAATGAAATTCAAAGGAACAATTTAAAGTCACCCTCCCCTTGGAAAACTCCACTGCTATTGAAAAGACACCGAAATGCCAGGTTGAAATTCATTCATGAACACAAGGAAAAATCATATTGAGAAAGCATATTATAGACAGACAAAACCGAAACTGATTTCTTTGGACGTAATTCTTTGAAATTGTAGCGGACCGTGCGGGTGAAGATGTGAAGAGATATCAGCTACATGTGAATGTCGGACTTTAATTAAGTCCAAAGAAGACAAAGAAAACAAACAAGACCGATATATATATGTGTAAACAAATATATATTAATAACGAGTTACACAAAGACATGAAAAGTTACATATAGTTTTATGGAGAAATTATGTGTGTGTGTTGTGAGTGTTCGTACGTACATGTATTGTTCTTAGCGCGTTCCCAGAATTTGGGAAACGCTGTATCTGTGAGAGGTCACATATTGGTGTAAGTGGAAAAAGAACCATTTTACCTCGTCTTCGTGCGAGGTAGCGGCCCAAGGCCTGAGTCGAAAAAAGAGAGAGAAGGGTCAGCCAGTATTTATACTCAGGGGAGAGAGACCCCTGTTGAAGGATTAAGGGACTGAGGAGGAGCTAACTCCAACAAAACCATGTATGGAGGAAAGATGGCGAGGCCTTCAAACAAAAGAACACAGTTCCAATAGTGAAATTTGGTGGTGGCAGCATGAGGGTTTGGGGATGTCTTTCTGCAAAACGTACTGACTACATATCAGTAATAGATAGTATAATGAATGCCACAATATATCAAAATATTTTGGAAGTAAATCTAATAATTTTAGTTTAAAATCTTGAACTTCTCCTGACTGGATCTTCCTACAAGATAATGATCCTAAGCACACTGCAAAATCTACGAAGAAATGGCTGGCTGAAAATAATGTAAATATCCTGAAATGGTCAAGTCAGTCCCCAGATTTAAACCCAATCGAGAATAAAATTGAAATCCAATCGAGAGCTGCAACAAACATCCCAGATCTGAAGATCATATGCGAAGAAGAAAGAAACAAGATAGCAACTCAAATTTGTAGATCATTAATTAAGAACTGCAAGAAGAGGTTGGTTGCTGTAGAAGTGAATAATGGCTATTCTATAAAGTATTAAATGAAAACTATCTATTCATTTTTGTATTGTACGAATACGTTTTTAACACATTAAAATAGATAAATGGGTTTTATTTCTATTAAATCATTTTTTTATTTTTCTATGCCTATTAAATTATTATGCATCTGTGTACAGTTAATTATATGAAAAGTATGTTTATTCATTAGTTGGAAATACGATAAATAAAAAATTTATATGCGTTCGATTATTTGTTTTTCCCCCACTGTGTGTGTGTTTGTGTGTATGTGAGTATATATATGTGTGTGTGATTCATTTTTTAAAAGATGTAATAGATTTTTTATTTATTAATCTGACAGATTTTATTACTTTAAACATTATTTTGGTGTCTACACATATTTGAGTAGACATTCCATTGATTTATTAAACAGTACCAGCCTGAATATTTGAGGAATCTTATTAAAGAAAAATATATGTTTTCTGGCAGTACTTGAACCTGCGTCTTCCTGGGCAGAGGGGAAAATGTCATTAGGTCCAAGATGTCTTAACCAACTCGGCCACGAAAAAGCTTTGCCGACTAGGCAAGGCCTGAACAGTGTCTTTAAGGGAAAATCCTTCTTATAATAGATTCCTTGAAATTATCATATCTGCTCTGATTCGGATCTAGGCCGGTAGATGAAAATAAATAAATATAATATTTATTAAATAAATGGAAAGTCTACTCAAATATCATTATTATCTAAAAATATATATATATATATATTTGTAGGTCTGATGAATTGGATCATAATTACGATTCCAATGTAATAAATTATAACCATGGAATATTAGTGTTTAAGTCTTTTTTATTTTACATATATATATATATATACACATATATATTTTAAATAAAAACAGATTACTTTAAGGTTCCATATAATAAATTATTTCACCACAGTGCTTTTAAAAGACAGTGGATCATCAGATTTATTTCCAAATGTTGAAATGAAAAAATGAAAATAAATTTACACATTTATGACGGGCAATAATAAGGAAATTAACGAAGTGGGAGTAGTGTAGGGGGTAGAGAGACAGCATTGGGTTAGATGTAACATTTCTATTGTTTCAAATTTAAATTTTCGCTGAAATCTAGACATTGACACTTTCAATCTGTTAACGGAAGTTATATCTTGATATAGGAAGGGGGATAGACCAAAAAGCATATAAAAAAAAAAAAAAGAGAAAGAAGTTGTAAAAAAGTGTCATTAACTTCCATTGGAATAGGCGTTGTTTTTTTCTTTACTTTGAGATTTCGTAATTTTTTTTCGTTTAAACAGTCTAAGCCATTTAATTATATGTTAAAGATTTTTTTAAAAAACCTTATTACGGACATTTTCGGGATTTAATGTGAAATAGTCGATTAAAAAAAATATAGAATTTACATTAAAACACTAGAAACTTTTTCTCAAATATACGTTTTATATATATATATATATATATATATATATATATATATATATATATATATATAAAAAAGTGAACATAGAAGTCAACACTTACAGGCGACAGTCTGTTTCATGCTAGATGCAATCGTGGCCTGATGATTGCATCTAGCATGAAACAGACTGTCGCCTCTAAGTGTTGACTTCTATGTTCACTTTTATATTTACACACGCTCTATCTCTGATATTGAACACTTTATCCCATAAATATAGCACATTTTAAGACTCTATTTCTTCATATATAACTAAAAATACCTATTTATAGTAAAATGACCAACAATAGATTTTATCTGTAATTGAAGGCATACAATTGCTTTCAAAATATTTAGATTTTGGCACCAAATAACCCATAGAAATGTTGATATGCCACTAAGCAAAACCAGCCAACCAACACGAAAGAATTCCTTCATGTCATCAATCCAGATAATATCGTGCAATTTCATAAATTAAACTGTATTCCTACTTTAACAAAACTACAACACACACATATCACTGCCACAAGTCTACAGAAACGTATATACACAAAAGCTGAGCATCATCTACCATGTATTCAATTGTGAAAGCAGAACGACATATTTTCATGACTTCAAAACTCCCAAGAATATTAAATTTTAGCATTAAATGACCCATAAGGTGTTGATATGCCGTTAAACAAACAAATAAAACAAATGGTGCAATGGATGGGGGGTCGGAGTTTAAAACATTCCAGCTGAGTTCATTGCATTCACTCATTTACCTTTACTCAGCGAAAGGCAAACAGTTGAACAGTCTTGGCTGGCAACCAATATAGAAGAAGGAAAACTGAAATCAGACCAGCCTGGTGAGGGTTGGGCTCCGTGAAACTATCTGGCCCAAGACACACTCCAGTTGTTACAGCTACAGTATGTGTGGTGCCCCTACGACCCTAACGGCTTACAGGGACTCGTCATCAGAAAAAATATTTCTCTAGAACTAAATCTTCATTAATGAGATAAAATATTATTAGATCATTCGTAGCAGTCAAGCAGTCTTTTCTTTGTTTCTAATGATATTTTCTTATCTCTTAATACTTTGTCTTGCGGAAAATTGAGTGGGTGAAAAATTTAACTTATTAAAATATTTAACTCATATAGAAAGGAAAAGTAAAGAAGAACGTGTAAATCCAAATGTTTTATATTCCAGAAATTGTTGAGATGGTTTACAAAAACCGTTTTTTTTTATTTAGCTTAGTCTTATGAAGAGAGTTTTTGTACAACAGGAAATAGACAAGACAAAATAACAATATCGATTCGAACTGTTACATCAACTGCTACTCGTACTATTACGTGGACTGACTATTTGCTATGTTGTACTTTTATAACTGACGCATGGACGTAGTAGTAGACATAAAATGCGTGTGAACATTTAGCAGAAGAATGCATGGATCTATTTTAAATTGTGTTACTTGAGGGAGGTATAAAATATCTATAATAGCTATGCATTTTCAAAAGCTGAAATTTTGCAAATTAATAATTTGATATTATGCTTTAAATGCGAGGTAATTTCTATCTTTCTCCATAAATTATAATTACATTTTATTTTCAGTTGGTATCCATGCATTAGGGATATTTTATTAATAATTTTCAATGAAAAAACTTTTTTTTTAATTTTGTCTGAAAGTGAATGACAGAATATCTTCTAATATGTAACTGCAATAATTTGAAAATGTCTGTTTACATTGTTTGGACTGCTTTCCTCATCTTTCTTGACATATTCTCAACATTTTGATTGTTGTACGCTCCGGCCTTCTTCAGATGATTGGAATTTCGAACCGAACCCTTTATTTAGTCCACCAGGGTAGATTGTTCTAGTTCCACGTGTCATGCTTCTTCCGGATGTCTCAGCTCTGGTCTTCTTCAGGTGATTGGAATTTCGAACCAAATCCTTTATTTAGTTCACCCTGGTAGATTGTTCTAGTTCCACGTGTCATGCTTCTTCCGGATGTCTCAGCTCTGGTCTTCTTCAGGTGATTAGAATTTCGAACCGAACCCTTTATTTAGTCCACCAGGGTAGATTGTTCTAGTTCCACGTGCCATGCTTCTTCCGGATGTCTCAGTATAAGTTATCCCCTTTTAACACACATCTTCAACTTATTTTTGTTCACCTCATCAGTAGCCAGATATTGAACTCACAACTCTTTGGGTCAAGTCACTGGATTCAACCAACGCATTTATCCACTGAGCCATGAGGACATGGCACGTGGGACTAGAACAATATACCTGTTATATAGGTATAAAGTGTCACTGCCGACACTTGTGTTTGAACATAGATTGCCAACACAGATGATCCCATTATTGAATTAAGTGGATCACGTGACCATGGGAAAAACGCATAAGTAGTTAGTAGTGCGATGTCTGATGATCGTCATTTCTAGTCTATTCTCTGTTACTATTCGGACCCCCCTTTCTAGTTCTCTGGATGGTTCTTGAATGGACTTCGAAGATGGAAGCCAGAGTATGAATGTTGGTACCATGACTGAAGGGATGAATGATCTTTTTCCTCTCACCATTGCTCACTTAGGAAGATCTAGTGAATAAAACGATTTTAAGCTGAATAACTCAATGTGTTTTTCAGTGGTTCTTATGACAAACAGTGTCAAAATGGTTAAACGCTTTACCTGAAAACCTGGAAAAAAGAAACTCAATTAGTGTTATATAGAAATAAAGTGTCTCTGCTGACACTTGAGTTTGACCATAGACCGCCAGTGAGCAAAAATAAGTGATCCCGTTATTGAATTAAGTGGATCACGTGACCATAGAGGAAACGCATATATGTAGGAAGTAGGTGACGACTAACAATCGCTATTTCTAGTCTATCCTCTATGCTATGCGGATCACCACTTCTACTCTACTACTATACGGATCACTATTTCTCCTCTCTATTCACTATATTATATTCAGATCACTATTCGGTGGTTACTATTCGAGCGAGTATTATCGAGCAAGTACTATTAGTGCGAGTGCTATTCGAAGGCGTCTGACACCAGTATTGTTCAACGGCGTTACTATTGAGTTGTATCTGCGATTACAGTCTCTACTACAACGAGCATTGCAACAGTGACAACGAGTATTCGTTGACATTACAAAAGTGGCAACGAGTGTTCGTTGACATCACAAAAAATGCCCTAGTGGACGAAATAAAGGGTTCAGTTTGAAATTCCAGTCACCTGAAGAAGGCCGGAGCGTGCAACGACCGAAACGTTGTGAATATGGCAACAAAGATGAGGACAACCGTCCGAATAAAGTAAATAGTGTAAAGATAGATATTGAAAATGTCTAATGTGTTTGTTTTTACAGAGTCTTAATTTATTTCAAATTTTAAAGTTTTTTTTCTTCATAAACGCTACAGCTTATTTTCTTGAAGGCATCTACAGTTGTTGTTATACACCTTTGGATTTATCTGTTGAACTTTCCATCGATTGTTACTATGCAACACAACTATGTTTCCGCATCATCTTTTGACAACACCGATACATAATACAGATTTGTGGTTGTTCTATTAGCAGACGACTATACATTTTTACATTTAATGGTATGATTTCTCTTCTTGCTTACATCGACTGCCTTATTTAATTGCTATTTCAGTTTTTCTTTTGAGCCCACCATCATCGCATTGTCGTTTGCGTAGCGGATGTCGTTAAGTCTACGTTTGCTGATAATAAATCTTAGTAGACGTTGACTTCTGAGAATCATTTCGCTGTCAAGTTTTTAAATCAGGCAATGAAACACACCCTTGTTTTATTCATCTTTCTATTTTGTCTCGTCACTTAAATCGGTCTTACCCCACATACAAACCCTTTGTTCCCAGTGCAAGTTTTTTTTTCCTTTTAATTTTTTCACCTCACCAAGTCGAGAATGCCACTAGCACACAGGGAGTTAGAGGGAGTGAAGAGACTGAGTCTAGGAGGGACTGAGCAAAGAACAAAAGATAAACGGGATTCAAGGAGATAGAAGATGGCGATTGACATTGCATTCAATTTTTGAAAATTGTAATTATCAGGGAAGCGAATAACCGGGGTGGAGTTCCACAGTCGGGAAGTGCACGAAAAGAAGTAGAAGTGGCAGTAAATAGGTGAGACCTGGGTGCCAATATAGTGGCACACTTAAAATCATAAAAGATAGTCAGAGCAGTTGCCATGAAAATATTTGTAGAAAAGACAGAGGGAAGCCATGTTACGTCTATGAAAAAGTGACTGAAGTCAAGATGCTAGGTCAGGATCGATTACATTTCAGATCCTTCTTTGGGTTTTGTCAGGAACCTTGAGATGAATAGCAGGAATACCACACCAGATATGGCAGCAATATTCAATGCACGGGCAAATCTTACTGATTATTTCAATATCTCCCTTCTGACCTACTTCTAATAGCTCAATGGTGGGGTGGGTGTCTTGTAACTTTCAATATCTCAAAAACCTAGCTATTAACTTATCACCAAGCCGACCCCAGATTTTCATCATTCATGATGAATGGTTACAAAGAGGCTATTTGCTTTAAATGTCTATTGTATAGTTCTTTTGTTTATTCAAGTCGGCTTCAGTTTATTTAATAATTAGTGGAGATTTAAAAAAAACTCTCTACATGTATTCAAGTTTAAACAACCAATCAGCATCTTATTTTTCTATTAAGAGTGTAAAATCCCTGTATAAAAATTCTTGTAACCTAGGGAAGTTTACTGAATAGAATAATCAAATGAAAGTTGGTAATGAACGATAATACTTAGGACAAGAACAACACATATAAGATTCGCGAGCGGCGCGTAGAAGTAGCCAACTACTAGAAGTGAGTCAAGTGAATTTCACAATGAATTTCCAACTACAGGATATCTACCAACCGCCCCACGCGGCCAGATGTGGCACAAAGCTGAATTTAATGTGGGGTATCCGAGCCCGTAGGCTCGGCCAAAAATTCCCCGTGGATCCCGTATAAAACGGGGTCGGGTAGCTGTTTCCCGACGTGAGACACTGCTCTTCGACATAGCCTCGTCTGGGGATCCTCCCTGCCCGGAGACAGAGTGTTTGACCATGCACAGCTGGAGACGAATCACCAACTGCAGGATATCTACCAACCTTCCCACGCGGTCAGATGTGGCACAAGGCCGAATTTAATGTGGGGTATTCGAGCCCGTAGTCTCGGCCAAAAATTCCCCGTAGTCCCAGTATAAAACGGGGTCACGTGGCTGTTTCCCGAGACGAGACTCTGCCCTTCGACATAGCCTCGTCTGGGGATCCTCTCTGCCCGGGGGCAGAGAGTTTGACCAGCACAGCTGGAGACGAATCTCCGACTGCAGACCAACATACAGTATTTAATGTATTTATGTGAATGGGGATATGCCTTTTATCGTCCGCAGGTATGCTCCAACAAAAATAATCCATGTAGATGTATATATACTCATATGGAAAAGAATGTCGTACCATAACTTTAAGAGACTTGAGTTTTTTAAAATCTTTTTACAATGATGTTCACACTGTACAAGGCCCAAGGGCCATTCAAAGGCGGGTCTTAGCAGTGACTATTAAGATGTCTGGAACTAAGGAACATAGTTCATCTGAACACTTTCCATGGAAATAGCGATAGAGCAGCGAGTATCTTGCGACGTTTTGTCTGTAGGTAAGTGGTTGTAGAATGGAAAATAATTCACCACTCACAAGGACGTGGAGACACTTTTTAACTCGACAGTGGAAAGTGAAGACCGGGAAGCTTCTGTCCATAAATGACAGCAGTAATACATGTATTTTCCAGCAATAATGAGTGCGTAGTCATTTACGGCAGGTCGCAAATGACTCGGTAGATATCATATTATAGTAGCACTGATTGTAATGACGAGAGAAGCAAACCTTTTGGGGGTCGGTTCCACAAATTCACAGTTCGTTTAAAGAATCTATTTGTGTGGAATTTACATCTCAATAATCGAATACGTTTCGTCAATGGGGAAGTGGTTGTAGGATGGAAAATAATTCACCACCCACAAGGACGCGGAGACACTTTTGAACTATCGATAGTGGAAAGTGAAGACTGGACAGCTTCTGTCCATATCTGACAGCAGTACTGTAGTGGACCGTGGGGTGAAGATGTGAAGAAATATCAGAAGGTTAAAATTTCCTGCTAGCCGGTCCAGCTACATGGGAATGTTGGACTTTAATTAAGTCCAAAGAAGACAAAGAAAACAAACAAGACCGATATATATATATATGTAAACAAATATATATTAATAACAAGTTAAACAAAGACATGGACAGTTACATAGTGTTTGTGTGGTGAAATTATGTGTGTGTTCGTACGTACGTGTATTGTTCTTAGCGTGTTCCCAGAATTTGAGAAACGCTGTATCTGTGAAAGGTCACATATTGGTGTTAGTTGAAAAGAGAGATTTATCTCACCTCCACGCGAGGTGGCGGCCCAAGGCCTAAGTGGAAAAGAGAGAGAGAGACGAAGAGTCAGCCAGTATTTATAGCCAGGAGAGAGAGACCCCTGTTGAAGGATTAAGGAACTGAGGAGGAGCTAACTCTGACAGTACTCCATTTTTCTATTGGGACTTACGTTCACTCAGGTAGAACTCATAGATCATTGCAAAAGTTTGTGTCCGATTTTCATTGTTGATATAAAATGACAGAAACTTGACGCTGGTGTTTTGGTGCTGATTTCTGGTGTGTTCGAGATTCAAACCTTTCATCGTTCAGTTGCGAGTCAGACTATATTGAGCGTTGACGTTTTGTCTACAAATCAATGCCTTTGAAGATGGAGGATGAAAAATTGCACTTTTGCCATATTATGTTCTATGAATTCCGGAAAGGAATAAATGTCGCAACTGCGACAAAAAGACATCCACAAGGTTTATTCTGATAATTCTCCAGCTCTTCAGGCGGCCAAAAAGTGTATTACGTCAGGGTGATTTTAACCTAAATGATCAACCACGGTCTGGGCGATCTTACAATGTCGATGAAGACACTCTTTTTGTTATCATGGAAAATAAACGGATGGAGATGATTGCTAATAGTTTGAAAATCGATATACCAACTTCCCTTTGCCATTTGAAGAGACTTAGGTTCGTTTCCAAACATGGCAAGTGGGTGTACATTGACAAAACAGAAGAAGCTCAATTGTATGTATGTTGCGATTTCATTGTTGTTACGCCATGAAAAGGGGCGGTTCTTGGGCGGAATGGCCACTGGTAATGAAAAATGGATCGTTTATGATAACGTTCGTAGCAAAAAGAACTGGGGACAAGCTTGTGATTGTACAGGACCTGTGGCTAAAGCAGAGCTTGTATCCAATGAAGGTGTTGGTGTCCGTTTGGCGGGGTTGGAGGGGGAATTAATTTGAGCATCGTCCAGTCGGCAAAATAATAAACGGCAAAGAAGTATTGCAACCAACTCACCAATATCGATGGCGCTATTCAAGAAAAACCGCCGATTTGGAACAAATCGAAAAGGTGTCATTTTCCAACATGACAGCGCAAAACCGTATGTGGCGAAAGAGAATGTCACTTACCGAGAAAAAAGGCCCGTGTGTTCTGTATGAAATGCCGCGGTCAGAATAAGCAAAAGAGAAACAAGTCAGTTGCAGTTGTTGCCATAAATTCATCGCAGATATGCTAATGATATGCGTCTTCTCTCACTTGTCGGTCTAATGAAAAAAACTGTTCCGTCGATGGAAACGGTTTGTGTTTTCGAAAGACGGCAAGTTGTTTTTTTTTTAATAATTCTGCGTCGTCCGTCGGCTTGTGGGGTGATTTCTGAGCGTTTACGTGTATTGGGATCTGTGACATTGGACATTCTATTCGTGATTTCAACATTTCTTCCTGGCCCCCGAATCTTCCAGTTTGGACTTGCGATTTGTTTATTTCGGTTTGGAATTGGACTGCCATATCAATTATTTGAATGCATTGGTTGCACAGAAAGAAGCAAAGTGAAAAGTTTTTTTTTGTTTTGTTTTTTTGCTACACCACATGTTACATAAAAGACCATGCAGAAGCTTAAAGAATTGAAATGTGAAACCCTTCAGGACTCACCATATTCTCTTGGCGTGCCTCTATCGGATTTTCATTTGTTACGGTCTCTTCAGAACAAATTTAAATGAAAAAAGATTTTACTCTGTGCAGTCAGTCGAAAACTACTTCACAATCTTCTTTTCCCCCCAAAACACGACGTTTCTACGAAAATGGCACCAGGAAGCTTGCAGAACGACGAGAGACAGTTGTTAAAAGCAATGGAGACTATGTACTTGACTAGTAAATGATTTTTGCTTGTATGTAAAATTTTTTTGTTAATTTTCTAATCGAGCACACATTTTTGCAATGATCTTGTAACGGGATAGGGTGTTGTAGGTATGTTGTTAATAACAGAAATTAAAATGCATAAAGATACAATGATAACAACAATAAAAACTTGAGACACGTGTTGACACAAATAGAAAGGACTTGTATTTTCTTTTTGTAATGTGAATGAAAGAATATTAGTATGGTTTGTGTAAAAATGTTCTCAGTGTCTCTATTGTTTAAATGTCAGTACTTATTTAGTTTGGTTCCGAGAATTTCGTTTGTGAAGATGACGTTTAAAATCGTCTGTTTTCGATCCTCGCAGAGTGCTGGCTAGACCTTATTGTGTATTGCTACTTGTCTACCCATCACTGGCTACTGCTATCGGTACCCTAGTCTACACTACTTCACTCTCTTGTGGTTGAAGAGTCGTTTTTATAATGATGAGGGTTAGGATGATGAAATATCCTTCTGTCATCACTGATGGCAAGGTTATTTTTAGAATTATGAAATATCATTATCATTTTGGTCCATAACAATCTAATATATTTGATCAGTTGCCAAAAAAACTGGAAGAATAGTCTGCCCCCCCCCCCACTCTATTTTTACAAGAGTCAGATCAGACCAAAAATTGTTACCATATATGGGCTGGAACTGTCCAATCCTTTCTTTTCAGTCTTAACAGCGTTCAAAAGCGTCTCACTGGGGATTATTTTCCACCCTACAACCATTTATTGCATGGATGAAGCATCACAAACCTCCTGGTATGTTATCGCTACATCAATAGAAAATTTTCTGATGAGTTATATTTCTTTGTTCCACTAGCTCAGACCTGTCATGTACACAGGGTGGAGAACCACTTTCTTCTGCTTCATCTTCTGCTAGTTTCATTTGAGCAGCTTCTTCTCATAAACCGCTATTGCAGAACAAAATCCTGAGAGAATGCTTCCCTGAACATGACAATTTTAACCTTTCCAACTCCAGATTCAAACATTATTCTATATGTCCTCATAAAGAGAGTGTGGTGCACATATGTGCAATTCATACCCCCCTATTCAACTGATCTTGCACTGTGTGACTTTCTCCTTTTCCCCAAGTTCAAGGGGGTCATCAAGAGGACCCATTTTGAAGTCATGGAGGTCATCAAGAGGGGCCGTAATGAAAGAGCCGAGGGGCATCTAAGATGAATCCTTCCAGCAGTGCATAGAAGCATGGCAGAGAAGGATGGAAAAGTCCATTAGACTCGAGGGGGGTTACTTTGAAGAGGAAAACAATGTAGTTCATTGTTTGGAATTGAAATAAATTGTGACATTAGTCTCGTTACTTTTCAGACAGACCTTGTATACTTACTATCCTGAATGGATATATATAGCTATATATTAGAAATGAGCAAGACCGTATCACCAAAACACATTGTTGCTGTCAGCTGCTGTGGGAAGTTGTAAACAACGTGCTCAGCATCTGGCAGTTCCTGGCCAAGAAGAACATCACTGTATTGGAACAACCTTCTATATTCACCTGATCTACTCAGTGTGATTTTTTCTTTTCCACAAGCTCAAAGGGATCATCAAGAGGACTCATTTTGAAGGTGTGGAGAGCATAAAGAAGTCCGTAATGACGGAGCTGTGGGGCACCCAAGAAGAATCTTTCCAGCAGTGCATAAAAGTGTGGCAGGGAAGGATGGAAATGTGCATTAGGATCGTGAGGGGTCACTTGGAAGGGGAAACTATGTAGTTTGTTGTTTGGAATTGAAATAAATTGTTTGTGACATCCGTCCTGTTACTTTCCAGACACACCGCATACAAGTCTCAAAACAGATGACGGAAATGTAACAGAATTCCTAAGGAATATTGGAATAGCGAAAGATGCTTTGCAAAAACTAAAAGTATAAAGAAATGGGAAAAATCTTCATTTGAAATAAAGAAAAGAGTGCCGAAATGCTTGAACTCTTTTCACTTGCTTGATATGACAGTGAAGTGGAAAATTTTATCACAGTTGATTCTCAGCTTCCTTCTGTAGAACCATATCTCTGCAGGAAAAATGCTTAGTGCCCTGTACCAATGCAGTAAGTACCTAACTCCTGCACTCCTATACCTTTACAAGAACCAGATCAGGCTGAAAAGGGAGCACCGCGGTCATATATGGACAGGAGCTGCACACTCTTTACTTTCTATTCTTGATAGAGTCCAAAAGTATCCACACGTCCTTGTGGGTGATGAATCATTTTATATCCTAAACCTCTTTCCCACTGATGAAATGTCGCAAGCCTCTCACTGCTTTATCGCTATTTACCTGGAAAGTGTTCAGACGAACTACATTCCTTAATACCACAGGTTCTAACCTTCACGTCTAAGACCCGTCATATGCCTTGTACCTTGTAGTGAACCACCTTCATATTCCATTGCTGAGATGTAAGTTTCACTCAAGTAGCGTCTTCCCACAAACTGCGGATTTGTGGGACCAACTCCGAAGATGACACTTCCGCAATCTTAACCTTTTCAAGTCGAGGATCAACTGTTATCTCCCCCACATATCCCCCATAAAACTGTGTCTCTTATTCTGTAACATTCTATCTCGAGTGGCTCTTGGGTCTTATACAGAGTGAATATCATTGTAAAAAGATATGATTCTACCGAAAGAGGCTGAGAATACTATGGACTAAACATGGGAGCAATGAGGAAGCTTTAAGTAAAATGGAAACAAAAAGGGAACTTGTACTTAGACTCATACTCAATTGAAATTTCTTGGACACATGAGGAAAGAGGGTTTGGAGAACTTGATACACACAAGATTGCAAGACAGAGGCAAACATTGAGTAAGCTACCTAACAAACTTATGTAAACAGATGGTAGATCAGGGACTGGGGAATGTAGTAAAAAGACAAAATTGCTAGAAACGACAGGAAGTTGTAGAGAGCCATGATCACCTACTTTTTGAAGAGACACGGCATATAAAAGAAGAATTGTATTTTTTGCTAAAAAAATTAGTCAGAAAAAAAACTTTCTTGATAATTTTGCATTAAATTTGTATACAAGATGGCAAAATAATTTGTGTCTTTACATTCTACTTAATTATTGACAGATCTTTATGTCAACCTATTCTTGCTTTGCTTGGGTTGACACTTATCAGGTTGTTTTCTGACAGAGGCTCTGTAATCTGATAATCCATGCCAGAAAAGTAGAGATAAAAGCCACAAGACGACATCTTCCGTGATACCCGTATTTACTTCTTTTTTTTTTATATTATATTCCTGTCAAAATGATTTTCATGCAGGTTGTTGAAAGTTCATCCAGAATGACATTGAAGGTGGTCATGAATTTATCTAGCATATAAGAAGCCATCATTGCAGTGGAAGAAAAATTACTTGACTTGAACACGACTGTTTTTATATGCCGTAAGTTGTCTAGCGTTTAGAGGCTCCACCAATCAGTCTTATTTTCTGTTACATTTTCTTTTACTTCTTAGTATTAATATTTTTTATTCCCTTTTTATCGGTTTCTGAAAAATTCCTGCCTAGGTATCTCAAGGCTCCAGGCGATATGTGTCATCTGGTAACATGACACCTGGTATTAGTAAACCCTCACATGACAGAATTCGTCCTTTTTCCTTACCACTTTCTTTACTCTATCACTTTCTGTTCCTTTCTTCTCTTTCAGTCATTCTTTCTTTTTTTCTCTTATCCTTTTTTTCTAACTCCCTCTATTGCTTCCCTTTGTCTCTTTCTTTCTCTCTTTCCATTTCTCTTTCCTTCTTTCCTTTATCTCTCTTCATTCTTTAGATTTTCTCTATTTCCCTCTCCTCTTTCTCTGCCTTCCAGTTTTTCTCTTTCTGACACGGTTAGCGCTACCATTCCTCCAGTAAATGCTTATAGTTCCCTTGATGTCATTTCTTTGCAGGCAGACATAAATTAGTCCAGCATTGATGAAGACACCAAATTAGTCCAGCATTGATGAAGACACCAAATTTGTCCAGCATTGAAGAAGACACCAAATTTCGCAGCAAAATTCAATGCATGATCAGATGGTAGAATTATAAATATGTAAGATAGATTCTGGAGAGAAAAACTGTCTAGCATGACACAATGAACCATCTTTCTTAGTAGCAGACCTAGCAATTGATTCAGTATAGTCTGTTCATTTCTGCAGAGAATGTTAGTTAGTCTGAAAAGACGCATCGAGTCACTCTCGTGGAGGTTAGCATCAGCCATACTGATGGAAGGTAGAAAAATGGGTCTCTTTTTTATGATTAATAGAAAGCAGTTTCCTGGAGGTGTTAAAATTAACAAGTCATTTCTTATTGCATTTAACAGTGGATTTTACGTCACTTTTAGATCAGTTACCAATTTGACTTTATCAAACTGATCAGCCTTGCTATTAAGACAGGAGTAAATAGTTGTGCTATCACCATGGATACCGAGTTGGGAAATGATGACATAAGGAAGGTCATTGATGAAAATCATGAACGACATAGGTCCAAGGATCGAACCCTGGGGAACACCTACATTAATGCAAAAAAGATCTAGAAGAGTGGCCATTCAAGACAACTTTCATTTTGTGATTTGATAAGTAAGATTGAATTAGTTCAAGACCAGTATGCCAAACCCTGTCAAATGCTTTTGAGGTATTAAAAAAAAAACAACCAGAGTTTTGTGGTTCTTATCTAAAACTTGATAGATTCTTTTCAGTAATGATCATTAATACATCAGTGGTTGATCTAGAGAAGCAAAAGTCATATTGCCTATCTGAAAGAAGATCCTGCAATGACAGATGATTAACCAGTTCAGAGTTAAAAAAGAAAATACATGAACTCCATCAGAAAATAGTAAAGAAAAGGGAGTAAAAAGATTAAATCAGTTCAAGACCAGTATGCCAAATCCTGTCAAATGTTTTCGAGATATCCAAAGCAACAGCCCGAGCTTTCATATCTAAAGCTTGGTAGATTCTTTCCACAATAATTGTTAATACATCAGCAGTTGACCTAGACAAAAGAAATCTTATTGTTTTTGTTTAATTTTTTTATATTTCTGAGAATGTCTTACAGGCCTAAAAGCTCCCAAGTTTCCTGCTATGTCAGAGAGAAGTGGATTTGTGCCTTCTCCAAGGCTAATAGTACGAAGTGAATACAAACGAGTTAGTATTGAGACAGGAATAAATTGTTGTGCCATCATCAGAGATACCAAGTTGAAATCTGATGTCATCAGGAAGGTCGTTAATGAAAATTAAAAACAAAGTGGGACCAAGGATAAAACCCAGGCGAACACCTGCATTTGTACAGAAAGATCTAGAAGAGTGGCCATTCGAGACAACTTTCATTTTACAATTTGATATGAAAGACTGAATCAGTTCAAAAATTCATCCGGAGACACCCTAACTTTTCAACCTGTGAAGAAGACTGGTATGCCACACCCTGTTGAATGCCTTTGAGATACCCTAAACAACAGCCTGAGCTTCAACATTCTTATTTAAAACTTGATAGATTCTGTTATGTGAGATGATTAACCAGTTCAGAGTTAAGGAAGAAAATACATGAACTCCAACATAAATTTGTAAAGAAAATTCTGAAGAAAGGACTAAAAATCAATTGTAAGAAAAAAGTATGGATGGCTGTCAGTAAAAAGAAGTGCTTGACATGCAAATTACGAGTTGGGAAATGATGACATCAGGAAGGTCATTGATGAAAATCATGAACAATATAGGTCCAAATTACAAAGTAGAAATGCCAAAATCAAGCTAGTCCTAAAACTAAGATCTAGGAAGTGTTTTAACAGAAGATGAATGCTGAATATTGGTTAATTGCAAGTAGTTTGCCATGCAGGTAGACTGGTGTAGTCACTCCAAATGAAAATACACCCACTGAGTGATTTAATGGAGAGATAGATGAGTGAATAAAGTCCACTCATGCAAATGTGTTGGGCAGGTTCATTATAGTAAAGTAAACTAAACCACCAGCTGTATTAGGTAATCTGCTATAAACCAGGTAAGTTAGCTGGCCTGCCTGCCTTTCTACAAGGAGACACAAGGAGGCAGCCATGTCAGAAGGTAAGTTATTTGACTTCTACAATGAAAAATGCAATACTGAAATTCAAAGGCACATTGGAATAGTGAAAGATGCTTTACAAAAGCTAAACAAAGTATTAAGAAACAGGATAATTTTGCTATAAACAAAGAAAAAAGCACTGAATTATTGTCTGATATTGGTCCTCATATATGGCCGTGAATGTTGGACTATTTCCTCATAGATGAAGAGACCTGAGGCAACAGAAATGTGGTTCAGCAGAAGAATGCTGAGAATACCATAGGCTGGGCATGTGAGCAACAAGGAAGTTTTAGTGAAAATGGAAACCAAAAGGACATGCATACTTAACACCAGGATGAGATAGTTTAAATTTTTAGGGCACATAATGAGAAAAAGGAGTTTGGAAAATTTGACACTGACAAGAGAGATGGCAAGAGGGAAAGCGGAATGTAGTGCATAATCTGCCTGTGTAAATCGTTGGAAGAACAGGGATTAGGAGAGATAGCAAAAAGTCGAAATTTACTCAGCTATGAAAAAGACCGGAAATTGTGGAGAGCCATGATCACCCATGTCCTGAAGGTACATGACACAATCAAATTTATAGGATATGAATTAACTTGCAAGGAAAGACCAACAAATCAGAACTTTAAAATATCGAACTGAATATTGATTTTCTCAGAGTAATGAATAGTTTTCTGATCACCGGTGACCATTTAAAATAGGGGTCAGCAATCCCCAGCCCATGGGCCACATCTGGTCTATGAAGGATTTTTGTCTGGCCCACCAACTTTAACACCTAGACACAAATTATTTAATTTGTGGTGCAGAAACATACCAGTTGGAGTTGGTCAACTTACAATGTGACAAAAATCAAAATGTAATTGTGAATCCACTGCTGATTTCTATAAGAAATATGTTTTTGCCAAGCAGAAAATATAAAAGCCTATTGAATGGTATCATTATTTGGAAGGACATATGGTTGTGAACAACTTTTTTTGAAAATGAAATATACTAAAATCGTTTTCCGAACAAGGTTGGGTGATGACCACGTGGATGTTTTGCTCCTGATGCCGACAGATATTTCATGTGGAGAAGTTATTGAACTCTAAGCAGAAACAAGGGTCTCATCAAATAATTTGTCATTTCTAACTGTATTTCATTTGTAGTAAGGAATTTGCATATTTGTTGATTGTTTTAGCTGTTATCCTGTTATTCCTGCAGTAAAATAAGGAAACTTTTTAAAATAATATAACATTAACTTCATTGTTTTTTCTTTAAACTTCCATACCAAGGCAGTCTTCTGGACGTAGTGGTCAGGGGTTGAGACAATTTATTATAGTAAATTTAATATCATGGCCCTCCTCCAAGAAATTGCATAGCTTTCTGGCCCTCTCACTCCAAAAGTTTGCCAACCCTTGCTTTAAAAGGTGAAAAGACATTTTTGGTAATGATTTTGTATTTATTTACTGAGATCTTGAATGTTTAAAAACATAACACAAGCTATCTATTTCTTTCTTTTTTGTTTAATCGAATTTACCCCAAGCAAGGCAGTAAAGCCACTAAGACACAAGGGGTTATTGGGTGTGAGAAAACATTATGAAGGAGTGAGAGGAATGTCTTTTGATCAGTAAAATTAGTTGCAGTAGAAGCAGGAAACATACACACTCTTCTCTCAGCACACGCACATACACACACAAAACTATATCACTGTATAGAATGTGTTATTTTATTTTGCATAGACAAAAATAGAAATGGATATGAGACAAGGATGCACCTTCTCCCCAGATTTATTCCACCTTTACCTTGATACCATCCTAAAGAATCTAGAGACTGTAGATGTATTTATTATTGGTAAGCAATGTAAGATATGCAAATACAATGTAAGATATGCAAATGCCATTGTTGATGGATGACTCGGAAAGTAAACTACAAAACCTCCAAGACAGGGTGGTAGAAGAAAGCAAGAAATAAGGATTAAGCATCAATTGTGTATATGTAATGAAGTGACCAGTGAGTGTATATCATCTGGTAATGGTTAAAAATATTTGATATTATTAAAAGTTTATTTAGTATCAGATTTAAAAAAAATCTATTAATTAGAAAAAATAACTTTGTTTTGTGCAGGGAGGCACAGTGGAGTAATGGATAGTGGCTCAGATTGAGAAATCAGAGAACCGAGTTCAAATTCCAGTCGAATCCGTTACATTCACTTATGTGCTAATACTCTTGGGAAAGGTATTCAGCCTCTTCTTCTCCTCCCATCTATGGGTAAATAGCATGACAGACTGGGTTCTATAGCCGTGGGTGGCAAAAAACTGAATCCAAAACTGGCTTGAAGAGGGATGGGCTCCGTCAGGTTACCTTGCCCAAGAAACACTTCTACTGTGGCTGAAGTACACATGGTGCCCCTACAACCCTATGGGTCATAGGATAAAAAAAATAAAAAAAACAATTGGATAGGAAAATAATGTTAGCATATATAAACTTTGAAAAGTCCCCCAAAAAGATGTTCCTTTCTTAAAATAAGGCAATTTAGCCTTGCTTTGCTGTGATGGATTCTTGTAGCTTGATGTTGAAGCACACTTGGCTTCAAAGTAGTTTCCCATGTTAAAAAGGGAATCCAGGAAATTTTTTTTAAAGACTTCAGATCTCAAAGCTGGTAGGCATTAATTTCACTGTTTAAGGAAACAAAGATGCCTACCCAAATATGTTTACCCACTAAATATAATATTTACAGCAATAGTAAGAAATACATTAGGCTTGTGTTGCTTCAAATATTCTTAGCAGCATCAGATTGGAAGTGGGCGAGACAGATTTTTCTTTTTTGCCACCATTTTTCAGTTTGTCCATTTTATGGTTAATTTGAGATACAAAGTTTGATATCTAAAATTATTACACACACTTCCTCTACAATTTCCTGATAAACAAGTTACTCTGGGATAAATAGTAGGATAGACTTAGCTTTCTAGCCTTGGTTGTCATCTAGTTTAGAAGAAAGAGAACACTGATTAATTGATTGAGATTTACGGCATAACAACCTCAATTGGTTATTTAATGCCGACAAAATTTTTATTGCTGGTAATATTTTTCTTCAAAAAACTATTTCTAGCAATATCCTTCCTTTTAAAATTGATTGCAAGTAATATTTTCCAAAAACGTATTGCTGGTAACGTTTTTCCGAAAACGTATTGCTAGTAATATTCCTTTACAAAACTGTATTGCTGATGATATATTTTCTCCAAAATTGAAGGAGAAATTATATTATTATCTCTGATAATAATTGTTTTCTTCAAAACTATATTGCTGGTAATAACTTTCTTCAAAACATACTACTTTCCTTCAAAACTATGTTGCTGTTAATAACTTTCCTTCAAAAATGCGTTGCTGGTAATAATTTTCCTCAACAATGAATAGCCGTTAATAATTTTTCCTTCGTAAAAGTATTGCTGCTAACCAAAAATGTATTGCTGGAAATAATTTTTTTTTCTAAACTAGGTTACGAAAACAATAAAGCAGACTTAGTAAACTATTTTCTTTTTTTCCTGAAAGAGAACAATGAATGAAAATCTGTGAAGGTGGCAAAGGGAAACCACTCAACTATTCTTCGTAAGTAATGCTAATTCACAGGTATTAAAGAGAAGAAAGCTGTGGAGAACCATGGCTACCTATATCCCTATGATTAACAATGGAAAAAATTAACTGATAAAGAGAATTAACAGATATTGAGATATCCAAAAAAAGGCATGGCATGTGGAATTAAAAATATCTACCCCCATGGACCAAATAAAGGGTTTGGTTCAAAATTCCAATGTATATCACCTGAAGATGGTCAGAGCTAACAATGGCTGGAACGTTGTGAATATGGCAATAAAGATGAGGACAACAGTCTGAACAATGTCAATAGTATAATTATGTATGATACCCCATCTCAGAAATATAGACAGATCCTGAAGAAGGCTGGAGCGTACAACAGCTGAAATGTCATGAATATGGCAATAAAGATGAAGACAATAGTCCGATCAATGTAAATAGTATAACTCATCTCAGAAATATAGACAGATCCTGAAGAAGGCTGGAGCGTACAATGGCCGAAACATTGTGAATATGGCAATAAAGATGAGGACAACAGTCTGAACAATGCCAATAGTATAAATATGTATGATATCTTGGAAATAAAAAGATATTTTACACCAATAAAAAGTGACAAGGAAAATTGCTAAAGCACATCTTAAAATAGATTTCCTTTCAGAGAGAGATTTGATAAGTGTTTGGTTGGTCTGTATCAGTGTTGCTCACATTGAGCTGTTACCAGTCAGTATAACAAATGCTGCAGACATCTATTGTCAGCAGGTAATGTATTTAGACATGTCTATGAAGGAAAAGAGGCCTGGTTTAATCAATCACAAAGGTGTAGTGTTCTATCGTGATAATGCATGGCCCCAAACAGTAAAGATCACACTGGAAAAGATTAAAGACCACAGGTAACAAATACTCAATACTCTCCTTGTTTTCTGAATGTTGCTTGATCCGATTACTGCTTTTATGTCATTTACAGTACCATCTTTTCTAATATCTTTTCTTCCAAACCAAAATCTTCTACAAAAATGGTGTATTATTTAATTATGAATTAAACACACATGGCTTGTAAACTTTAACGCCTCAAAAACGAAACTGCTCTCATTTATGCATCACAGAGAACTCTCCCAGTCTCCCATCAGAATGGCTGATACCCACCTCCCCTGCCTGCTTGGTCTCATGCTGTCCGCTGACCTGAGGAGGAACAAATACATTGAATCAACAGCTTCATCTACCGCAAGGAAAGTTGGTTCTCTGTAAGATACCAGAAAGTTTTTCTCGCCTAGATCCATCCTTCAAATCTACATGTTGTATCCTTAAAGAGATGGTATTTGAGTGTAAGAACAGCAACACATGAGTAAATGAAAAAAGAGAGGTTTATTGTAAAATAGACTACACTACTGAAAAACAGGGAATCGGGTGGTAGGCTAGCAATTCCTGAAGCAAGCCCCCAGGTATATCCTGTGCTCACTTTTTTTTTTTTTTTTTTTTTTTAAGCATATCACCCCAAGCGAGGCTGGAGGCCACTATCACGCAAGGGGTTAAAGAAGGGTTGGAGGAAGAGCAGATAGGAGTGGTAAAGGAGAGGATGTGGAGAAAGAGAAAGACAGTGGGTCGATCAAGGCAAGGGGGTTACAGAAGATTTGGAGCGAGAGCAGATAGGAATGAAAAATGAAAGGATGTGGAGAAGGGAAGTGGATAGATCAAGGCAACTGGAGATGTCGATTGACACTACACTTAAACCGTTGGAGATTGTATTTGTCAGGGAAACAGTAATAGGGAAGGGAGTTCCATAGGCGAGATATGAAGCTATTGGAGTAGAAGAGACGTCTTCATCTAACAGTTTCCACAGTGTAGGGGTGGGAGCAGGATGCTAGCCTTGTGGGGCATTTAAATTCACGAGGCCTAGGGACAAGCGAAAGATACTGATATAGTCAGTCCACATAAGTGATAGGGAGTCTGGGACATTACATTACAACACTATAAATCAACCATCTGTCCTTGCATGGAATACTGCTGCCATATATGGTCTGGTGCCCCCACAGTACGTCTCAAGATCCTCAACAAAATCCAGAGATGGATATGCAGTGTGATGGATTCTGATCTGGCATCTTGTCTACAGTCACTTTCTTACAGATGGGACGTGGCTTTCCTGTCTTTTCTACAAGTATTTTCAGGGCGACTGCTCTGATGAGCTACTTCTGCTGGTTCCCAGATTGCATGAATTTAAGCGTACTACTAACTTGGCATCTCAGTCCCAGCCTTTCACTGTTGAAACGGTTAAATGTATCCATCTCTTCTACTCCAACAGCTTCTTTTCTTAAATATTCAATTGTAATGTCAATCGACATCTTCTGATGTCTGATCTTGTTCCCCATCCATCTGTTTATCCTTTCCTCAAACACTCCTCTTTACTCTTGCTCTCACTCTCTGTCACCCCTTGTGGGCTAGTGGCACTCCTGCCTTGCTTGGGGTGAAATGCTTAATATATATATATATATACCTGGTTTGCAAGCATTGAAATATTTCTTATAGACAAGACAATTTTTCAGAACTGGGCAATACTAATTCTGAGTTACATTTAAAAGTGTTGGAATCTGTTTACATTAAGTCCTACCAGCCATCTCTCTGTAAGTAGAGGGAGTTGTTGATAGGCTTAAAGCCTGTGAGTATTATATTTTCTTTCATATAACATTTGATCTGGGGTTTTCATTTTTTAGTTGTAACCATTTCTGTCCTTGATTTTAGCTCTGATGAGAGAGGGCCGATAAACCACTTTTGCTGTCTTTTTTTGTTAATCGTAAAAATGGTATAATAAAACTTGTGAACCACTGTTACATCATATCATGAATATGATGTAACAGTGGTTAATAAATAAATTCTAATTAAACATGAATTTATAAAAAAAAACCTTTTTCTGATTTTAATTTCAAACATTACTTATGGGATGACCTGAGATTTTATAGGTATATGTATGTATATATTTTTATAAGTTTGCTTAAAGACTAATGAAGGTTTTTATTAATAATTTTTACTTTATTTTGAACCACTTTCTGGGTTTTTGGTACATATCTAAACATACACCCTTGTGCAAATTAATTGAAACAACCACTTTAGTTTTTTTTCTTTCAGCATACAGTCAGTTTTAGACCCACTGGAGTGAAAGGGTGTATCAATTTCTATTTTTTCTCAGATTACGTCATTTGCAGTGGTGTGCAGCAATATGAATCTATTTTTGGGGTGTATCGTGACATTTGTTTGTCCTTGAAAAATATTGCATAACCTGTTATTGCATCAGATTTTTATCAAACCCAGACACTATTGTCTCAACTGTCGATTAGTTGTCCTATGGCCTTTATCTGTGATCAACATTATAAGGAAATGTACAAAAATTGTAATGCTGCACAAACACACTGGCAAGCAATTACCAGTGAGCAAATCAAAGTCCTATAGATTGGCTCGGAAACTATCCTGATTTAAATCCAATTGAGTCAATCTGTAAGGAACGACTTTGTGGAATGGACATACAAAGTACTAACATGTGCACTGGGTTATGTTTCATTGGAAAAATATGAAAAAAGTAAATAATAACGGAATTATTTGTTTTGTTTTAATAATGGGATTATTCATTTTGGGTGTAAATTGTCTGAAGTATTATTTTCAGCTTTTATAAGACATTAAAAAATTTAAATATTGAATCTTCCTACATAATGTTTTATTTTTTAAAACATGCATCTTCTTATATCAGTTCAAGATGAACTTTGTTTTTTTTATTTGTGAAATATATGGCAATGTTTAACCTTTGTGCACATAAAATACAGTTTGCCAAAAGGACTTTTTTTTGTTGACATCGCTGTTACTTTAAACTAATGAGACCCCCCTGAGCAAGATTGATTTACAAGATTCTAAAAATACATGAACTCAGTACAATGAGATATTTATTATTTACCAGTTTATAAAGATTTATTATTTATCATTTTATAAAGAAATGAATTTAAAAAAAAAAAAAAAATTATAAAAAATCTTCATCCTTTTCTTGGCATCTTGTATTGGAAACATAAAACCAATGAGTTTGTGCGGAAAAGGGTTGAAAGTTTTGTCGGCCACCAAGAACTTCTTCTTGCCACTGTCAAACAGAGAAAAAGGGCATGGTTTGGTCATGTTACAAGGCATGACAGCCTGTACAAAACCATCATGCAAGGTACCATTGAAGGTGGACTTAGGAGAGAACACCAATGCAAAAACTGGTTGGACAATGTCAAAAAATGGACAGGTATGACTAGACCAGAATTATTGATGGCTGCAGTTGATAGATCATTCTGGAGGAGATTCAGTGTGGCTTCTGCATTCGGATCCCCTCTCTGATTACAAAAGTCAAAGGGACAATGATGAAAAAATCTTCAATGAATTGTGCTCTTTGCGGTGGTTGGCAAAACAGCAGTGAATTGCCAATCAATTCACACTGTATAAAAATACTAAAGAATTGAGATTTCATTATAATTGGTTCATATATTTTTATGATTTAGTAAATTTTTATAAATTTACGAATAAAAAATTTTCATATTTATTTCTTTATAAATTGGTGAATGATAAATATTGCATTGTATCTTCACTTCTCGGCAATGTCGATTGTTTTAAAAAAGCGATGATTAGAATTTTAATAAAACCTAAACACACAAAAATGGATTTATACATTTTCTTTGTTTTTTGAGAATTTACGACAAAATATTGAACACTATTTACTAGATTGTTTATCTCCTTATTAGGAGAAAAATTAAATTCATAAAAGAGTGTCTAAAGTCATATGAAGGGTTTCATTCAATTCCTTGCAACCAGTGTTGAAGTATTCACTAGTGTAAAATTATTCATCAATTACATTATCAGCCTTTAACCAGCATGCAGAACTTAAAAGAATTTTTTCAACAATCCAAGAAAACTAAGTATTTTAAGCGCTATCTCTGTTCATCGACTTTTGAATGCATGCAAGCCATATTTCCCTTTGGTCAGCAACAAACTGTTAGCTTGGTTTTAAACATTTTTGAATATTATTTTGTGTCAGATCTGGAGAGGATTGCAGTTTCACCAGGTACTTCCAAGAAGGAATGAAAGTGTCCATGCTGACTTTGAACCAAGAAGAAATTTCAGTGGTGCAATGGAGGTCTTATGGATAGTGGGGGGTGCCTATTTAGTGGATGCTTGGAAGCAGATATCAATAGCTATCACAGATTTGTCTGAGTTACTAAGAGGACAGTATTGTGAAGATTGGCAAGAGCCGGGAGAAGAAGTAAGAAATACATCCAACAGAGAAGCATGTTCCTCGGTTTGGCTATGGAAACAAGCTGAGATGTCCACGATTTGAGTGAAAGATTGGGAAATGGGAAAATTTAATGCCTGTATACTGGCAACAACAGTATCTTTAGAATATTTCAGCCACGTGTCGTGGTGAGCATTAAAGTCACTGAAGACAAAGATGTTCACAGATGGATGGTGAGAAAGTGCCTTTTCTATACTGTCAGCTATTGCATCAAAGGCTTCATTTCAGTTCCTCACAAGCAGCGTTGAAGTACTTGCCTGTGTAAAATTTCTTGCCAATTATAATATTGGCCTCTACATAGCACTTGGTATTTCAAATAATTTTCTCCCAACAATCCAAGGAAGCTAAGTATTTTAAACTATCTCTCTTCATTTACTTTTGAATGCATACAAGCCATATATCTATTGTGAGCAACAAACACTGTTAGCTTTGTCGTAATCATTTTTGAATATCATTTTTTGCTGGAACAATTCCTCTTCATGACAATACATTAAAACTATGGAATTAAAGTATTCTGATTTACTGTATTTAATGGTGTTTAAGACGCACCCCCATTTCAGCAGGGAAAATGAAGAAAAAAATTAGTAAAATTATTAGTAAATGGTACAGCCTAGGCTATATTTATGACGTATTATTTTGGTTAAACAAGCCATGATTACAATTAAACAAAAAATAATTGGGAAAAAAAAGAACATGAGCCTATAAACACTTTATTATATCCAAAGGTAAGAAAACAAAATAAAAATCAAGTAATTATTACAATTGAGCAAAAAAAAAGTACCGTTACCATTAAAATTCAGTCAAAAATTTTCCTTTATATAATCTGTACAACCTGCATCTTGTAAACGTTTTAGTGGGATAATTAGGATATAAAAATTCTGATTGTATTTGTACCAATGCAACCAGGAATTATCACAAGTAAAATATTAATGAAACCAATATATATTACAAATATATAATTTGAATTTATTGCATATAATTTTAGTGAAACAAAGTACTAATATTAAATGTGATGAAATTAATATAATGAATATTATCAATGATAACACTTTTAATCTGCAGTCTTTTAAATAATGACAATAGGTATAGGAAAGTTTCCCTAAAGTCTAATCTAATAGGAATTGCCAGGTAGACAATTTTGACCGACTATTGCCAATTTTAAACCTACATATGGCATATAAGATGCAGGGGAATTTTAAAAGATATTTTTAGTAAAAATAAAGTGCGGCTTATATGTCATCAAATATGGTATTTTCATGAAATGAGCTACTGACACTACTACGTGTAAATTTGTGAATAAATTCCTTTTCTTTTTTTTTTCTTAAAAATGACCTGTTTGTTTCTTCATCATTATCACACTCGATTAATCTTCTTAGCAGGGATTAAATCAACTATTCATTTTAATCCTTAAGGCACATTCACTATAATCATCTGTGATTTTGTAACTGACCTCCAAGCTCGTCCCCTCAAACTCCATTGATGAAGCAAAGCTTTAATTAATTGAAGAGCTAAGAATTGCAAGACAACTCTCTAATAATGTGTCCCACCTCCCTTAACCTCATGAATAACGGTAAATACAGAACATGGAATGGAATCTTTGAGGTACTGGAATTGTTGGATGTATATATTTATCCAGTCATGTTCCAAGGTTATCCAAAACTGACCTGTATTTACTAGGAATTTAAAGAAGCCTCCAAAATATCTATCAACCTGTAGGTCTCAGCAAGGACCATCTTTCTTCAAACTGTGTCAGCTGGCGCTACAGAAACAAAGAATGGTAGCAAATAATAAAAACCACATCACTTGAAGACTTTCAACAGAAGCGACAACTGAAACGGGCAGGAAATGAAACACACAGAGAAAATAAAAATATAACGAGGATGGTGATATTTCCACGACTTCAAATAAGAGACAAGAAAAGAAGCCCCTCTCCATCAATAATGGAAATAGTGGTAACAGTGGATTTGAGTTACCTATTTTCCAGAAAAAACTGGTTTTAACAAAAAGATTTTATAAATTTCAGCTGAAAATAGCACTGGCTGCTTGATCAAGGAATGCTTAATGTTTCCTTATAAGAAAAGAACGAATATTGCTATTAGAGATGAGAACAGATACTACACTTTGATCCCAGTTCAATGGTCAAGGAGTGAAGAAATGGGTTACTCGAGTAGCACTGGCTGTTCAGTTCATGAATAGTGAATGCTTTAGCATAAGAAAACTTTTACCATTATCATTTTTCATATGGTACTCTAGTGGTATCAATAATGGTACCCTTATAATGTCATGATGGTACCCTTTGTAGTGTCAATAATGCTACCTTGTGATGTTGATAATGTGCTTTTTTTTTTTAATTCTCTTGTTCACCAAATACAAGGCCCAAGTGTTACTGAATTAAGTTGTTGTAAAGTGAGTAAGTAAAAAGTGCCTATGAGGATATGTAGGATAGATAACAATTGACTCTAGAATTGAAGATGTTATAATTATACAGATAGGGGAATCATACTCTTGGGAGTCTGTTACACAAAGTTCTGGAGAAGAAACTTTGTGGAACTTCCTTCTTACTAATGGAACTCAAAATGAATATAGATGTTAATAATTGTACCCTGTAATATTGTTAATTTCACTCTTGCTTGAATGCACTTTACACTTTATACTGCGTTGATTAATAGTTTGATTGACACTTGTAGTGAACTCAAATTTGAATCAATGTAATATTCTCCTTCAGTGCATGGTCATTCTCCTTGTTACTCACCAGCATCCCATTCTTATATCACTTCTAGTTGTTTGCTGATTTCACATGTCACTGATATCAATCACATATTTTTTAACTATCTTCCAAAGTCCGACAATTATTTTAAGACATTTTTTATGTTTATACAATCTTTTTATATAAAAAATGTCTTGAAATAATTGTAGGACTTTGTCCATTTCATAATGTGTGATGTCATTTGTTTACATTTGGATATGCATCAAGCAGATAGGAATGTATGCGAGAAAATCATGGAGAATTATAGTTTAAAAACAGTAAAATCGACCTTGCTAACCAAAATGCTCCTCTGTGACTCAATTGGTAAAAGCACGTCAGGCTATATGATGGTTCCATATAGGATACAGGTTCGATTCCTGTTGGAGGACGCATATTTTCTGTGAAAATTTCTTGGATATTCAGGCCGGTAAATGTTATTTAATACTGTTTATTATAAACAAAACATTTTCTCAAATATTTGTATCTATAAAAAGAACATATAAACATAAGAAATGTCTTAAAATAATTGTCAACTTTGTCCATTTCATAATGTATATGTATTTTGTATATAATTCTTATGTATTTTATATACTTATACAGGTCTTTTGCATGTAATTCTTGTAATAGCTTATATACTTATACATGTATTTTGCATGTAATTCTTATATAGCTTATATACTTATACAGGTCTTTAGCATGTAATTCTTATATAGCTTATATACTTATTCATGTATTTTGTCTGTAATTCATATAATAGCTTATATACTTATACAGGTATTTTGTATGTAATTCTTATATAGTATATTGTATAAACTTTGTGCACATACTTTAGTGAAAATCTTATGGAAGAGGAGAATTCAACTGTAATCTTCTGATGAAAATATAATGAAAGATATTTTGTTTTCACAGAAAATTTATTGAAATGAGTTCGAGTCAACCCCATCTGATTGAAGGGGAGTCAAAATTTACATATGTGTTCGTAGAGAGATATAAAATGGAAAAATAGCCAAAGGCAGTAGCAGCTGAGTTTTTTCTTCCTTTGTTACGACTGTGCCCCTCTTTCGAAGCTGACTGGACGTCTTACTGAAACTGTTAATAAGTGTCCTAACTCTTCATGTTTTATCGCAACTTCTACAAGGAGAATTACTTGTAGGCAACATGTAGTGTTTTTTTTTGTTGCAATTTGACACAAACAATTGCCACTGTGAGATTATGCCAGTTACAAGTAAGAATTCATGATCATTTCTTTTTTTCTTTGCTGAGTTTTGCTTTAAATGATAATAGTTGGCATTATAATTTTTCTACTTTACCCTTCCCCAAAGTTTGAACTTGAAATCCCAACAGCATATATACTTATAAATGTATTTTGGGTGTAATTCTTACATAGTTTGTATACTTATCAGAGTTTGAGTGGCTGGCTGCTGTGTACTGTAATCTTAAGACGTTATATATATATAAACATAAGAATGTCTTAAAATAATTGTCGGCCTTTGTCCATTTCCTAATGTGTGACGTCTTTTGTTTACATTTGGATACGCATCGAGCAGATATGAATGTACGAGAGAAAATCATGGAGAATTGTAGTTTAAAAAGAAGCTTATATTTACAATCGAAAAGAGACAGTTGAAATTTCTGGGTCACATGATGGGGAAAGACGGCTTGGAGAATTTAATAAAAAGAATGTTAAACATAAGAATGTCTTAAAATAATTGTCGGCCTTTGTCCATTTCCTAATGTGTGACGTCATTTGTTTACATTTGGATACGCATCGAGCAGATATGAATGTACGAGAGAAAATCATGGAGAATTGTAGTTAAAAAAGAAGCTTATATTTACAATCGGAAAGAGACAGTTGAAATTTCTGGGTCACATGATGGGGAAAGACGGCTTGGAGAATTTAATAAAAAGAATGTTAAACATAAAAATGTCTTAAAATAATTGTCGGCCTTTGTCCATTTCCTAATGTGTGACGTCATTTGTTTACATTTGGATACGCATCGAGCAGATATGAATGTACGAGAGAAAATCATGGAGAATTGTAGTTTAAAAAGAAGCTTATATTTACAATCGAAAAGAGACAGTTGAAATTTCTGGGTCACATGATGGGGAAAGACGGCTTGGAGAATTTAATAAAAAGAATGTTAAACATAAGAATGTCTTAAAATAATTGTCGGCCTTTGTCCATTTCCTAATGTGTGACGTCATTTGTTTACATTTGGATACGCATCGAGCAGATATGAATGTACGAGAGAAAATCATGGAGAATTGTAGTTTAAAAAGAAGCTTATATTTACAATCGGAAAGAGACAGTTGAAATTTCTGGGTCACATGATGGGGAAAGACGGCTTGGAGAATTTAATAAAAAGAATGTTAAACATAAGAATGTCTTAAAATAATTGTCGGCCTTTGTCCATTTCCTAATGTGTGACGTCATTTGTTTACATTTGGATACGCATCGAGCAGATATGAATGTACGAGAGAAAATCATGGAGAATTGTAGTTTAAAAAGAAGCTTATATTTACAATCGAAAAGAGACAGTTGAAATTTCTGGGTCACATGATGGGGAGAGACGGCTTGGAGAATTTAATAAAAAGAATGTTAAACATAAGAATGTCTTAAAATAATTGTCGGCCTTTGTCCATTTCCTAATGTGTGACGTCATTTGTTTACATTTGGATACGCATCGAGCAGATATGAATGTACGAGAGAAAATCATGGAGAATTGTAGTTTAAAAAGAAGCTTATATTTACAATCGAAAAGAGACAGTTGAAATTTCTGGGTCACATGATGGGGAAAGACGGCTTGGAGAATTTAATAAAAAGAATGTTAAACATAAAAATGTCTTAAAATAATTGTCGGCCTTTGTCCATTTCCTAATGTGTGACGTCATTTGTTTACATTTGGATACGCATCGAGCAGATATGAATGTACGAGAGAAAATCATGGAGAATTGTAGTTTAAAAAGAAGCTTATATTTACAATCGAAAAGAGACAGTTGAAATTTCTGGGTCACATGATGGGGAAAGACGGCTTGGAGAATTTAATAAAAAAAATGTTAAACATAAAAATGTCTTAAAATAATTGTCGGCCTTTGTCCATTTCCTAATGTGTGACGTCATTTGTTTACATTTGGATACGCATCGAGCAGATATGAATGTACGAGAGAAAATCATGGAGAATTGTAGTTAAAAAAGAAGCTTATATTTACAATCGGAAAGAGACAGTTGAAATTTCTGGGTCACATGATGGGGAATGACGGCTTGGAGAATTTAATAAAAAGAATGTTAAACATAAGAATGTCTTAAAATAATTGTCGGCCTTTGTCCATTTCCTAATGTGTGACGTCATTTGTTTACATTTGGATACGCATCGAGCAGATATGAATGTACGAGAGAAAATCATGGAGAATTGTAGTTTAAAAAGAAGCTTATATTTACAATCGAAAAGAGACAGTTGAAATTTCTGGGTCACATGATGGGGAAAGACGGCTTGGAGAATTTAATAAAAAGAATGTTAAACATAAGAATGTCTTAAAATAATTGTCGGCCTTTGTCCATTTCCTAATGTGTGACGTCATTTGTTTACATTTGGATACGCACCGAGCAGATATGAATGTACGAGAGAAAATCATGGAGAATTGTAGTTTAAAAAGAAGCTTATATTTACAATCGAAAAGAGACAGTTGAAATTTCTGTGTCACATGATGGGGAAAGACGGCTTGGAGAATTTAATAAAAAGAATGTTAAACATAAAAATGTCTTAAAATAATTGTCGGCCTTTGTCCATTTCCTAATGTGTGACGTCATTTGTTTACATTTGGATACGCATCGAGCAGATATGAATGTACGAGAGAAAATCATGGAGAATTGTAGTTTAAAAAGAAGCTTATATTTACAATCGAAAAGAGACAGTTGAAATTTCTGGGTCACATGATGGGGAAAGACGGCCTGGAGAATTTAGTAAAAAGAATGTTAAACATAAAAATGTCTTAAAATAATTGTCGGCCTTTGTCCATTTCCTAATGTGTGACGTCATTTGTTTACATTTGGATACGCATCGAGCAGATATGAATGTACGAGAGAAAATCATGGAGAATTGTAGTTTAAAAAGAAGCTTATATTTACAATCGAAAAGAGACAGTTGAAATTTCTGGGTCACATGATGGGGAAAGACGGCTTGGAGAATTTAATAAAAAGAATGTTAAACATAAGAATGTCTTAAAATAATTGTCGGCCTTTGTCCATTTCCTAATGTGTGACGTCATTTGTTTACATTTGGATACGCATCGAGCAGATATGAATTTACGAGAGAAAATCATGGAGAATTGTAGTTTAAAAAGAAGCTTATATTTACAATCGGAAAGAGACAGTTGAAATTTTTGGGTCACATGATGGGGAAAGACGGCTTGGAGAATTTAATAAAAAGAATGTTAAACATAAAAATGTCTTAAAATAATTGTCGGCCTTTGTCCATTTCCTAATGTGTGACGTCATTTGTTTACATTTGGATACGCATCGAGCAGATATGAATGTACGAGAGAAAATCATGGAGAATTGTAGTTTAAAAAGAAGCTTATATTTACAATCGAAAAGAGACAGTTGAAATTTCTGGGTCACATGATGGGGAAAGACGGCTTGGAGAATTTAATAAAAAGAATGTTAAACATAAAAATGTCTTAAAATAATTGTCGGCCTTTGTCCATTTCCTAATGTGTGACGTCATTTGTTTACATTTGGATACGCATCGAGCAGATATGAATGTACGAGAGAAAATCATGGAGAATTGTAGTTTAAAAAGAAGCTTATATTTACAATCGGAAAGAGACAGTTGAAATTTCTGGGTCACATGATGGGGAAAGACGGCTTGGAGAATTTAATAAAAAGAATGTTAAACATAAAAATGTCTTAAAATGATTGTCGGCCTTTGTCCATTTCCTAATGTGTGACGTCATTTGTTTACATTTGGATACGCATCGAGCAGATATGAATGTACGAGAGAAAATCATGGAGAATTGTAGTTTAAAAAGAAGCTTATATTTACAATCGAAAAGAGACAGTTGAAATTTCTGGGTCACATGATGGGGAAAGACGGCTTGGAGAATTTAATAAAAAGAATGTTAAACATAAGAATGTCTTAAAATAATTGTCAGACTTTGTCCATTTCCTAATGTGTGACGTCATTTGTTTACATTTGGATACGCATCGAGCAGATATGAATGTACGAGAGAAAATCAGGGAGAATTGTAGTTTAAAAAGAAGCTTATATTTACAATCGAAAAGAGACAGTTGAAATTTCTGGGTCACATGATGGGGAAAGACGGCTTGGAGAATTTAATAAAAAGAATGTTAAACATAAAAATGTCTTAAAATAATTGTCGGCCTTTGTCCATTTCCTAATGTGTGACGTCATTTGTTTACATTTGGATACGCATCGAGCAGATATGAATGTACGAGAGAAAATCATGGAGAATTGTAGTTTAAAAAGAAGCTTATATTTACAATCGGAAAGAGACAGTTGAAATTTCTGGGTCACATGATGGGGAAAGACGGCTTGGAGAATTTAATAAAAAGAATGTTAAACATAAAATGTCTTAAAATAATTGTCGGCCTTTGTCCATTTCCTAATGTGTGACGTCATTTGTTTACATTTGGATACGCATCGAGCAGATATGAATGTACGAGAGAAAATCATGGAGAATTGTAGTTTAAAAAGAAGCTTATATTTACAATCGGAAAGAGACAGTTGAAATTTCTGGGTCACATGATGGGGAAAGACGGCTTGGAGAATTTAATAAAAAGAATGTTAAACATAAAAATGTCTTAAAATAATTGTCGGCCTTTGTCCATTTCCTAATGTGTGACGTCATTTGTTTACATTTGGATACGCATCGAGCAGATATGAATGTACGAGAGAAAATCATGGAGAATTGTAGTTTAAAAAGAAGCTTATATTTACAATCGAAAAGAGACAGTTGAAATTTCTGGGTCACATGATGGGGAAAGACGGCTTGGAGAATTTAATAAAAAGAATGTTAAACATAAAAATGTCTTAAAATAATTGTCGGACTTTGTCCATTTCCTAATGTGTGACGTCATTTGTTTACATTTGGATACGCATCGAGCAGATATGAATGTACGAGAGAAAATCATGGAGAATTGTAGTTTAAAAAGAAGCTTATATTTACAATCGGAAAGAGACAGTTGAAATTTCTGGGTCACATGATGGGGAAAGACGGCCTGGAGAATTTAGTAAAAAGAATGTTAAACATAAAAATGTCTTAAAATAATTGTCGGCCTTTGTCCATTTCCTAATGTGTGACGTCATTTGTTTACATTTGGATACGCATCGAGCAGATATGAATGTACGAGAGAAAATCATGGAGAATTGTAGTTTAAAAAGAAGCTTATATTTACAATCGGAAAGAGACAGTTGAAATTTCTGGGTCACATGATGGGGAAAGACGGCTTGGAGAATTTAATAAAAAGAATGTTAAACATAAAAATGTCTTAAAATAATTGTCGGCCTTTGTCCATTTCCTAATGTGTGACGTCATTTGTTTACATTTGGATACGCATCGAGCAGATATGAATGTACGAGAGAAAATCATGGAGAATTGTAGTTTAAAAAGAAGCTTATATTTACAATCGAAAAGAGACAGTTGAAATTTCTGGGTCACATGATGGGGAAAGACGGCCTGGAGAATTTAGTAAAAAGAATGTTAAACATAAAAATGTCTTAAAATAATTGTCGGCCTGTGTCCATTTCCTAATGTGTGACGTCATTTGTTTACATTTGGATACGCATCGAGCAGATATGAATGTACGAGAGAAAATCATGGAGAATTGTAGTTTAAAAAGAAGCTTATATTTACAATCGAAAAGAGACAGTTGAAATTTCTGGGTCACATGATGGGGAAAGACGGCCTGGAGAATTTAGTAAAAAGAATGTTAAACATAAAAATGTCTTAAAATAATTGTCAGCCTTTGTCCATTTCCTAATGTGTGACGTCATTTGTTTACATTTGGATACGCATCGAGCAGATATGAATGTACGAGAGAAAATCATGGAGAATTGTAGTTTAAAAAGAAGCTTATATTTACAATCGAAAAGAGACAGTTGAAATTTCTGGGTCACATGATGGGGAAAGACGGCCTGGAGAATTTAGTAAAAAGAATGTTAAACATAAAAATGTCTTAAAATAATTGTCGGCCTTTGTCCATTTCCTAATGTGTGACGTCATTTGTTTACATTTGGATACGCATCGAGCAGATATGAATGTACGAGAGAAAATCATGGAGAATTGTAGTTTAAAAAGAAGCTTATATTTACAATCGGAAAGAGACAGTTGAAATTTCTGGGTCACATGATGGGGAAAGACGGCTTGGAGTATTTATTAAAAAGAATGTTAAACATAAAAATGTCTTAAAATAATTGTCGGCCTTTGTCCATTTCCTAATGTGTGACGTCATTTGTTTACATTTGGATACGCATCGAGCAGATATGAATGTACGAGAGAAAATCATGGAGAATTGTAGTTTAAAAAGAAGCTTATATTTACAATCGAAAAGAGACAGTTGAAATTTCTGGGTCACATGATGGGGAAAGACGGCTTGGAGAATTTAATAAAAAGAATGTTAAACATAAAAATGTCTTAAAATAATTGTCGGCCTTTGTCCATTTCCTAATGTGTGACGTCATTTGTTTACATTTGGATACGCATCGAGCAGATATGAATGTACGAGAGAAAATCATGGAGAATTGTAGTTTAAAAAGAAGCTTATATTTACAATCGAAAAGAGACAGTTGAAATTTCTGGGTCACATGATGGGGAAAGACGGCCTGGAGAATTTAGTAAAAAGAATGTTAAACATAAAAATGTCTTAAAATAATTGTCGGCCTTTGTCCATTTCCTAATGTGTGACGTCATTTGTTTACATTTGGATACGCATCGAGCAGATATGAATGTACGAGAGAAAATCATGGAGAATTGTAGTTTAAAAAGAAGCTTATATTTACAATCGAAAAGAGAGAGTTGAAATTTCTGGGTCACATGATGGGGAAAGACGGCTTGGAGAATTTAATAAAAAGAATGTTAAACATAAAAATGTCTTAAAATAATTGTCGGCCTTTGTCCATTTCCTAATGTGTGACGTCATTTGTTTACATTTGGATACGCATCGAGCAGATATGAATGGACGAGAGAAAATCATGGAGAATTGTAGTTTAAAAAGAAGCTTATATTTACAATCGAAAAGAGACAGTTGAAATTTCTGGGTCACATGATGGGGAAAGACGGCTTGGAGAATTTAATAAAAAGAATGTTAAACATAAAAATGTCTTAAAATAATTGTCGGCCTTTGTACATTTCCTAATGTGTGACGTCATTTGTTTACATTTGGATACGCATCGAGCAGATATGAATGTACGAGAGAAAATCATGGAGAATTGTAGTTTAAAAAGAAGCTTATATTTACAATCGAAAAGAGACAGTTGAAATTTCTGGGTCACATGATGGGGAAAGACGGCCTGGAGAATTTAGTAAAAAGAATGTTAAACATAAAAATGTCTTAAAATAATTGTCGGCCTTTGTCCATTTCCTAATGTGTGACGTCATTTGTTTACATTTGGATACGCATCGAGCAGATATGAATGTACGAGAGAAAATCATGGAGAATTGTAGTTTAAAAAGAAGCTTATATTTACAATCGAAAAGAGACAGTTGAAATTTCTGGGTCACATGATGGGGAAAGACGGCTTGGAGAATTTAATAAAAAGAATGTTAAACATAAAAATGTCTTAAAATAATTGTCGGCCTTTGTCCATTTCCTAATGTGTGACGTCATTTGTTTACATTTGGATACGCATCGAGCAGATATGAATGTACGAGAGAAAATCATGGAGAATTGTAGTTTAAAAAGAAGCTTATATTTACAATCGAAAAGAGACAGTTGAAATTTCTGGGTCACATGATGGGGAAAGACGGCTTGGAGAATTTAATAAAAAGAATGTTAAACATAAAAATGTCTTAAAATAATTGTCGGCCTGTGTCCATTTCCTAATGTGTGACGTCATTTGTTTACATTTGGATACGCATCGAGCAGATATGAATGTACGAGAGAAAATCATGGAGAATTGTAGTTTAAAAAGAAGCTTATATTTACAATCGAAAAGAGACAGTTGAAATTTCTGGGTCACATGATGGGGAAAGACGGCTTGGAGAATTTAATAAAAAGAATGTTAAACATAAAAATGTCTTAAAATAATTGTCGGCCTTTGTCCATTTCCTAATGTGTGACGTCATTTGTTTACATTTGGATACGCATCGAGCAGATATGAATGTACGAGAGAAAATCATGGAGAATTGTAGTTTAAAAAGAAGCTTATATTTACAATCGAAAAGAGACAGTTGAAATTTCTGGGTCACATGATGGGGAAAGACGGCCTGGAGAATTTAGTAAAAAGAATGTTAAACATAAAAATGTCTTAAAATAATTGTCGGCCTTTGTCCATTTCCTAATGTGTGACGTCATTTGTTTACATTTGGATACGCATCGTGCAGATATGAATGTACGAGAGAAAATCATGGAGAATTGTAGTTTAAAAAGAAGCTTATATTTACAATCGAAAAGAGACAGTTGAAATTTCTGGGTCACATGATGGGGAAAGACGGCTTGGAGAATTTAATAAAAAGAATGTTAAACATAAAAATGTCTTAAAATAATTGTCGGCCTTTGTCCATTTCCTAATGTGTGACGTCATTTGTTTACATTTGGATACGCATCGAGCAGATATGAATGTACGAGAGAAAATCATGGAGAATTGTAGTTTAAAAAGAAGCTTATATTTACAATCGAAAAGAGAGAGTTGAAATTTCTGGGTCACATGATGGGGAAAGACGGCTTGGAGAATTTAATAAAAAGAATGTTAAACATAAAAATGTCTTAAAATAATTGTCGGCCTTTGTCCATTTCCTAATGTGTGACGTCATTTGTTTACATTTGGATACGCATCGAGCAGATATGAATGGACGAGAGAAAATCATGGAGAATTGTAGTTTAAAAAGAAGCTTATATTTACAATCGAAAAGAGACAGTTGAAATTTCTGGGTCACATGATGGGGAAAGACGGCTTGGAGAATTTAATAAAAAGAATGTTAAACATAAAAATGTCTTAAAATAATTGTCGGCCTTTGTACATTTCCTAATGTGTGACGTCATTTGTTTACATTTGGATACGCATCGAGCAGATATGAATGTACGAGAGAAAATCATGGAGAATTGTAGTTTAAAAAGAAGCTTATATTTACAATCGAAAAGAGACAGTTGAAATTTCTGGGTCACATGATGGGGAAAGACGGCCTGGAGAATTTAGTAAAAAGAATGTTAAACATAAAAATGTCTTAAAATAATTGTCGGCCTTTGTCCATTTCCTAATGTGTGACGTCATTTGTTTACATTTGGATACGCATCGAGCAGATATGAATGTACGAGAGAAAATCATGGAGAATTGTAGTTTAAAAAGAAGCTTATATTTACAATCGAAAAGAGACAGTTGAAATTTCTGGGTCACATGATGGGGAAAGACGGCTTGGAGAATTTAATAAAAAGAATGTTAAACATAAAAATGTCTTAAAATAATTGTCGGCCTTTGTCCATTTCCTAATGTGTGACGTCTTTTGTTTACATTTGGATACGCATCGAGCAGATATGAATGTACGAGAGAAAATCATGGAGAATTGTAGTTTAAAAAGAAGCTTATATTTACAATCGAAAAGAGACAGTTGAAATTTCTGGGTCACATGATGGGGAAAGACGGCTTGGAGAATTTAATAAAAAGAATGTTAAACATAAAAATGTCTTAAAATAATTGTCGGCCTTTGTCCATTTCCTAATGTGTGACGTCATTTGTTTACATTTGGATACGCATCGAGCAGATATGAATGTACGAGAGAAAATCATGGAGAATTGTAGTTTAAAAAGAAGCTTATATTTACAATCGGAAAGAGACAGTTGAAATTTCTGGGTCACATGATGGGGAAAGACGGCTTGGAGAATTTAATAAAAAGAATGTTAAACATAAAAATGTCTTAAAATAATTGTCGGCCTTTGTCCATTTCCTAATGTGTGACGTCATTTGTTTACATTTGGATACGCATCGAGCAGATATGAATGTACGAGAGAAAATCATGGAGAATTGTAGTTTAAAAAGAAGCTTATATTTACAATCGAAAAGAGACAGTTGAAATTTCTGGGTCACATGATGGGGAAAGACGGCCTGGAGAATTTAATAAAAAGAATGTTAAACATAAAAATAATTGTCGGCCTTTGTCCATTTCCTAATGTGTGACGTCATTTGTTTACATTTGGATACGCATCGAGCAGATATGAATGTACGAGAGAAAATCATGGAGAATTGTAGTTTAAAAACAATAAAATCGACCTTGCTAATCGAAACACTCCTCTGTGGCGAAATCGGTAAAAGCATGTCAGGCTATATGGCGGTTACATATAGGATGCAGGTTCAATTCCTGTCAGAGGACGCATATTTTCTATGACAATTTCGCAGACATTCAGGCTGGTAAATGTTGTTAATACTTTTTTATTATAAACAGAACATTTACTTAAATATTTCTATCTATAAAAAGAATGTATAAACATAAAAATGTCTTAAAATATATATATATATATTAGTTGGATTGATGTGAGTTTGTGACCCTGTGTTTCATGCAATTTGCGATCATCAGACAAACTGATTAATTTTTTTATTTTGGATTTATATATGGTTGCGTATATCGGTGTTTTTATGGAAGTGGGAGGAAAAATTGTTGTCGGGATGCTGCTCATAAAAACACCAATATACGGAACCATATAGAAATCTAAAATTTAAAAATGAATCAGTTTATCTGATGATTGCAAATTGTGTGAAACCCAGGGTCACAAACTCACATCAATCCAACTAAACATGTTAGCTCCATCACTGATATTGAGCGCTTTCCAATAAGTACTGCGCATAATATATATGAAAAAATTGCATATATATATATATATATATATATATATATATATGAGAGAGAGAGAGAGAAATAGACCTTTGTAGCTCTTAGTAATGTTTGTCTTCTTACAGTGCTGCTAACCATTTATACAAGCTAGTCAGGTAGGTTACTCACTGCTGCCCTTTTGCCTTCAGTATATCCTGTGAGTATCCAATTTGCCAAGCCCATATTACTCATTATGTGACCTAAAAATTTCAACTGCCTCTTTATGATTGTAAGTATGAGTGTCCCTTTTCGGTTTTATTTTCCTTAAAGCCTCCTCATTACTCACATGTTCAATTTATGGCATTCTCAGCATCCTTCTGTAGAACTACATTTCAGTTGGCTCTCTTCTTCATCTCTGAGGAGATTGGACAATCTTTCACTGCCATTTGTATGAATTTTGCATATTTATCGTGGATTATCAGACTGCTTCATATTTCAAGGTAAATGTGTCATTTTGGAAGGTCGTTCTCATGTAAAATATAGTATTTATATCCCAAACAAAGGTAAAACTTTCTTTTATATCTAAAGTGTAGAGTGCTAACACGCTTGACAATAATGAACCTATTAGAGAGATTTTTACTGTGTTTTTCGATTTGCACATTGATAAATGGTAAGTGTTTTTGTTGGTTAGACAAAAGATCTGACCCTTGGTCTATTTTTTTGGACACTGATGATAGCTTTGCGTAGTCAGGAGCAGCAAAAGTTCTGAGTTTTTATTAAGTTGCTCAGGCAATTGCTTGCTTTTGAGTGGTTTTCTCGTTTTATTCTCACGAGTGAATTGGAGAAGAATTGGAAAAAGGAGTGATAGGAAAAGGGAAGGGATGGGTAAGTTAAGCAGAAAATTGGAAGAAGGTAAAAAGAAAAAAAAACAGAAGTAGACGAAGAGTGTAGATAATGTGACAAGAGACGAAATTAATGGAAAAAAAGAAGAAAAGCAGCAGAAAGAGAGAATGAAAAATTGAAAAAGAGAAAAATGATGAAATTTGAAAGAGGAAAAAAAAAAAATGAGGAGTGGAGAACAATTTAAGGTGGGAAAGAGAAGACCAAAAAAATGAAAGAAAAATGAATTAGAAAGAAAAATGAATTAGAAAGAAAAATTAATTAGAAAGAAAAATTAATTAGAAAGAAAAATTAATTAGAAAGAAAAATTAATTAGAAAGAAAAATTAATAAGAAAGAAAAATTAATTAAAAAGAAAAATTAATTAAAAAGAAAAATTAATTAAAAAGAAAAATTAATTAAAAAGAAAAATTAATTAAAAAGAAAAAAAGAAAGGAAGAGGTAATGAAAGAGAGAAGATTATAAGGCACAAAAATAAAGTAAACTTAAGAGAGAAGAAAGAGAAAGAAATGAAAAATAAAAAGGAAACATTAACAGAAACAAGTAGAGAAAGAAAATATTGTGGAAAAATGAAAAATAAATGAAAGAAAAAAAAGGAAACTGAAAGAAAGAAAAAGAAATTAATAAAAAAAACTGAAAGGAAAAAAGAAAAAGAACAGAAGGAAAAAATAAAGAAAGGAATGAATGAATGACAAAAGAATAATAGAAAGTAAAAGAAATGAAGGAATGAAAGAAAGAAAAAGAGAAAGAAAGAGCAGAAAGTAGGAATGAAAAGAATGGTAAATAAAATAAGAGAAAGAAAAAAGTAAAGAAAAGGGAGAAAGAAAAAAGTAAAGAAAAGGGAGAAAGAAAAAAGTAAAGAAAAGGGAGAAAGAAAAAAGTAAAGAAAAGGGAGAAAGAAAAAAGTAAAGAAAAGGGAGAAAGAAAAAAGTAAAGAAAAGGGAGAAAGAAAAAAGTAAAGAAAAGGGAGAAAGAAAAAAGTAAAGAAAAGGGAGAAAGAAAAAAGTAAAGAAAAGGGAGAAAGAAAAAAGTAAAGAAAAGGGAGAAAGAAAAAAGTAAAGAAAAGGGAGAAAGAAAAAAGTAAAGAAAAGGGAGAAAGAAAAAAGTAAAGAAAAGGGAGAAAGAAAAAAGTAAAGAAAAGGGAGAAAGAAAAAAGTAAAGAAAAGGGAGAAAGAAAAAAGTAAAGAAAAGGGAGAAAGAAAAAAGTAAAGAAAAGGGAGAAAGAAAAAAGTAAAGAAAAGGGAGAAAGAAAAAAGTAAAGAAAAGGGAGAAAGAAAAAAGTAAAGAAAAGGGAGAAAGAAAAAAGTAAAGAAAAGGGAGAAAGAAAAAAGTAAAGAAAAGGGAGAAAGAAAAAAGTAAAGAAAAGGGAGAAAGAAAAAAGTAAAGAAAAGGGAGAAAGAAAAAAGTAAAGAAAAGGGAGAAAGAAAAAAGTAAAGAAAAGGGAGAAAGAAAAAAGTAAAGAAAAGGGAGAAAGAAAAAAGTAAAGAAAAGGGAGAAAGAAAAAAGTAAAGAAAAGGGAGAAAGAAAAAAGTAAAGAAAAGGGAGAAAGAAAAAAGTAAAGAAAAGGGAGAAAGAAAAAAGTAAAGAAAAGGGAGAAAGAAAAAAGTAAAGAAAAGGGAGAAAGAAAAAAGTAAAGAAAAGGGAGAAAGAAAAAAGTAAAGAAAAGGGAGAAAGAAAAAAGTAAAGAAAAGGGAGAAAGAAAAAAGTAAAGAAAAGGGAGAAAGAAAAAAGTAAAGAAAAGGGAGAAAGAAAAAAGTAAAGAAAAGGGAGAAAGAAAAAAGTAAAGAAAAGGGAGAAAGAAAAAAGTAAAGAAAAGGGAGAAAGAAAAAAGTAAAGAAAAGGGAGAAAGAAAAAAGTAAAGAAAAGGGAGAAAGAAAAAAGTAAAGAAAAGGGAGAAAGAAAAAAGTAAAGAAAAGGGAGAAAGAAAAAAGTAAAGAAAAGGGAGAAAGAAAAAAGTAAAGAAAAGGGAGAAAGAAAAAAGTAAAGAAAAGGGAGAAAGAAAAAAGTAAAGAAAAGGGAGAAAGAAAAAAGTAAAGAAAAGGGAGAAAGAAAAAAGTAAAGAAAAGGGAGAAAGAAAAAAGTAAAGAAAAGGGAGAAAGAAAAAAGTAAAGAAAAGGGAGAAAGAAAAAAGTAAAGAAAAGGGAGAAAGAAAATGGAAAAAGAAAAAGGTAAAATAAAAGCAAGGGAGGTAATTAATTAAATAAATGTGAAGTAATGGCTGGAATGGAGGTTTGTCACACAAAAACAATGTATAACACTTAAGATTTAGAAAATTTCAAGTCTTTTCTGAGTAAACCTAACCTGTAGATAATTTTCTAAGCACAGTTTATCATTTATTACCATAATTAATTTCTAAATTGGCTCATTATCTCATTGACTGAATTTGGAGAAGACCCATTAACAGACAAATATTGTTAGGACAATTAAACTAATTCATTTGCTGTTATTAATAAAATATTTCAATTCTTCCATTCTTCAGTCTTCATCTGGTATATTGCAATCCATTTTCATAGTGCCAGGTACACAAGTACTCAGGCAATCCCAATTTATACCTTATGAAGTTCACTTACCTGCTTTTTTAATCAAAGAAATCCACGGGAGAGTTGAAATCTGAAGTGATGTAGAAAAATCTGGTATGGCAGACTATATCTTGAGGGAGCACCCCATCCCCATCTCCACTGGGACGAGGTTCAGATAATTGACAAAGAGCATTGCTTGAAAGTAAGGAAGCTGAAGAAGTTAGCATATATAAACTTGTTGGCAAAATACTAAAGTCAGGTTAGAATAGATTACAATACTATGTCGTTCTCTCTGCTTAGCAAAGTGGGTGCTGGGGAGCTGGCCCCTCGCTGGGACTAATTTGAAACTGCCTGGGCACTTGATATATCTGGGGCTGTTCAAATCCGATACGGCAGGCATGGTGATATGGTAATGACTATATTTTATCACCCATTTTTTTTTGTCTCCAAGAAGAAAGCAATTTTCCTTTTTCTCATGGAATACATGGTGAAGGTTGAAGAATGGATCCACCAAAATGTGTTAAAAATGGCAAATATACAGAGAAGGAATTCAAATGTATGGAGATGTACATTTTGCTTACTTTCATTCTGAATTTCTGAGATAAGGAGTTATCATTATTCTTATTATTTACGTTCATACTAATGTCATCATCTTTGTTGTTATTCTGTCTGAATTTCTGAGATGAGGTGTTGTTATTTTTATTATTTACATTCAAATTAAAGTCCTCATCTTTGCTGTTTTTATCACAACATTTTGGCTGTTGTATCTTCCAGCCTTCTTCAGGTGATTTTCAATTTAAGTAATCTTCTCTGAAGTTTACCCAGATTGGCAGATACCTGAAATGTTGCGATTACAACCTTAGTCCTAATGTAAATAATAAAAAATAAATACATTTTTATCCCATACGAAACCAGTGAGCTCTGTAAGAAAGATGTGACAGTTTAAATGGTGGTGTGGTGCGATATGAATGGCAGAGATCGGAAAGCTTCTGAGGATAAAGAGGATAGACAACAACTGACCCTTGATATGAAGAACTTATGGTTATAGTGTTCAGGGAAGCATTCCCTTGGGAGTCTGTTCCACATAATAACAGTTCCTGGGAAGAAACTAACTGAGTAAAACTGTGGCAGACATGATGAGGCAGAACCTGGGACGAGCACAACTGGTTCCGACTTGCCTTTTCCCCGCCAAAAAAAGAGCCCGTATTTGCTTAGCATGTAGGGCTACTGCAGTTGAAATGAAGGAGAAAAAAAGAAAGCACTTACCGCTCTGCCGTAATCCGTCCTCGGCCAGATAACATAAAAGAATAAGGGGAGACTTGCATCGTCTTTTTATGCAATGAATATGCAATGCATTATGGGACAGAGACGGAATGAACTATGAGATCGCATGAAGACGCAAGGGATTATGGGTATATGGACAAATATAAAAGCACCTAGTTTTTCCCAGTTCGACAGAAGCTTCGAGTGACGTTCCCGGTTGGCGGCTGGAAAAAGTCTGTTTGTGCGATTTTGAGACCGAACGACTAGAGGTTGGATTACCAGCTGGGAGAGCTCGAATTTACTCGCTGGTGGCAGTGTTTCTTTTTATTTCATCACAAAAACATATTGAACACAGAGGTAATATTTGAACTGTTGCATCTGTTTTATTTTGGCATTTTCAACTTGTAATTTGCTAACAACTATTCATTCTATCTATTTACAATAGAGGTTTAGTCCTTTCTTCTCGAATTGCTTCACTAACTCCTGTAGTTTCTTTTCTGCAACTGCTATCAACAGTGTCATCTGCATATCTTATATTGTTAAGATTATGGCCATCATTAATAAATCATGGTAGGACTTCTACTTCTCTCAGAATCAATTCATTGTATAAGTTGAATAAGTCTGGTGAGAAGGCACATCCTTGTCTTACATCACTTTCTGTGAGAAAAACATTTATTTCAACATACCAAATATTTGTCTATATTTCTGAGATAAGGTTAACTATTTACACTATTCAGATTGTTCAGACAGTTGTTCTCATTTTTACTGTCACATTCACAATGATTTGGCCGTAGTAATCTTCAGGCTACATCAGATATACAGACGACAGGAAGATGTGGAGCGACATGAACAACCTACCTAGCAAGCTTGCATGTATGGATGGCATAACAGGAATTGGGAGGGATAGTAAGGCGACAAAGATTGCTTAGAGTTATGAAGGAGGGGAAGTTGTGGAGAGACATGAACAACCTATGTAACAAGATATGTATATAGAGGGAATGAGAGGGAATGGGAGGCATAGTAAGGAGACAAAGATTGCTTAGAGTTATGAAGGAGAGGAAGTTGTGGAGAGACATGAACAACCTATGTAAGAAGCTTATGTATATAGATGGAATGACAGGGAATGGGAGGCATAGCAAGGTGACAAAGATTGTTTAGAATTACAAAGAGGAGGAAGTTGTGGAGAGACTTATCCTTACCAATGGAATGCAAAAGCAATGAGAATAAATTGACCTGTGTAAGATATTGTCTAGATATGGGAGATCTTGATCTTTATGATTCATAGGAAATGTTCCTCCAACAATTGTCTTTGTTCATCTTCGTAGTCTATCTTTCTCTGGAATTCACTGTCTTGTTTGTCTTGCCTTGACGTGACACTTTCGCCTTCATTACTTTCAGGCTCACTGTACATTTCTTCATTGCTATTTTGTTGCAATCTAACTTAGTCTGCATGTGCTAATATCTGATTTCCATTCTTTTCTATTATCATAGTGTTCTGTTCACCTTGTATTGTGTCTTGTAGATTAGATTCACTATTATTTTTATGCACTAGATTTCATTATTAGTTGACTTATATTGTCAAACATCAATCCCTCCAGTTGTCTTAGGTGTGAAATTGCTGATAATTTTATAATGGCTCCACAACCAGCAATTGACAAAAAAAGGTCCGTTATTTGGTTTGCTCCCCACGATTGATTTCAAATCCTTTAGCTTTTTTGTTCAGGCATTAGCTGCTCATATTTGAGGCCACCATTGGGCGTACCCATAATTATCAAGTGATAATTGTTCCTTCGGTTCGTTAGATCTTGCAATCGAAGTTGTTCTGCATGTGCTAATATCACATTTCCATTTCCATTTTTCTTCGATTATCATAATGTTCTGTCCCCTTTATAAATCTTGACCCACAACCAGCACTTACCAAAAAGAGGTCCGTTATTTGGTTTTCTCTACCAATTGATTTCGAATCCTTTAGCCTTTTTGTGATAGCTTTAACTGCTGGTATTCATAATGATCATGTGTTAATTGTTCGTTCGGTTCGTTAGGTCTCGGCGACGCCTTTGTTGCGCAGTGTCACCTACCTGCGGGGAGTAGTATGCACTCAACTGCCTCATGGGTAATAACCATAGCTATTTATATCCCTTGTGACTTCATATGTAAATGTGTCGCCTCATCTCCATGTACTGAACAGATTTCTCTCTTTATTTACCCTGGTACTTCTTCTGGGAGCTTTTATCTCCTCACTATCTTACTCCCTCTCCCCCAGGGACTGTCTAGATATGGGAGATCTTAACTTTTTTCCTTTTTTCATAAAAGTGTCCCTCCAACGACTGTACTTGTTCATCTTCAGGGTCTATATTACTCCCGATTTTACTGTCACGTTCGTCTTGCCTTGACATGACACTTTCGCTTTCATTACTTTCAGGCTCACAATACTTTTCTTCATCGCTACCTTGTTGCACACTAACATGGTCTGCAGGTACTAATATCCGATTTCCATTCTTGATTCATGGGAAATGGTCCTCCAACAATCATCCTTGTTCTAATATCCGATTTCCATTCTTGATTCATGGGAAATGGTCCTCCAACAATCATCCTTGTTCTAATATCCGATTTCCATTCTTGATTCATGGGAAATGGTCCTCCAAATTCATCCTTGTTCTAATATCCGATTTCCATTCTTGATTCATGGGAAATGGTCCTCCAACAATCATCCTTGTTCTAATATCCGATTTCCATTCTTGATTCATGGGAAATGGTCCTCCAACAATCATCCTTGTTCTAATATCCGATTTCCATTCTTGATTCATGGGAAATGGTCCTCCAACAATCATCCTTGTTCTAATATCCGATTTCCATTCTTGATTCATGGGAAATGGTCCTCCAACAATCATCCTTGTTCTAATATCCGATTTCCATTCTTTTCTATTATCATAGTATTCTGTCCACTTTGTATTACCTCTTGTAGATTAGATTCATTATTATTTTTATGCACTAGTTTTTTATTGGTAGCATAAGACATGGTCAGTGGGGTTCTAATTTGTCTATCCATGTGGGCCGACAGCTTTTCAATCTTCCTGCATGTGGTATTGTCCTATCGCATAGCAACAATCTAAGAAGAAATGTTTCTATCTTTTCTTTCCATTGTACACATATTTTCAACCCGTTTGCACCATCCTTTCTGCTAATCTGTTTGATTACGGATGGTACGGTGGGGGTTTTATATGCGGTTTGCATCCAATTTTGTTCAACCCTTGGCATAGTTCCTCATCACAGAACTCTGGGGTGTTTTCAGAATTCCATTTCTTGAAAATATCATCCTTAATACCTGAATACAAATCTGCCTGTATTAGCAATAATCCCACTCCATTAACATGGATATGATCCATGTGTACTCTGTCCCAAGATTGGGACTCTTTAGGCCATCTATGTGTTATTGTCTGTTCAAACTTTGTTCTTTTATTGCACAATTTATACCGTTTTATGTATTCTATATTTGTAGAATAGCCTGGCCACCATACCTCTAGCCTTAATCTTCATTGCATAGACGTTATTCCGCAATGAATGTATAGTTTTAAAAAATTTTGCTCCTTTTCATTGCTGGCCGAACCACTACATCACCATTACAAATTACAGTCTTTTCTACAGTTAACTTGTGTTTAAACTCTTCAAAACGCCTTTCTGTCAATGAGCAATTATTCCACTTATTATTATTATTTTATCCTGAACAAAATACTGTTCAGTATGGGATCTTGCTTCATATCATCACCTAAATTTGCTCGGGCTTTTGAATGAGCTGCGAATCATTGAAATTGAACCAGTAAGAATGGAGGAATTGCTTGGACACACACAGACAAACATATATACACTCTACTTATCTATATACACACACACATATATATATATATATATATATATATATATATATATATATATGATAGAAATTATTAGGAGGATTTGATAATTATAATTAAGTAATTCATTGAGTCTGAAAGAAACCTCAACAGAATGCAGAAAGCACTGGATGGCCGTTTCATCCTATATTTGGGACTCATCAGCTGTGTGCATCCACTACCGAGAATTGAAACCCTGACAGTTAGGTTGTTAAGCAAATATCATACCAACTGTTCCAACGTGCCTCGGTGACGACGCGGTAGCAAATCAGACTCAATATAGCGCCGCTCGCTCACATATTCCATGGTGGAACTTAACTGAGTTTCCTTTTATACCCAAAAGACTGTCCCCCCCCCCCCGGAGCCATGACTGCTATCACCAAGCTGTGCCAACTGGAGCATTAGAAGCCGATTCAAGCAATCATATACAAATGATAGAAATTTTTAGGAGGATTTGACATATATATATATATATATATATATATATATATATATATATATATAGATACATATTCTTTATATATATATATATATATATATATATAGATACATATTCTATATATATATATATATATATACACATACATTCACATCCTTTATATATAATTACACATTCTTTATATATATATATATATATAAAGTACTTTATATGTATATATGCATTCTTTATATATACCTATATTTTGTATGCATATATATACATATTTTGTAAATATATAAATATATATGTACATACACATATTCTGTATATATACATATATATATAAGAATATTCTTTATATATATATATATATTTATGTACATATGCTTTTTATATATATTATATATGTATTCTATATATATATATATATATATATATATATATTATATATACGTATTCTTTATATATATACATATTATATATGTATTTCTATATGTGTGTGTGTATTGTTGTAACTTAAAGAAGATTACTAGATGAGAAATAACCAAAATGGTAATCCTTATAAGCATTAAAATAAAACATTCACCAGCGGTGTGAAGTACGTAAACCACTGCTAGCGCTGAACAACTTTAGACAATATGTTACCCCCACTTACAATAGTATCCAACATATTTATGAGGATACATATACATATATTCAAGACATTTTTTATATGTTTACCGTTCTTTTTATAGATACAAGTATTTAAGTAAATGCTCTGTTTATAATGAACAGTATTAAATAACATTTACCGGCCTGAATGTCCAAGAAATTTTTCAAGTATGTTATAAAATCACTACAGGATAAATAGTTAACTCTTTATTCTACATTCAACAACATCACTTGATAAGACACCAGAAGTGTTGAAACAAAATGGTTATTTTTGTAGTGATTTTATAGCATTATATATTATTTATGTAATAATTTTCAAATAAATTATATTTGCTCTACTCTGTATTGAACACTCTGTTTATATCTATACATATATAAATATATATATATAGAGAGAATATATGGAATATATATGGAATATATATATATATATATATATAATTATTTATTTGAATATTAGAACATAAATATGTTATAAAATCATGACAAAAGTAGCCATTTTGTTTCAACACTTCTAGTGTCTTATCAAGTGACGATGCAGAATACAGAATAAATGGTTTTAAAAGTTTCAAATTAATGAACGATCCTTAGCTAGGAGTAAATGCTGTTACATAAGCTAGAATGACCAATCAAAATACAAGTATAGGGTGATTCGAAAAATTTGACAACTAAGCAAGGTTATCATAGATATTAAAAGATTTATAAAATTTGAAATTAAAATTAAAAGTAAAAAATTAAAATTACCTATTTAGAAATCTAAATCAAATCTCTATTAAGTTTTAAATTGTAGAATTTACAATGACACACAAACATACAACCATATATACATAAATATCCAATCATATATAAATACCCATATCGACACATCCAGATATACTGTACACCAACAGTCGAGCGCATACATATAAATACCCACACATACATATAATTGTACATACATACATACATATACACATATACACATTTAAACATACACAGATATACATATATATGCATATATAAACATATACATACACATAGAAACATACATACTACATATACACACATATATGCACACTCACACATACATATACATACATATGCATACACATATTTACACACACACAGAAGTACACATATATATCTCTATATACCCAAACATATACTTACACATTTAGTGGTAGACACTTACCAGAATTTACACCCTTACTCATACACATAAACAGGTTAACCTATGATAGATGCCAATATATACAACCAAATACCTTCATAAAAAAAAACCAAAAAAAAAACCTACATATATATACCCCTATATACACATATACATATCTAACAGTATAAACAACTCTACATAACATACAAATATATACATACAAATACAGACACGTATGATACTTTGTAATTACACAGTACACATTCATATCGATCTAGCGACTTTCATGCTAAAAAGGTAATAGTCTATTAAGTTTAACTTATCATTATCATTGAAAGTATATGATCTCTATACTAAGTTAAATTTAAAACGATGTTTACAGTTAACTGTTAGTTCATATATATATAGCATATATATATATATATACATATTCTCTCTCTCTGTCTATATATATATATATATTACCTTCTCTCTCTCTCTATATATATATATATATATGTATGTATAGAGAGAGAGAGAGATAGAGAGAGAGTATATGCAAATATATATATATATATATATATGTGAGAGAGAATATATTTAATATATTTTTTTACTTTAGTTTCCTTTCCTTAATCTCTTTTCCTTCTCCTCTCTTTCTTATTCTTTTTTATTCTCCATTCTTCTTTTTATTGTCATCATTTCTGTTTGTCTGCCTAAGCAAACCAGATATGCAGCAGATAGGCCTATACTTGGCAACTCTCCATCTTGTGAGATAGAAAAAGATCAGCTATCTTAAAGAAAATGGAGGAAAGAAAAAGAAAAACATCCAAACCAAACAGAAGGAAGATAAATAAGCAAGGCACAATAATGGAATGGAAAACACAAAAACAATAAACTAGTAAATAAATACAAGAATGTAAACAAAAGTAACTAAAACTAAAATATATCTGCAGTACAACACTTTTAGCAGAATGTATTTCCTTGATGACTTATCAAAGATCAGAGTTAAAAGAAGCAGAAAGAAGCAAATTTGCAATGGGCATTAAGTAGTCTGCCAGAAAATTGTATAAACGTTTAAGTAGATATATTTCCTTTAAAATTTGAGAAAAACATTTGTCAGGAGTTCATAACAAAAATGTTAACATTTATGAAAACCCTGATAAGAATCTAACAAGAAAAAAAAGTTTGGGCTTTTGATTTATTTTAGCTAAAATGACAGAATTTATAGTTAAGACCAAGATATCTAATATGCCATTAAATAATCTTTTTATATGCTGTATCTTCAGGACATAGGTGATCATGGCTCTCCACAACTTCCTATCATTTTCCATGCATTTTTTTTCTGATTATATGTCTTAGAAATGGTATCTAAGCTTTTAAATTATATTAGATACAAAATCAAGGATCATTCCTTCTTTTACTTTTGTGTGTGTGTGTGTGTGTGTGTTTTTTATTGTTGTAGAAGAGAAGACGACTTACCTCATGTAGCAAAGCGAGCACTTATATATCTGGTGTGCAAAACAAGTGAAGGAAAGGAAAAAGAAATATGGTCACCCTAACAACTTAATTTAAGAAAGGCACAGTTTCAGAGCTAAGAGAATTGGCCAGAGTAGTTGGGGATATATAAAAATTTTTTTGCAAGATCAGCTGGGCATGAAAACACGACATGAGAGAGAATAGGGTGTTTGATCGTGAACATGGTGCTGTTCGTACAGAGAGACTTTGTCAGTTGGAAAGGGATTACTTGGGTCAGTTTCACACAGTTGTTGGTCAAATTATTATTCTGTTATTTGAATGATTCCAAAGATATTCTTCTTTCTTTAGGAATAACCTTATAGAATTTAAAAAAAGGCTTAGTATGTGTTAAAAACACTTTTGGTTTGGTTTGTTTTGTTTTATGGCATATCAACCTCAATGGGTCATTTAATGCCAACAACTTTTTTTTTTCCTGGTAATATTTTTGTTTTGTCAAAAATCTATTTCTGTTAATATTTTTTCCTCAAAATAGTATAGCTGGTAATATTATTTTTTCAAAAACATATAGCTGATAATATTATTTTTTTCAAAAATGTATAGCCGGCAACACTATTCCTTCAAAAAAACAAACAAACATATAGCTGGTAATATTTATTTTTTGAAAAACGTACAGCTGGTAACATTATTTTTTCCAAAATGTATTATCAGAGGCCTTGCTATTGGATGTAGTTTATCGCCTTACCCAGGACGAGATCTGGGTTTGTGAGTTAACTATTTGTCCATAGCTGGGATCCTAACAGGTGCTACCACCCTGGGTCAGGGTGGACCTGAGAACACCAGCAATTAAGAAGTGGTTGCACGCTCCTCAAAACCTCCTGATCAGAAGCATTGCTGTTGAATGTAGTTTATCGTATTACCCAGGACGTGGATGTCGTTTATCGTCATACCCAGGATGGTTTACAAAAATGTATGCCTGGTATTAAAACCTATTTTTACTCTTTCATAGTGTCTTGACCCCAGTTTGGGGGTTAACTATTTTTGCATAATTAGGACCCTAACAGGTGCTACCACCCTGGATCAGTGTGGACCTGGTAATACCAGCAATTAAGAGGTGGTTCTACGCTCCTCAAAACCTCCTGATCAGAGACCTTGCTGCTGGACGTAGTTTATCGTCTTACCCAGGACAGTAAAATATTTTTGTGCAAAATGAGGATACTGAGGAAGTTACTAATAATTAAAGACAGTAGAACATAAGTTCAAGGTCAAATTACAAGTCACATGATTCCAGATGCAACTGCTGTAATAGACACACCATGTGACTTTAAAAAATGCTTCTTGAATTGCTAAAAAAAAAAAAGCAAGAAATCATTTGATTTCTTTTTTACAGCTTATCAACCCATTGCAAGTTATTTAAAGCCAGAAAATATTTTTAGATTGTAAGATTTTCTTTCTCAGAGATAATATTGGATTAGTGATGCAAGTCTTACTAATTAACCCATAGCTGGGGGAGAGAAAAGGTGGATTAATAACATTATTCGCATGTAAGTGTATATAACAAAACCAACAGGAACTGGAACTCGGCTCTCTGATTAACAATTCAAAGCATTACACCACCAAAATATCCAAAATTTCATCACCTGGTACTCACTCACCTAGGTACTGACCAGCCTCAATGTTGCTTAATTTTAGAGATAATACAGGAACTGATGTTTGAACTTGATGCAGTCACCAGAAATAGGAGTGAGACAATGGTATCAGGCATGGCTGATCATATATGGAGGGAAAAAGGGCAGTCATCATCCTCAGTTGGATTAAGTAAAAATACAAGTTAGAGAAGAACACTGGACAGGCTAGTTTATAGAAATAAACGTTATATGGGAGCTGTTAAAAACAAAGGAAGATAACTGACAGCAAGGTCTCAACAGCTGCAACAGTACTCATCAGCAGGCAAATTAGGTTTAAGTTTCACATAGGACAATAGTCTATATAGTTCCCATACATTTTCAGGATTGCCACCACTTTGCATATCAAAACACAATCGTAATGCACACCCCTTTAAAATGTATAGTCAACTTTTGATTGGATTTTCTTGTTGCTGGTATTGTAACACAAATGAATATGTTAGTGTTTGCCATAATAATCATTATATAAATGAGATACACTGTAAAGTAAAGGCAAGATATTCTTTGGTTATAATGGGTGTGTGTGGTGTATGTTATGATTTAGATGCACTACTGCCACCCTCTGGCTGCTCACTTATTTTCTAGATCTTCCTTTCACCTCCAGTGAGTAAGTACTTTGGAAATCGTTAGATTTAACTATTTGGTTCATGAATTTTGTCATTGTGACTTCAATCCGAGCGCAGATTTGCATACAGTGGAAAATGGTGTGAGTATTAAAATGAAAAGTAGGCAAGATATTCCTAAGACATGGCCAGCAGAATGTGAACAATCTCACCTTGTAGATTTAATAAAGGGATCACTTTGAAATCCCTTGGCATGATCCAGAATGATGATGAGGATTTTTCCTCATTTTAAAAATAATCTTTGCTATCAGTGATGATAGAAAATAAGGATATTTTTTCATCCCTGAAATAAAGATAAAAAATTTCATAATCCTAAAAACAACTTTGCTACCATATATCAAAAATGAGAAAGATATTTCATCATTCTAAAATCTGATTATAAATTGACACTTCACCACAAGCAATGCCAGTCAGTAGTGTCAGATCAGTAGAGTAGCAAATGGCAGTAGCAGTAGTAAAAAGGCCCATTACATACATATCCTCATCCCTCTGTGAAAATTGAAAACTGAAGTCAAATGTTATCCTTTCCAACAAAATTCTTGTAACAAGCAAAAACAAGTTAGCACAAACTTTTAAAGAAACAAAAGAGGCAGTAACACTGAGAATGTTTTTAATACACACCATACCAATATCTGTAATTCACATCATGAAAAAGAAAAATACAAATTCTTGTTATTAGTATCAACAGGTGTCTCAAGTTTTATTGTTTATGTTATTGTTGTACTTTTTATTCATTTCATTTTCAGTATAAAAAAAAAATGAGAAAAGGATTCCCTATCAACTATTACTACAAATACATGTAACAAGAGGATAATTTACACACACTACAACACCCCCCGCTTGTTACACCCTTAAAATTAACCAGATTAACAAGGACTGGATAAGGGCTGGAGGGTACAATGGCTAAAACATTGCAATAACAACAACAAAGACGAGGGCATGAGTCAAATTGTAAGACATGTAAATAATGATCGTTTACATTATTTACATTATTCGGACTATTGTCCTCATCTTTGTCACCATATTTATTACAAGGTTTCGGCTGTTGTACTGTCGGTTGTCCAGAAATTGTTGCCGCTTTCTTTCAGCAATACGTCAAGTCTCACCAAAGCCTAGAAGAGCAATCGTCTAAAGAAACTAAACCAGAAAGGCTGAAAGAAAATTCACAGAACTAAAACGGAAAGGCTGAAAAGGTAATGGAAAAAATTAAAACCGAAAACTAGGAAATAATCTAAAATATACACAAAAGAAAAAACTGAACCAAGAAAAAACAAAAATTCCAAAAGAGGCTGCAAAAACAAAATAAAAAACTTATCGGGTGCTTGAGTTAGACCTTGTAAAGTATGAGAAAGCTTGCACTGGCAAAGGTTCAGCTGACAACTCAAAAACGTCTGATTCAAGAGCGACTACAGTGAAGCCTAGAAGAGCAGTGGTCCGCCACGACCACTCCCCTCGTTTTTTAACAGGTAGCGTTGTTCTCTTATGCAAATAAGCCTGCAGCATAAAAATGGCAGTAGGCATACGCACGCGCGACCGACTCTCAGAGAATGGTTCAACACGCGAGGCAGCGAATTCATTTTGGTCCTGGTAAGTCACTGTCACATCTATTACATGTACACTCCGGCCTTCTTCAGGTGGTTGGAATGTCGAACTGAACCCTTTATTTTGCTCACTGGGTTAGACTGTTCTAGTTCCAAGTGCCATGTTTAATGGATATCAGTTATCTCCTGTTAATTTCCCTCTGAAAGTTTTCCACCGCCTTAGCCGGGTATTGAACTCACACTCTTTGGGTCCTGTCACTGGATCTAACTAACACCTTTATCCACTGTGCCATGTGTCCTTGAGGACACCTGGTTAAGGCAGTGGAGAACTTTCAGAGGGAAATTAACAGGAGATATCTGATAACTGACATCCGTTAAACATGGCACATGGAACTAGAACAGTCTACCGCAGTGAGCGAAATAAAGGGTTCAGTTCGACATTCCAACCACCTGAAGAAGGCAGGAGCATACAATGGCCAAAACGTTGTAATAAATATGGCGACAAAGATGAGGACAATAGTCCAAATAATGTAAATAATGTACACAATACCTCATCTCAGAAATATAGACAGATACTGACGGATCATTTAGTTTAATTTCTGAATTACCTACAAGCTTATTATTGCATTTTATGCAGACCAGATCAATAATAAAATGGAGCAAAAGTAGTAATAAATTTTTTTTAATCACTTCACCCCAAGTAAGGTGATAATGAGGGAGGCATGGTGAAGTAATGGATAGTGGCTCAGATTGAGGAATCGGACAGCTGAGTTCAAATTCCAGTCAAATCCATTACATTTACTTATATGCTATTACCCTTGGGAAACATATGAAACCTCTTCTTCTTCCTCTAGCTAAGGGTAAATAGCAGGACAGACCAGGTTCTATAGCCTTGGATGGCAACTGGTTTAAGAGAAGGAAAACTCTGAATTCAAAACCTGATCTTCTAGATTGAGTGTTGTGCAGTAGGCTGACAACCTACTGTTTTAGCATACCTACAGATGATAATGGGTATGTCCCCATTCACAGTAGTAAATACTGTATGTTGGTCTGCAGTTGGAGATTCATTGTGGAATTCACTTGACTTCTAGAAGTTGACTGCTTTTACATGCAGCTGGCAAATCTTATATGTGTTGTTCTTGTCCTAAGTATTATCGTTCATTACTAACCTTCATGTTATTATACTATACAGTACTTTCTTAGGTTACAACACCTACTCAATTAAAAAAAAAAGAAAAAAAAGAGGCTTTTTGCAGAAATCGCAACAATATCTTGCAGCCCTAGGTTCCTCAAGGAATTTAAAGGCATAATATAATATATAAGGTGATAATGCCTAAGACACAAGGGGCTACTGGGAGTTCTAAGAGAATGAAAAGACTTTAGAAGGAATCAGAAATTCAATCCTAAACAAGAAACAAGGGATAAACCTCTACTATTATTTAAAAACTAAGGAAAAATGTGAATCAAATGATAGGTAAACCTATCTACTCCTCGTAGTAATGACAGTTTATAGATAAAAAGCAACAATAACAAAATATAGTAAAACTAGTAATAATGAAAATCATATGGATTCAGAGTGTTGTGATAAAAAGCAACAATAATAAAATCTTCTTTAATAATAAGGAAAATGTATGTAATAATTGCGTTATATCTACTTTCCTATTTTTGAATGATAAATGAGTTTATTTTACTTGCTTATGAACGATATATAAAACTAATTCTCTCATTTATTAAGGAACGGATACAGCATTCTTCATTTTTCTAAATAACGTAAAAGCTGACATTTATTTCTTACAAATGCTGACTGAAGTTGAATAATAAATGATAATAAAATAAAGGACTAATTAGGTTATTTTTATAGTTGATGTATTCTTAAACAGTTCCTTACTTCTCTCTGAAAATGTTGACTTATGAACAGAAAAGAATTTAAATGTATTTCTCTCAGACAGTTCTTTTATTGCTCTCTGAAAATGGTAGCTCCGAGGAACAGGAACAGATTACGTAAATTGATATGATTTTCCCCAAGAAAGTTATTTCCTAACAGATCTAAGAATATGCTCAATATCAGAGATAGAGTGTATGTAAATATAAATATAAAAGTGAACATTGAAGTCAAAACTCGGAGGCGACAGACTGTTTCATGCTAGATGTAATTGTCAGGCCTGATGATTGTGTCTAGCATGAAACAGCCTCTGAGTGTTGCCTTCAATGTTCACTTTTATATATATATATATATATATAGTCAAACCTAATGAGCCAGACAAACCTACCAAGGTTTCACTTAGGCAGATCGTCAGGGTCGGCTTGAACCTGTATCTGTGCAATTATTTTCGACAGACTCCCATGTTCCTGGCTCTTTCTTTTTTAAAACCTTTTTTTCCCTTCGTGATTGATTTGGCTATTGTTAAATAAAGAATTCGAAGGTTTTTCGACACGAGTATAGTTACCTAATATATATATATATATATATATATATATATATAATTATTTATTTGAAAATTATAACAAATATGTTATAAAATCACTACAAAAAAAGCCATTTTGTTTCAACACTTCTGGTGTCTCATCAAGTGATGCTGGTGAATGTATAATAAAGGGATATTGAGCACTCTTTAGAATAGTATTTGTGGATTATAAGAATTTATTCCATATACACCAATCCTATACTTATATATATATATATATATATATATATATATATGTATACACATATATATGTGTGTGTGTGTGTGTGTGTGTGTGTGTATATATGTGCTATAGTGTAAGAAAAAGCAGTGCTCAATGTTAAATAACAGAGCTATACACTGATTGCACAGCACAATTTTATAATATTCCTGGTTATCACGAGATATTTCATTGTTGGGGTGGATTATTATTGTTGCTAAATTATTTAAATGAACTGTAATATAATTTTGGATTTGCAATTCATTTAAATAATCTAATAACTATAAGAATCCATCCAAACAATAAAATATGCCGTGATAATCAGAAATATTCAAGAACCGATGTTCATCCCCCCAAAATACCAGCACTTAAAAATTGTGTTGACATGAAACTCAGAGTTATGCAATCAATGTAAGGTATTATGTATATTTATATATATATATATATATATATATATATATATATATATATATTAAAGCCATTGGTATATTTGAGCAGCAGTTTTTCATTTATACAATTTTCATAAACTAGTGTCATTAAAAGGATGCCAGACGGTTACTAAATTCAAAATTTGGGATTTTTCTATATAAAGATATTTCATATACAATGGTAATCAAACAGACAATCTGCTGTATAAGCAGCCCAAAAGGACAAGGGAGGTAATTAATATTGTATTATTGCACCCTCACCTATTTCATTTCTGGTTTGATACCTCTAAGTGTATTGTTATTGATATTGATTGAGAGGTTGCATAAAAGTTTCTCCCGGAGATGGAATCACATTGTGCCATCAGTTTCTACTGCTTTCATCACATTCTGTAGGTTCTGGTTATGCTCAGCTCTGGCTTTGCCATAGACAACTACATAGAGTTCCAGGACATTTCTATAAAGTCATCTCCATTTTTGGGTGAAACAAATCATGAGACATCACAAGACCAAATGGTATTCCTTGCAAGCAATATCTTCCAAAATGGAGAATTGAAGGTGGTCAGTAATTATGATTTGATAAACATGGGTATAATGTGGCAGTAGACATTTTTTAATCAAGTTTTAACAAGGAATTTGCGTCAGCTACTTTGTGTGTGAGATCCTCCATTGTATGTGTTTAGTGATGACATATTCTAATCACCTGGTTTAGATCTTTTAGATTTATTTATTTTTCTATATTTCAGAGCAGTTTCTTTGTTTCTGTTACATCTTTAAATATTAATTGTCCAATGTCTGAGTAATTTTGGTTTCCGTAATGCATTGGCAAAACGGTTTTTGATTTTTTTTTGTGTAATGTCAGTTCTGTCATTTTCAGATATTTGCTTCTTTGTATCTTCATCTGACAGTTCATCTTTTCATATTTCTTTCTTTTTTTTTTAATAAAAATATTAGAACCAAAAACAACAACACTTTAATAATGGGTTTTGAAAGCAAAACAAATATAGAACAATTGATATCTAAAAAATCTAAAAATGTACCACAAAGCAAGAAAATGGAAATGGATTGAATACATACATATATATATATATATATATATATATATACACAGTTCAAAAGTTTGAAGCCACCCCCAGAATGGATTGAATATATATATATATATATATATATATATATATATATATATAGTTCAAAAGTTTGAAGCCACCCCCAGAATTAGCATGGTATAAACTTGACAGAAGAGTTATATATATATTATTATTATTATTAGTAGTAGTAGTAGTAATCTTATAAATATAAGTAACTACACTCATTTCAGAAAACCTTTGGTTTCTTGATTTGCAAATGATCAAATCAATATCGAAGGAAAAAAATGTATAAAAAAAGAAAGAGCCAAGAACATGAATGCCTGTCGAAAACAATCATTCAGCATGCAGGTCCAAAGCCCAAAGAAAAAACCCTGATATGAGTACGCAGCACACACAGAGTCCATCTGTGATTTATACTGCAACACCTGTACTCTCTAAACTCAAAAACCAATGCCTCGCTGCTTCTTGAATCGTCTTCTTTAGTTCCAGTCTTTAAGAAATCAGGCAAACTGTCTTTTTATAACTATCGGCCTTCTACCTCTTGTTTGCAAAAGTCTAATCAACTCTGAAGTGGTTAAGCATCTCACTTTGAAGGATCTTCCTTCAGATAAGCAATATGGCTTTTGCTTCTCTAGGTCAACTGCTGATGTATTAATGATTATGGACAAAAGGGGGGCTATCAAACAAGATAAGAATGGTGAAGCTCAAGATTTTGCTCCGGATATTTCATTTGACAGAGTTTGGCATACTGGTTTCTTCATAAGTAAAAAGATTATGATTTTATGGTCTTATAAAATCAAAAAATGAAAGTTGTCTTGAATGGCCACTCTTCTAGATCTTTTTGCATAGGTGTTCTCCAGGGCTTTATCCTTAGACCAATGTTGCTTCTCATTTTCATAAATGACCTTCCTGCTGTCATCAGTTCTCAACTTGGTATCTAAGCTGATAACACAGCTGATCTGTTCAATAAGGTCAAATTAGCTGCTGATCTCAAAAATAACCTGCAATCTGTTGTTAAATGTGGCAAGGAGTGGCTTGTTAATTTTAACATCTCAAAAACAAAACTACTTTCTTCTAATAAACTGAGAGAAACTTTTTAGCTTCCATCAGCATACCTGATGTTAACCTCCAGGAGAGATGTTCCCTTGCTGTGTTTTCTTGGGCTAATGTTTTTTGAAATGGAAGAATCAATTGATCTGTCTGCTGCTAGGAAAGTTGTTTTCACTGTATTGGGCTAGACAAGTTTCTCAACAGAATCACTCTTATACATTTATAAATCTACCATTCATTCATGCATTGAATATGTAGTCTACTGCTTCTACTATATATTTAGATATTCTTGATAAAATACAAAGAAGAATCTGCAATGTTACTGGTCCTCACCTGGTAACTCATCTTCAGTAACTTTCCCACTGATCTAATGTAGCTTCCTGGTGCCTTTTTTCATAAATACTTTCATTGTGATTGTTCTAATGACCTTCCCTCTATCGTACTTAGACCTTATGAATTTAAGTGCAGTACTAGATTGGCAGCAAGGTCTCATCATTTTACAGTTAGCCATTTCAATTGTAAAATGATAAGACCTTGCCACTAATCTAGTACTGCAGTTAAATTGATAAACTATGTACTATAGAGCAGGGGTCAGCAACTATTATCAATTAAAATAAGATATCAATATCAAATATCAATTATCAATTAAAATATTAAAATAAAATATCAAATATCAATTAAAATAAAATATCAAATATCAATTAAAATAAAATATCAAATATCAATTAAAATAAAATATCAAATATCAATTAAAATAAAATATCAAATATCAATTAAAATATTAAAATAAAATATCAAAATTAAAATATCAAATATCAATTAAAATATTAAATTAAAATATCAAATATCAATTAAAATATTAAAATAAAATATCAAATATCAATTAAAATATTAAAATAAAATATCAAATATCAATTAAAATATTAAAATTAAAATATCAAGTATCAATTAAATGTTTGTGCAGGAAATTTTTAATGTAGAGAAAGAAACAGTAAATGATAATCAAGATCTGTCTAAAAAGTAACAAGAATGGGTGTGGTGTGTGAGCTCTGGGCAAAAGAGGGATAAGCAGATTATGTTATCATCTAACATGATATCTTGGGAGTATATAACAGCAATCTAAGTTAACCATGTCAATGCACCTGTTCAGAGTGTGCTGAGCATCTGTCAGTTTCTAGCCAAGAAGAACCTCAACATACTGAAACAACCTCCCTTTTCACCTGATCTTGCAGTGTGTCTTTTTTCTTTTCCCAAAGCTCAAATTAATTGAAACAAATAATTCTGTTATTATTTACTTTTTTTCATATTTTTCCAATGAAACATGACCCAGTGCACATGTTAGTACTTCGTATGTCCATTCCCCGAAGTTGTTCCTTGCAGATTGACCACAGATTCTCAATTAACTTTAAATCAGGAGAATTTCTGGGCCAATTTATAGGACTTTCATTTGCTCATTGGTAAGGCTTGCCAGTGTGTTTGTGCAGCATTACAATTTTTGTATGCTTCCTTGGAGTAACATCCATTGCAGACAATGGGCGTAGGACAACTAATCAACAGTCGAGACAATAGTGTCTTGGCATAATAAGAATCTGATGCAATCACGGATTATGTAATATTTTTCAAGGCCAAACAAATTTCATCATAAACCCCTGAAAATAAATTCATATTACTGAACACCACCTCAGATGATCTAATCTGAGAAAGAAATTGATGATGCTCTGTCACTGGGTTGAAATCTGACTATATGATTCCAATGTAATAAATTATAACCATGGAATATTAGTGTTTAAGTCTTTTTATTTTATATATATATATATGTATATATATATATATATATACGAGAGTCATTCAATAAATAAGGTGAATTTTTCGCTATAAGGACTTCTAATACAGAGAGAAGCTTACTCTTTTTTATTTTTTTTGTTTTACTTCTTTTTCACATGGATTTAATTTCTTTTGCTGATTAAAAAAAACGTTGAGAGTTTTGGCGATTAACAAAGATGGCCGACCAAGAAGCACGCTCCAGGATTGAACAGCGGTCAGTTATCAAGTTTTTGGTTGCTGAAGCGTGCAAACCAGTTGAAATTCATAGGAGAATGTCAACTGTGTATGTGGCCACATGTTTCAGCCAAAAAAATGTCTACAAGTGGGCTAAATTGTTTAAAGAAGGATGCATCAGTGTTGAGGATGAAGACAGGCCTGGGAGGCCTACAGAAGTGAGGTCTCCTGAGGTGATCGAATCAGTCAATGACCTCATTCAGTCTGACAGAAGGGTGACAGTGGATGACATTGCAAGGACTTTGAGCATATCTGTTGGGACAAATGCAGGAGTCATCAGTCAGAAGGAGTCATCTTGCATCATGACAACGCAAGGCGTCACACAGCAGCCCAAACGGTGCAGACCATCAACGAGCTGGGCTGGGAACTGCTCCCTCATCCCCCTTACAGCCCAGACCTTGCCCCTTCAGACTTTCACCTGTTTGGTCCCTTGAAAGCGTTCACGAGTGGCACAAAGTTTAAAAGTGACGATGAAGTCAAAAATGTTGTAAGCGACTGGCTGAGACATCAGTCCAAAGATTTTTACGCTGAGGGAATACGGAAGCTTGTGCACAGATGGGAAAAGTGTGACAGTGCTGGGAGACCACGTTGAAAAATTAAAAAAAAAGTAAGCTTCTATCTGTATTAGAAGTCCTTATACCTAAAAATTCACCTTATTTATTGAATGACCCTCATACATATGAATTTTTTCACCCTTCAGAATTTCATCAGATGTTTATGTTTACGTTGATGTGATTACATATGTGCACAAATGAGAGATGCTAGGAATTTTAAATTTTAGTATAAGTTTTTCTTTTTATGCACATACAATCTAAATTTAATTTAATCTAATTTGAATTACCCCCCACCATGTCTTTTGTTCATACGCATGTATAGTTGGATAAACATAAACTTCGTCTGATGAAGTCCTAAAAGACAAAATATGTCTCACAAAAACTTTTTCCACTTTGTCATATTTCTTTCCCTTAAAACTGTTCTTGATCTATAAAAAAAAATTCATATCATTATCATATATATATATATATATATATATATATATATATATATATGTGTGTGTGTGTGTGTGTGTGTGTGTGTGTTTAAAATTGTGATTTACATTATTATTTAAAGAATTTAAAAGGGAGCAGCTAGAAAATTATTGCTGGGTTCAAATCTTAAAATGGTCAATTTTATCAAAGGAGGCACATTTTTGATGCTACTGGTCTGGGGAGACAATCCCAATGTATCATTCTGTTTGGAAAGCATCAGAAAAGCTATCCACAGGTTGACCTCTAGGGATATTATTAATAAAAATATAAAGTAATAATAATGAAAATTATAAATGAAATAAAAGAATAACATAAAAATGTTGTATAAAATAAATAAAAATTTAAAATAATAAAAATACTCCCAGCATGCAACAAAAACTGTTCCTGCTAGTAATACAGACTTCCTGCCAAAATACGTTAAATTCAATCTCTTTGCCACGAACCTTGGTACTGGCAACACATGTTCAACTTCTCTCTGTGATATGGCTTGTAATACTATGGAGTAAATTCTCCCTTTTATCACATGTATCATAAAGCAATTGTATCCTAAAAAATACACACACCAATGCACACAAAAAAGTATAAATTGTATGAAATTAACATACAATTTACCCAGGCATTTCCTGTTATTTTTGTACACTTTATTTTCTGTAAGGTGTGCTTTTATCTCTATGAACACAAGGCTAATTTCTGCTGTTATGATGTGAGTGAACTGCCACAACCTTATGGTGACCGCTGATGTGAATTAGAAAAACAGCCTATTCACTTACAGACCCAAGCCTAGAAGATGAAACTGTTTGGAAGTCATCACTAGTTGTGTGAGCATGAAGTCACAAGTCACCATGACTGAGGGTTTGAGTGTACTAGCCTTTTTCAAACAGAAGATCATGCCAGATTATAACTATGTTCCACTTAGCATAGTTACAGTATAAATTACAGGTGAGCACTGTAGGTGTTGAAAACAAGGATTAGCTAACCACACTAACAGATAGGTATACTTGGTACGAGTGGCCAGCTATATTATATACCTGCTTAATACTCTAACTTACATCTATATAATACTAAAACTATAATCTTGTATATGTGTTCCTGAGATACAGCCTAAATGATATAATATCGCAACCAATTTAGAGGCATATTGTACCTTGAACCCTGCAGTGCTAAATTTCATTAGACAAGGGGGTTCTTCAGCTAGGGTTGTTTTTGTGTTTTTATGGCATTTTTAATAGGAAGTTAAGTAATTGTTTTTGATACACATTCTTATAGTTGTGAATAATCAAGAGTGGTCTTCTCTTGTTTCGTTACTCTCCTCTTTGAGAGAGATATTTCTGTTTACTGGGACTATAAAAGGACACTATATGCAAACATTGTATTCTCAGTTGAATAAAGCTTTCTTAAAGCCTACACCTTCGTACTTTTGTCATTACACTTAAATCAATCTTCGTATATAAACAAAAACTTTCATATTATATTCTGACTATTATGGGTGTGAAAAATAAACTGGCATAATACATTATAACAACATTATCAAATAAATTTAAATATGTACAACACAACATGTATTTATTCAGTTCGCTACACTACATTTGAACTTTTTTTTAGAAACAAATATCTTGGATATTTGGCAAGTACTTGATTGGTGAAGACACTATGTGGGTGTGTCATTGTAAAACGTAATCTATATGGCTGGAAAATTGCGTCACATGACTTGATGATAAAGAGATGCACACTAGTTTGCTGTCATCACATATTTTAAAATAAATATAAGGAAAAAAACATTTATTTTTAAAAAAATCATATTTACTCTGCACAAGGACCAAGAGCCACTTGAGGCAGAGTGTTACAGATTAAGAGGCACTGATCCAAGCAAGGAGATAATGTCACCAAGAGTAAGGTGTCAGTGGAAGAGGAAGAGAAAGAAAAGGCTTTAGAAGGAACTGGAAACCCAATCCTAAACTGGATTTAAGGGACAAACTTCTACTGCTATTCAAAAAATTATGGAAGGGTGTCAGCTGGACAATAGTTGAACCAGTCTACTCCTGTTGATTTCAGAGTTACCAGTGGAAACATTAGAAGTATAGAGTTGTAGTAGACTTCAGAAGGAACCAGAAACAGAATCCTAAACAGGAAACAAGAGATAACCCTCTACTTCTGTCATATATAATATATAATAAAAATTATTAATTTATTATTGCATTTGATCTAAGTAATATTGTATAATGTAAGTGTAATGAATAATCAAGTATGGTCTCCACTTGTTTTGTTACTCTCCTCTTTGAAAGAGCTATTTCTGTTTACTAGGACTATAAAAGGACACTATACGCAAACCTTGTATTCTCAGCTGAATAAAGCTTTGTTAAAGCATCCAGCTGCTTGCTTTTGTCATTACAGTAAGTAACAATAATTATTTGTAACTTGTATTGCAAATACAAATTGAAGGAAGCTGAGAATAGCATGGACTGAACATGGGAGTAATGAGGAAGTTGTAAGGAAAATGAAAAGAAAAAGGATTCTTAAATTTAGAATCAGAAAAAGAAAGTTGAAATTTCTAGAGCATATCATAGGGAAAGATGCCTTCCAAAAGTTGAATAAAGTGTTAAGAAATGAGAAAATTTTGTCAGAAAAAAAAAGAAAAGAAAAAGTGCTGAACTGTTATGTAATAATGTTCCTCTTATATGGTAGTTAATGGCAGACAATCTTATCAGAGGTAAAGACAAAACTTGAAAGAACAGAAATATGGTTCTGAAGAAGGAAGCTGAGAATAGCATGGACTGAACATATGGGAGTAATGAAGAAGTTGTAAGGAAAATGAAAAGAAAAAGGATTCTTAAACTTAGAATCAGAAAAAGAAAGTTGAAATTTCTAGAGCACATCATAGGGAAAGAGGGCTTGAGTAATTTGACACTCACAGAATATATTGAAGGCAAGAGAGACAGAGGCTACCTAAGAAACTTGTGTAAATGGATGGCAGTACAGGGGATAGGAAGACTAATGAAAAGACAAATCTTATTAAGAGCGAGAAAAAATAGGAAATTAGCGAGAGCCACGATCATCAACATCCTGAATGGAATTGCAATATAAAAGAAAAAGCTATCTCACTTTCTGCATATTTATGTTTCTTAACCTGTACATAATAATATAAGTCGTTTCCTTATAAGGAAACATTTGACATTCATTGATCATGTAGTCAGTAATACTGTCAGTTGAAACGTACAGAATCTTTCTCTTAAAACATTTTTTCAGGAAAATAGGTTTCTCAAGTCCAGTAGCTGTTATTGATCTTTCCAGTATTGATGGGAGTTTCCTTCCTTGCCTTTTGCTTTATGTAGTGTGGAATGTCAGCATTTTATATCATTAGTTTTTCTTCAAATTCAATGTAATGTCCATTTTAGCTTTTGCTGTTGATGAAAGTCCTCAAGTAATGTTGTTCCTCTTATTTGGTACAGTTCTTTGTGATTCTGTAGCACTAGTCCACAAGGTTTGAAGGAGGAGGTACTTTGCCAATGCCCAGAGACTTCATTTGCTCAAAGCCATTTTTAACTATTGATCTTAGAAAGCAGTTTTATACAGCTTACAGTTTAGACATTTCTGAACAGATTTGGCACTTTGGTATTCCTATGAGAGCCTTGATCTGATAAAGGTCATTTAAGGACATGACTCAAGTTTTGGGGCTAATATTTTGGTTTTGTAGCAATATGCGGTGTTGTGTGAAACTACCTCTCGTGCAGCCGATTCTGTGTTCAATCCCTTTATTTCCTATACTAAATTTGTTGTAATTGATCCATCCACTGAGGATTGCTTGGTTTTTATTAATTCCATATCCGGAATTTTTATTATGGATTCAGGGTACAGGTGCCATAATTACTTTCGTTCCAATTCCAGATCATAGTTTCTGTTTTGGAAAGGTTTACCTTGAGTCCTACCTCTTGGAACACTTGGTTGAGAATGTTGATTTCTCTTCAAGATCATTCTTATCCTAACTGTTAATACCTATGTTGTCTGCATAGCTCCCACATCGTTAGCATATACACCTTGAGAGGGAAAGCAGGAACAGTTTTCTATTAGTCAATTCATTTGGGATCTGGTATAGAATGCTTAAACGATCAGTGTCCATCTTTTCACATCTATACTTGTATATGTGCAGGGCCTAATCTAGGAAAAGATTAAATAGACCGAGGCTCTCATTTCCTCCTCCTGCTTGTACTCCTTACCCACTCCTTCTAGGCTGACAATGACTGTTCTGTTTTCTGTAATGTTTTACCCTATCTCATCTATTTTTTTTCCTTTGCATTCACTATTCATTGAGAATCATTCAACCAACCTTTTGCTCCACCTATTATACTTTCTTCTAGCTAGGTTTCCTTCCAACTTAATGACATCATTAGCATATACATTCATTTGGGATCTGGTATGAAATGCTTAAACGATCAGTGTCCATCTTTTCACATCTATACTTGTATATGTGCAGGGCCTAGTCTCAGGACTCAAGTTTTGGGGTTAATATTTTGGTTTTGCAGCAATATGCGGTATTGGGTGAAACTACCTTTCATCCAGCCGATTCTATGTTCAATTACTTTATTTTATGTACACGCATATACGCCTACTTTGTGTATAGTGTGATACCTGAATGCTTTTGTGAAAAACTAGATTTTTTTTTTTATATAGCTTGTGTATAATGCAACCCCAGCTGCTGAGCAATAATAGCGGGTTTACTGTAGTCAAATATTGCAGGACTGGACATATTTTATAGCAAATGAATGAACACACGGCCCAGTGAATAAAGACGTTGGTTAGATCCAGTGAATAGACCCAAAGAGTTGCGGGTTCAGTACCAGGCCACAGCAGTAGTGAACCAAAAACTTGTAGAGTTGAGTTAAAGAGAAATAACCGAGACATCTAGAAGAGGCATGGCACGTGGAACTAGAACAATCTACCATGGTGTACGAAATAAAGGGTTCAGTTTGAAAATTCTAATCACCTGAAGAAGGCTGGAGTGTACAATGGTCGAAACGTTGCGAATATGGTAATGAAGATAAGGATAACAGTCCAAATAATGTAAATAATGCATGTAAATAAATGGAACTCCATTCTTTTTTGTAGAAAGCTACCCCAAAATGGTGAGAAAAAAATTACTGGAAAATATCTGATATAAAGATTTAGATATTGTACTTCCGTTTTTGTCCATTGTACCATTGTTAATTCTGCTGGTCATGTAGTAACAGAAAGGAAGAATCTAAGTTATGGAAGGCAGGATAAATGAGCTTACCTCTACCATTGAGCTTAGCCAAATGTACCATGAGAATTTAGGCCTAGAAGATAAATTACGGACACTGAAAATGCATTAATTTTAATACCTCAAGAAAAAAATCACCTGTGCATAGTCCTCAAAAATTCATGATTTTTCACTTCAAAAACATTACCTGTGTATAATGCAACTCCCTCTTTTGTTTGTGTATAAAACTGATCATAAAAACTCATACTGTACTCTAGTAGAGGGTGAAAAGAAATGAGAGTGCTGCAGCAATGATGAGAGCTTATAAAACGAGGAATTATTTAAAACAAGATCTGTTTGCTCTCTCAATAATTAAGTTTGAAACCACAAAGACACTGCATGATATTCCTTCAAATGGAAGAAATTCTTTAGAAGCTGAGTGCCCACCTCAATCTATAGATCGTCTGTCAATAATTTATTCAAACGAGCAAAATTGGATTGGCGGAACAACTGAAAATTTGTTGTAATTTCGTGAACCCTATTTGATACATATTTGTTTCAAAATATATGGTGTTCTTTTCACAGTTGATTATTTTTCATTATAATGGTTTTTAAACATGCGTTCATTTATTTTCACCCTGTATAATACGCTGACTAAGTTTGTTACAGATTAAAATGTTCTCGTTTATCTATTAAGTCCGCAAATGGATCTTTGTTTTAGAAAACAAACATTTCTTTGAACCCTTAAGATGAGGAAACTGAAGTTATATTCAGGGCATCCGATAAAACTTATTCAAAAACAAAACTGACCAGTTTGCAATCATATACCTTTCTGATCGGGAAATGTGGAGGAATTAAGGGGCGTGGAACCACATTTGAATTGCTGTTGTTCCCAGGTCTGCCCTGACCCGGGGTGGGAGCACCTGTTAGGGTCCCAGCTATGGGCAAATAGTGCCTACCAAAGCTGACCAGGCGCTTTAGTGTTACAGAACAGGATTGGTTTAGGAGATGGAAAACTCTTACACGAAAAGCCTGAGGTCTATTGTCTGCTTCGTCTGTGGCATTTATTTGCACCGACTGAGTGTATCAATAGTTCCACAAAGTGTGGATGGTTCTGCACAAATCCTCACCACTTTAATCAAATCACTTGTGTGGGTTTTCTGGCGGTTTACCCTGTTATCCTCATACGTCAAAACCAATGGGAGAGTCCATTACACACACATATAGATAGATAGATATGAAGAGCGACAGATAGACATGAAGAGACCTAGATAGATAGATAGATAGAAAGATATGAAGGTACCAAGAGAGACAGATGAAGAGACCAAGATAGATAGATAGATAGATAGATATGAAGGTACCAAGAGAGACAGATGAAGAGACCAAGATAGATAGATAGATAGATATGAAGGTACCAAGAGAGACAGATGAAGAGACCAAGATAGATAGATAGATAGATAGATATGAAGGTACCAAGAGAGACAGATGAAGAGACCAAGATAGATAGATAGATAGATAGATAGATATGAAGGTACCAAGAGAGACAGATGAAGAGACCAAGATAGATAGATAGATAGATAGATAGATATGAAGGTACCAAGAGAGACAGATGAAGAGACCAAGATAGATAGATAGATAGATAGATAGATATGAAGGTACCAAGAGAGACAGATGAAGAGACCAAGATAGATAGATAGATAGATAGATAGATAGATATGAAGGTACCAAGAGAGACAGATGAAGAGACCAAGATAGATAGATAGATAGATAGATAGATAGATATGAAGGTACCAAGAGAGACAGATGAAGAGACCAAGATAGATAGATAGATATGAAGGTACCAAGAGAGACAGATGAAGAGACCAAGATAGATAGATAGATAGATAGATAGATAGATATGAAGGTACCAAGAGAGACAGATGAAGAGACCAAGATAGATAGATAGATAGATAGATAGATAGATATGAAGGTACCAAGAGAGACAGATGAAGAGACCAAGATAGATAGATAGATAGATAGATAGATATGAAGTTAGACGGATAGACATGAAGAGACCAAGATGTTGATATGACGTAAAACAAAACAAACGAAACTAAAACAAAGTCACTTTGTTCTCCCAACAATTACTAGTCGGATAGAAAAGTTTGAAACTATAAAGACACTGAATGATATTCCTTCAAATGGAAGAAATTCCTTAGAAGCTGAGTGCACCCCTCAATTTATAGATAGTCTGTCAATAATTTGTTCAAACGTGCAACGTTGGTTATACAAAAAAATTGAAGGAACAATTGGAAATTTATTGTTATTTCATAAACCCCATTTCACGTCCATTTGTTTCTAGATACAGTGTAACCCGGATATAAGAGAGTTGTCGGGACCAGAGAAGAAGTCTCTTATATCCGAGTTTATCTTATATCCGGGTCTCTTATATCCGGGTTACACTGTATATGTTTTTTTTCACAATTGCTTATTTATAATGGTTTTAAAACTTGCGTTCATTTATTTCCACCCTGTATATATGGTATCTAGAGATATAAATTAATCTGCAATGTTACTGGTCCTGACCTGGCATCTTGAAATTAAAACATGTATGTGAGTGCAGCAGTAATGACAAGAGCTAATAAAACGAACGTTCAAAGAAAGAAGGTTGGTCATTCTCAAGACCCATAGGCTTCAGCCGTTGAAAGCCATTTTTAATCATTGATCTTAGAATGTGGTCATATACAGCTGACAGTTTAAATATTTATGGATGTGTCTGTATATTTCTCTACACCTAGAAATCTATTTCAAATGTTAATATCTATTGATCTATCTAAATATATATTTGCCTCTTTTTATATCTTACATATCTGCGTCTGTTTCTATCTATCTGTCTCAATATTTACCGACTTCAATATCTTAATATTTATCGATCTCAATATGTTTTTATCTATTTATATATCTGTGTCAACAAAATGGAGGAACAACTGAAAATTTGTTGTAATTTTGTAAACCCTATTTGATATATATTTGTTTCAAAATATATGGTGTTGTTTTCACAGTTGCTTACTTTTCATTATAATGGTTTTAAAACTTGTGTTCATTTATTTTCACCCTGTATATATGGTATCTACTCTTTCTAGTATTAATGGGAATTTCCTTCCTAACCTTTTGTTTGAAGTAGTGTGTAATGCCAACTTCGTGATTATGTCATTATTTTCTCTTCAAGTTACAAATGATATCCATTTTGGCTATTGCTGCTGTTGATTGTCCTCAACTGACATGCTTTCTATTATCTGGTAGAATTCTTTGTTTGTGATTTGGTAGCGCCAGTCCACAAGGTTCAAAGAAAGAAGGATGTTCTTTCTCAAGACCCATAGGCTTCAGCTGTTGAAAGCTATTTTTAATCATTGATCTTAGAATGGGGTCGTATACAGCTGACAGTTTAAATATTTATGGATGTGTCTGTCTAGCCATATGTTTCTCTACGTCTAGAAATCTATTTCAATCTGTTAATATCTATTGATCTATCTAAATATATCTTTGCCTCTTTTTATATCTTACATATCTGTATCTGTTTCTATCTGTCTCAATATTTACCTACTTCAATCTCTTAATATTTATCAATATCAGTATGTTTATGTCTATATATCCGTCTGTCGCTCTCTCTCTCACACACACACATATATATATATATATATATATATATATATATATATATATATATATATATAAGTTGATATGTCCATATAGCTCTCTCAATCTGTACTATCTAAATCCATAAATAACTAACCCTCTCAACCTGTTCATATCTATCTCAATCTGTTAATGTTTACCTATCTCAAACAGTTGATATTTGCCTATCCGAGTCTATTAATGTTTATCTATTTCAATCTGTTAATGTATCTGTTTCTCTATTTCAATGTTAGTCAAACTGTAATTTATTTTCCTTTACATTTTTTTATCAGTCCTGCTTATACAATAAAGAACACTCCATTATATTTCCGTAGACTTTGTTACAAAACAGAATTACTTATGAAGTCATGAAGAGCAGCCCTGAATTACCCAGAATTCAACAGTTCCACAACTTCATCCATTTGATAGATGAGTTTTTTTTTTTGTCAAAATTACAGAGGTCAAAGAGTTTGATGTTGTAGTTGCAGCTTAGAAAACAATTCTAACCCAAATATAATACACATTCCTAATCTTTTAAGTATTATGGAAAGATTTGATTAAATTTGAGGTTAGATTAAAGGAATGTCAGAATGTGGAGGGGGATTGGCTTCAAGATTCACCTGGACATTATCTAGAAGTGTATATATGTGCGTGTGTGTATATGAGTTTCTTTAAAGATGACTGACAAGGTATTGTGATTAAGAATTTTATTCAGTTTTTCTTGCATTTGTACAAGTATTTGTACAAGTATTTGTACAAGTATTTGTACAAGTATTTGTACAAGTATTTGTACAAGTATTTGTACAAGTATTTGTACAAGTATTTGTACAAGTATTTGTACAAGTATTTGTACAAGTATTTGTACAAGTATTTGTACAAGTATTTTCTGTTACTAATGCAGTGGTTCCCAACCTTTTTTTTACATGTCGGCACACTACTGAGTTCTTTAAATTTTCGCGGCACGCCTATCACAAAAAATAAATATTGTCCACTCATAAAGCCTTTTTGCAATAAAATAATAAAAAACAAAGAATATTATATAAGAAGAATTTTTATTCACATAAATCAACATATCCTGTATTTAATATCGGGTATAAAATAATAATGGTGAATGTCAGTTGGACAGTTGTGCATAAAGTTAGATTAGCCTGAAATTGAAAAGATTCAAAATGGTTAGGAAAAGGTAAAAAAAATGTTTGGGAGTTAGGAGCATTACGTAAAACCTCACATAGTACAGTTCTGTGTTCCAACTTTTTGTCTTACAACCTGTGGATTTAGGAATCGTTTTGGTATCGAAATCGGGTCTGAATTATTCAGCTCCGATGCCGATTCCCGATACTTTGAAAAACACCTGATATTCCGATTAATCGTCCCATGACGAATATAAACCATAATAACGCTTACCAATTCGTATGCGCGGAACGTTTAGATTCCAGAAATTCAGCGATTTTGAATTGAGCGGTGTCATCATGATTAAGAAATTGAATGTCTTTATTAAACAAAATGAAATTAAATGGCTTCTAGGTATTATCTCTTCGCGGCACACTAATGTGTCGCGGCACGGTGGTTGGGAACCACTGTACTAATGTATGAAAAATTGAATAAAAAGCTTTATTGCAGTACCTTGGCAGTCATCTTTAATGTAACTTGTATAAAAGAAGGATTGCTACATAGATACACAATTATATATATATATATATATGTTTTGAACAATAAAAAATATTAAAAAATTAAAATTTTCAGACACTAATATTAATATTTTTTTTAATTTTATTATTTCAATTAGGTTCTTCAACTAGTTTCGGCCAGCATGGCCATGATCAGAAAAAAAAAATCACTGCTTGTTAGTAGCCATGAACTACAGGAGTGAATGACTGTTTCTGAAGAAAGTGACTTTTATCCGTAGTTTTCATTTGTTTTTTTTTATTGTTAATTTTGGTCAGTCCTTGTGTTGGTCAAACGGCCTCTTTGAAGTTGTTTTTAAGATAGAAATTGGAAGGTTCCTGACTAAGAATTCCCTCCTTGGGTATATATATGTATATATATATATGTGTGTGTGTGTGTGTGTGCGTATGTATGTATGTATGTATGTATGGCTATGTATTAAGCATGTCTGTATGTATATTTGGGCACAAGCCTTTCTTTCAAATGTTTCATGGAATATGACAGACAAGGAAAATTTGATTAATATTTTTTTGCGTTTTTCTAGTATTCTTAAATGTTTCCATTTGTCTCTATTCTTTCAACTGCTTTTGGCCAATTCTGTATATTGTATATATATATATATATATATATATATATATGTGTGTGTGTGTACATTTTAACCATATATATGCTTGCATATTGTGTGTGTGTGTGTGTGTGAATATATATCTATATAATAAACGCGAATGTCAGTGTGTCACTGTGTGACACTTTTCCGACTTTACTCTTAGAGGCCATAGCCCAACATATCATAACATTTTGGAATCAGCTTGACTCTGTGAACAAATAAAAAACATTTCAGGCCAGATCAGGACACACAATTCTGAAAATTTTGGATTCCCAAGTATTCATTACTGTGATTGTTTTCAGCGATTTTTCTAAGCGGTTCTTTTCAACTAATTTTTTGTATGATAACGATTTTTATAAGTTGGAAATAAATTTGGGAATAATTAAAATTAATTGTGAAATCCAGTGAAAGTCACCCATGAAATAAAAATAATTCTTTGTATGAAAAGTAAGGACCTGTGTACATCAAATTATCTTTAAATTAAGTGGCGACAGAAGAATTATTGTTGAACAAGCTGAAATATTAATGCAATACTTAAATGCAGCGAGTTTTTTAAAAATGTTGAGTTCTTCTGCAGTTTATTGTTCCTGTTGCATCTACTGCCCCCTACCTATTTTAATGAAGGTGCAATCCGGTGCCCTCTGCAGAAGCTAGCTTAAATGCTGTCTGACGTAAATTATTTTCAGATAGAGTGCATCTCTCCCTAAAGGAACAAAATAAATAAAAAGAGAAGAGAAAAAATGTCCATCCCAAACCATAACAATTTCATCACAATTTAAAACAATATTTATTTATTAAAAAAAATAATAATATTTCTTGAATATTACTCATTTCAAAGTCTTGATAAACCAATGACATCCTTGCTCTTGTATATAAGCATGTACTACAAAATAAATCTTACATTTGGCTTGATAAAACCCCTCAGAGGATGAAATGCATTGGCAAAGAATAGTTATTCCTTGTCTTTATATATAATTATTTTCGTTTTTAAAAATATGATTCCATTGCAACACAGAAATTTCCATATTTCAAAACTGAAAGTAAATTTGTAAATTTAATTATAAAAATAAAAATTAAAATCCGGAGTTTTGTTCCATGAGTTTTGATGCTAGGAATTTTCAGCCATTCTTCCATTAACACCTGCTCCAGCTCTTTAAGACACGACGGTGGAGGATAGCGGCTCCTAACTTGTCGCTCAAAAATGCACCACATATGTTTAATAATATTAATATCTGGAGATTGAGGAGGCAACTCCATGTGTTCTAGCTCACTTTCATGCTCTTCATACCAATTCTTAACCACTCAAGTGGTATGTATTGGAGCATTATCATCTTGGAAGATGCAGTCACCATCAAGGGATAAAGTCTGGGTCATTGGATGAACATGATCTCCCAAAATGTTCAGGTAAACTTTGCTGTTGATTCTACCACGCAGTGCAACTATTGGACTGAGACATTTCCATCATATAGCGGCCCAAACTATCACTGATCTACCTCCATGCTTCACTGTTGGAAGAAGGCAGTCAGGATTGTAAGCTTCTTTGGGCTGCCTCCACACATAAACTTGCCCTGAAGTTGGGAAAAGAGAAAAACTGGACTTCCATTGGTCTGCAGACCAGGCACTGTAATCTCTGCACCCCTTCAACCACTTCTGAATGTTGTGATTGGAGAGAATAGGTTTCCTTACGGCGACTCTTCCATGATATCCAGCCTGAGACTTTTTTTCCTTGGTTGAATTCCCAT
>OZ038511.1:12697255-12752255 GCA_964036315.1 Acanthosepion esculentum
CTCATTGTCTGAAATTTTTAAATCTGTCATTATCCCAATCTCACAAGTACTTTTGACTCGTATTCTCATCCTTCCCCTTATTATCCCTACATTTCAGCCAATGTCTTCTTCGGCCTTCCTCATTGTCTGAAATTCTTAAATCTGTCATTATCCCAATCTCACAAGTACTTTTGACTCGTATTCTCATCCTTCCCCTTATTATCCGTACATTTCAGCCAATATCTTCTTCGGCCTTCCTCATTGTCTGAAATTCTTAAATCTGTCATTATCCCAATCTCACAAGTACTTTTGACTCGTATTCTCATCCTTCCCCTTATTATCCCTACATTTCAGCCAATGTCTTCTTCGGCCTTCCTCATTGTATGAAATTCTTAAATCTGTCATTATCCCAATCTCACAAGTACTTTTGACTCGTATTCTCATCCTTCCCCTTTTTATCCGTACATTTCAGCCAATGTCTTCTTCGGCCTTCCTCATTGTCTGAAATTCTTAAATTTGTCATTATCCCAATCTCACAAGTACTTTTGACTCGTATTCTCATCCTTCCTCTTATTATCCCTACATTTCAGCCAATGTCTTCTTCGGCCTTCCTCATTGTCTGAAATTCTTAAATCTGTCATTATCCCAATCTCACAAGTAATTTTGACTCGTATTCTCATCCTTCCCCTTTTTATCCGTACATTTCAGCCAATGTCTTCTTCGGCCTTCCTCAATGTCTGAAATTCTTAAATCTGTCATTATCCCAATCTCACAAGTAATTTTGACTCGTATCCTCATCCTTCCCCTTATTATCCCTACATTTCAGCCAATGTCTTCTTCGGCCTTCCTCATTGTCAGAAATTCTTAAATCTGTCATTATCCCAATCTCACAAGTAATTTTGACTCGTATTCTCATCCTTCCCCTTATTATCCCTACATTTCAGCCAATGTCTTCTTCGGCCTTCCTCATTGTCTGAAATTCTTAAATCTGTCATTATCCCAATCTCACAAGTACTTTTGACTCGTATTCTCATCCTTCCCCTTTTTATCCGTACATTTCAGCCAATGTCTTCTTCGGCCTTCCTCATTGTCTGAAATTCTTAAATCTGTCATTATCCCAATCTCACAAGTAATTTTGACTCGTATTCTCATCCTTCCCCTTATTATCCCTACATTTCAGCCAATGTCTTCTTCGGCCTACCTCATTGTCTGAAATTCTTAAATCTGTCATTATCCCAATCTCACAAGTACTTTTGACTCGTATTCTCATCCTTCCCCTTTTTATCCGTACATTTCAGCCAATGTCTTCTTCGGCCTTCCTCATTGTCTGAAATTCTTAAATCTGTCATTATCCCAATCTCACAAGTACTTTTGACTCGTATTCTCATCCTTCCCCTTTTTATCTGTACATTTCAGCCAATGTCTTCTTCGGCCTTCCTCATTGTCTGAAATTCTTAAATCTGTCATTATCCCAATCTCACAAGTAATTTTGACACGTATTCTCATCCTTCCCCTTATTATCCCTACATTTCAGCCAATGTCTTCTTCGGCCCTCCTCATTGTCTGAAATTCTTAAATCTGTCATTATCCCAATCTCACAAGTACTTTTGACTCGTATTCTCATCCTTCCCCTTTTTATCCGTACATTTCAGCCAATGTCTTCTTCGGCCTTCCTCATTGTCTGAAATTCTTAAATCTGTCATTATCCCAATCTCACAAGTACTTTTGACTCGTATTCTCATCCTTCCCCTTTTTATCCGTACATTTCAGCCAATGTCTTCTTCGGCCTTCCTCATTGTCTGAAATTCTTAAATCTGTCATTATCCCAATCTCACAAGTAATTTTGACTCGTATTCTCATACTTCCCCTTATTATCCCTACATTTCAGCCAATGTCTTCTTCGGCCTTCCTCATTGTCTGAAATTCTTAAATCTGTCATTATTCCAATCTTACAAGTACTTTTGACTCGTATTCTCATCCTTCCCCTTATTATCCGTACATTTCAGCCAATGTCTTCTTCGGCCTTCCTCATTGTCTGAAATTCTTAAATCTGTCATTATCCCAATCTCACAAGTAATTTTGACTCGTATTCTCATCCTTCCCCTTATTATCCGTACATTTCAGCCAATGTCTTCTTCGGCCTTCCTCATTGTCTGAAATTCTTAAATCTGTCATTATCCCAATCTCACAAGTAATTTTGACTCGTATTCTCATCCTTCCCCTTATTATCCCTACATTTCAGCCAATGTCTTCTTCGGCCTTCCTCATTGTCTGAAATTCTTAAATCTGTCATTATCCCAATCTCACAAGTACTTTTGACTCGTATTCTCATCCTTCCCCTTTTTATCCGTACATTTCAGCCAATGTCTTCTTCGGCCTTCCTCATTGTCTGAAATTCTTAAATCTGTCATTATCCCAATCTCACAAGTAATTTTGACTCGTATTCTCATCCTTCCCCTTATTATCCCTACATTTCAGCCAATGTCTTCTTCGGCCTACCTCATTGTCTGAAATTCTTAAATCTGTCATTATCCCAATCTCACAAGTACTTTTGACTCGTATTCTCATCCTTCCCCTTTTTATCCGTACATTTCAGCCAATGTCTTCTTCGGCCTTCCTCATTGTCTGAAATTCTTAAATCTGTCATTATCCCAATCTCACAAGTAATTTTGACTCGTATTCTCATCCTTCCCCTTATTATCCCTACATTTCAGCCAATGTCTTCTTTGGCCTTCCTCATTGTCTGAAATTCTTAAATCTGTCATTATCCCAATCTCACAAGTACTTTTGACTCGTATTCTCATCCTTCCCCTTTTTATCTGTACATTTCAGCCAATGTCTTCTTCGGCCTTCCTCATTGTCTGAAATTCTTAAATCTGTCATTATCCCAATCTCACAAGTAATTTTGACTCGTATTCTCATCCTTCCCCTTATTATCCCTACATTTCAGCCAATGTCTTCTTCGGCCTTCCTCATTGTCTGAAATTCTTAAATCTGTCATTATCCCAATCTCACAAGTACTTTTGACTCGTATTCTCATCCTTCCCCTTTTTATCCGTACATTTCAGCCAATGTCTTCTTCGGCCTTCCTCATTGTCTGAAATTCTTAAATCTGTCATTATACCAATCTCACAAGTAATTTTGACTCGTATTCTCATCCTTCCCCTTATTATCCCTACATTTCAGCCAATGTCTTCTTCGGCCTTCCTCATTGTCTGAAATTCTTAAATCTGTCATTATCCCAATCTCACAAGTACTTTTGACTCGTATTCTCATCCTTCCTCTTTTTATCCGTACATTTCAGCCAATGTCTTCTTCGGCCTTCCTCATTGTCTGAAATTCTTAAATCTGTCATTATCCCAATCTCACAAGTAATTTTGACTCGTATTCTCATCCTTCCCCTTATTATCCCTACATTTCAGCCAATGTCTTCTTCGGCCCTCCTCATTGTCTGAAATTCTTAAATCTGTCATTATCCCAATCTCACAAGTACTTTTGACTCGTATTCTCATCCTTCCCCTTTTTATCCGTACATTTCAGCCAATGTCTTCTTCGGCCTTCCTCATTGTCTGAAATTCTTAAATCTGTCATTATCCCAATCTCACAAGTACTTTTGACTAGTATTCTCATCCTTCCTCTTATTATCCCTACATTTCAGCCAATGTCTTCTTCGGCCTTCCTCATTGTCTGAAATTCTTAAATCTGTCATTATCCCAATCTCACAAGTACTTTTGACTCGTTTTCTCATCCTTCCCCTTATTATCCGTACATGTCAGCCAATGTCTTTTTCGGCCTTCCTCATTGCCTGAAATTCTTAAATCTGTCATTATCCCAATCTCACAAGTACTTTTGACTCGTATTCTCATCCTTCCCCTTATTATCCGTACATTTCAGCCAATGTCTTCTTCGGCCTTCCACATTGTCTGAAATTCTTAAATCTGTCATTATCCCAATCTCACAAGTACTTTTGACTCGTATTCTCATCCTTCCCCTTATTATCCGTACATTTCAGCCAATGTCTTCTTCGGCCTTCCACATTGTCTGAAATTCTTAAATCTGTCATTATCCCAATCTCACAAGTACTTTTGACTCGTATTCTCATCCTTCCCCTTATTATCCGTACATTTCAGCCAATGTCTTCTTCAGCCTTCCTCATTGTCTGAAATTCTTAAATCTGTCATTATCCCAATCTCACAAGTAATTTTGACTCGTTTTCTCATCCTTCCCCTTATTATCCGTACATTTCAGCCAATGTCTTCTTCGGCTTTCCTCATTGTCTGAAATTCTTAAATCTGTCATTATCCCAATCTCACAAGTACTTTTGACTCGTATTCTCATCCTTCCCCTTATTATCCGTACATTTCAGCCAATGTCTTCTTCGGCCTTCCTCATTGTCTGAAATTCTTAAATCTGTCATTATCCCAATCTCACAAGTACTTTTGACTCGTATTCTCATCCTTCCCCTTATTATCCGTACATTTCAGCCAATGTCTTCTTCGGCCTTCCTCATTGTCTGAAATTCTTAAATCTGTCATTATCCCAATCTCACAAGTACTTTTGACTCGTATTCTCATCCTTCCCCTTATTATCCGTACATGTCAGCCAATGTCTTTTTCGGCCTTCCTCATTGTCTGAAATTCTTAAATCTGTCATTATCCCAATCTCACAAGTACTTTTGACTCGTATTCTCATCCTTCCCCTTATTATCCGTACATTTCAGCCAATGTCTTCTTCGGCCTTCCTCATTGTCTGAAATTCTTAAATCTGTCATTATCCCAATCTCACAAGTACTTTTGACTCGTATTCTCATCCTTCCCCTTATTATCCGTACATTTCAGCCAATGTCTTCTTCGGCCTTCCTCATTGTCTGAAATTCTTAAATCTGTCATTATCCAAATCTCACAAGTACTTTTGACTCGTTTTCTCATCCTTCCCCTTATTATCCGTACATTTCAGCCAATGTCTTCTTCGGCCTTCCTCATTGTCTGAAATTCTTAAATCTGTCATTATCCCAATCTCACAAGTAATTTTGACTCGTATTCTCATCCTTCCCCTTTTTATCTGTACATTTCAGCCAATGTCTTCTTCGGCCTTCCTCATTGTCTGAAATTCTTGAATCTGTCATTATCCCAATCTCACAAGTACTTTTGACTAGTATTCTCATCCTTCCCCCTATTATCCCTACATTTCAGCCAATGTCTTCTTCGGCCTTCCTCATTGTCTGAAATTCTTAAATCTGTCATTATCCCAATCTCACAAGTACTTTTGACTCGTATTCTCATCCTTCCCCCTATTATCCCTACATTTCAGCCAATGTCTTCTTCGGCCTTCCTCATTGTCTGAAATTCTTAAATCTGTCATTATCCCAATCTCACAAGTAATTTTGACTAGTATTCTCATCCTTCCCCCTATTATCCCTACATTTCAGCCAATGTCTTCTTCGGCCTTCCTCATTGTCTGAAATTCTTAAATCTGTCATTATCCCAATCTCACAAGTAATTTTGACTAGTATTCTCATCCTTCCCCCTATTATCCCTACATTTCAGCCAATGTCTTCTTCGGCCTTCCTCATTGTCTGAAATTCTTAAATCTGTCATTATCCCAATCTCACAAGTAATTTTGACTAGTATTCTCATCCTTCCCCCTATTATCCCTACATTTCAGCCAATGTCTTCTTCGGCCTTCCTCATTGTCTGAAATTCTTAAATCTGTCATTATCCCAATCTCACAAGTACTTTTGACTCGTATTCTCATCCTTCCCCCTATTATCCCTACATTTCAGCCAATGTCTTCTTCGGCCTTCCTCATTGTCTGAAATTCTTAAATCTGTCATTATCCCAATCTCACAAGTACTTTTGCCTCGTATTCTCATCCTTCCCCTTATTATCCGTACATTTCAGCCAATGTCTTCTTCGGCCTTCCTCATTGTCTGAAATTCTTAAATCTGTCATTATCCCAATCTCACAAGTACTTTTGACTCGTTTTCTCATCCTTCCCCTTATTATCCGTACATTTCAGCCAATGTCTTCTTCAGCCTTCCTCATTGTCTGAAATTCTTAAATCTGTCATTATCCCAATCTCACAAGTACTTTTGACTCGTATTCTCATCCTTCCCCTTATTATCCGTACATTTCAGCCAATGTCTTCAACGGCCTTCCTCATTGCCTAAAATTCTTAAATTTGTCATTATCCCAATCTCACAAGTACTTTTGACTCGTATTCTCATCCTTCCCCTTATTATCCCTACATTTCAGCCAATGTCTTCTTCGGCCTTCCTCATTGTCTGAAATTCTTAAATCTGTCATTATCTCAATCTCACAAGTAATTTTGACTCGTATTCTCATCCTTCCCCTTATTATCCCTACATTTCAGCCAATGTCTTCTTTGGCCTTCCTCATTGCCTAAAACTCTTAAATTTGTCATTATCCCGATCTCACAAGTACTTTTGACTCGTATTCTCATCCTTCCCCTTATTATCCGTACATTTCAGCCAATATCTTCTTCGGCCTTCCTCATTGTCTGAAATTTTTAAATCTGTCATTATCCCAATCTCACAAGTACTTTTGACTCGTATTCTCATCCTTCCTCTTATTATCCCTACATTTCAGCCAATGTCTTCTTCGGCCTTCCTCATTGTCTGAAATTCTTAAATCTGTCATTATCCCAATCTCACAAGTAATTTTGACTCGTATTCTCATCCTTCCCTTATTATCCCTACATTTCAGCCAATGTCTTCTTCGGCCTTCCTCATTGTCTGAAATTCTTAAATCTGTCATTATCCCAATCTCACAAGTACTTTTGACTCGTATTCTCATCCTTCCCCTTATTATCCCTACATTTCAGCCAATATCTTCTTCGGCCTTCCTCATTGTCTGAAATTCTTAAATCTGTCATTATCCCAATCTCACAAGTACTTTTGACTCGTATTCTCATCCTTCCCCTTATTATCCGTACATTTCTGCCAATATCTTCTTCGGACATTTAGACATTGTGCACTATTGTTGTTTAGGTAGGTTTCTAGTAATACTTTTCTTTCTTGTAATATATAAACTCTTCTATGACTTGAGCACCGAGTCACTGGTGTGCCTATTCAAAAATAAATACATAAAAAGTCACCTTCCTCTCTGTCAGGAGCTGATAGCTTAAGGGAAAAATCTCCAATTGATTCCAGATCAGTCAGACTTCAGGCGCACTGATGAGCACTGATACTACATATAGTCATGATTTAGTCTGTCGGTGGATAACTCTCTCTCTCTCTCTCTCTCTATATATATATATATATAGTCATCCACAGACAGACTGTATCACAGCTCACAGAAAATTTAATGCTAATCAATCACAAAAAATACTTCTAACTGTAATTGCAGGGTAAAAACTTAATGCCCAGTAGGAGGATTATGTTTGACAGCAAACGTTTTGTATGAAGCAAAGATCTTCACCAAAGAGAATATGAACCAAAAAAAGATTTATATTGGAATATCTGCTGGGAATTGGAAGCAGCATCTTTATAACCATCACCATTCCTTCACTAATGAATCCCTTAAACACCAAACAGTACTGTTTAAATACTATTGGGATCTGGTGAAAAATGGTTTCACCCAACAGGTGAAATGGAGAATTATGTCTAGGGCCTGAACTCCTAGAAACTTTAGAGACAGATGTAACCTCTGCATTAAGGAGAAAATCTTAATAATCAAACATAATGAACCTGAGGAATTACTAAATCACTGCAATGAAATTATCTTTAAATGCAGGCACAGACATCTCAAAATAACAAACTACATCTCATATTTGGGAGGCCCGGCCATGGAAACTTTGGAATTTTAAATTATCTAGACTTGAAATAACACCTGGTGTCTATATACTGCTTTATAAATGATAATTTTAGTCAGACATTTTTCATTGTGGGGGCAATTTCTTTTTCATAACTGTAATGAGATGCATTAATATGTTTTTTTTTATCCATTATGCAATTTTATAATTTTCTCCATATCGAGCATCCAGTTGATTTTCACTGTGTTTTTGTCAAAAGATTTGTTCAGTTTCCAATTTAATGGAATATGCTTATCTAATTTATTAAAAATCTTTTTTTATCAATTTTCATCTTTACTTGTAAGTTAGAAAGTGGAGTAAATGCAATTATCTCTTTCTTTTTACTTTTCCCTCCATTGTAACTGGTTCAACCTAAGCTTTTACATGGTCAAAAATATTGGCAGAAATTCTTGGCAGATTTTACTCAATATTCCTCAGCATCTGTTCAGTGACATATCTTAGGGGGTTCCACTTCGTTTTGACTTCAGTCCACTTTCTTATAAACATGTAACTGCGCTGTCATTAAGATTAAATTTCATATCAAGATACTCAAAAGTTTTCAAGCTCATTTCAACTTCTTATATGTGCCATATATCTTCAGGACATCGGTAATCATAGCTCTCCACTTTCTCCTATCCCTTGTAGCTCTCAATTTCATTTCTGTTACAATTCCGTCTGGCCCTGCCACATTGTTTCTGTCCAATTTTATCCAGTGCAGCTTCTACTTCGGTTTTTAGAATTTCAGGCCCATCAGTAGTTCTGCGTATTACTGGTTGTTCTCCTTCATCATGGAAGACTTCTCCAATATATTCATATGCTTTCAAATCCTAGTTCTTTGAACATTCTAAACAACTTTTTTCTTAATGAATCAATTCTTTTGTCATTCCTGTTTTCCATCACAGTAAGTTTGTTATCTCTAGATTATCTATAGTCCTCCTTATCCACTATTTTAGTTATGTAGCAATGATAAACTTAGGAGTTTGCATGTCTTGGTTCCATCAGATGAACTCTTTGGCATGTCAATATTTATTTTCTCAACTCTTTCTCCAGTCAGACTGTATAAGACTGTCTTCAAACAATGCACTTAATTATATACTTTGATAAAACCCGTATCAGACATTTAGTTCTATCAAAGCACAAATGAATAATACGAGGGTCATTCAATAAATAAGGTGAATTTTTCGCTATAAGGACTTCTAATACAGATAGAAGCTTACTTTTTTTTTTATTTTTCAACGTAGTCTCCCAGCACTACCACGCAATTTTCCCATCTGAACAGTGTCTTTAAGGGAAAATCCTTCTTATAATAGATTCCTTGAAATTATCATATCTGCTCTGATTCGGATCCAGGCCGGTATATGAAAATAAATAAATATAATATTTATTAAATAAATGGAAAGTCTACTCAAATATCATTATTATCTAAAAATATATATATATATATATATATATATATATATATATATTTGTAGGTCTGATGAATTGGATCATAATTACGATTCCAATGTAATAAATTCTAACCAGGGAATATTAGTGTTTCAGCCTTTTTATTTTATATATATATATATATATATATGAAGAAATATAGTCTTAAAGTTTGCTATATTTATGGGATAAAGTGCTCAATATCAGAGATAGAGCGTGTGTAAATATAAAAGTGAACATGGAAGTCAGCACTTAGAGGCGACAGTCTGTTTCATGCTAGTGCAATCGTCAGGCGACTAGTGCTGTTATTTTTCTCGGCCGAGAAAAATAACAGCACTAGTCGCCTGACTTCCATGTCCACTTTTATATTTATATATATATATATATATATATATATATATGTATATATATATATATACACAGGGTCATTCAATAAATAACGTGAATTTTTTCGCTATAAGGACTTCTAATACAGATAGAAGCGTAGTCTTTATTTTTTTTTTGTTTTACATCTTTTTCACATGGATTTAGTTTCTTTTGCAGATTAAAAAAAAACTTTGAGAGTTTTGGCGATTAACAAAGATGGCCGACCAAGAAGCATGCTCCAGGATTGAACAGCGGTCAGTTATCAAGTTTTTGGTTGCTGAAGGGTGAAAACCAGTTGAATTTCATAGGAGAATGCCAGCTGTGTATGATGCCACATGTTACAGCCAAAAAAATGTCTACAAGTGGGCTGAATTGTTTAAAGAAGGACGGAGCAGTGTTGAGGATGAAGACAGGCCTGGGAGGCCTACAGAAGTGAGGTCTCCTGAGGTAATCGAATCAGTCAATGACCTCATTCAGTCTGACAGAAGGATGACAGTGGATGACATTGCAAGGACTTTGAGCTTATCTGTTTTGACAAATGCAGGGGTCATCAGTCAGAAGGAGTCATCTTGCATCATGACAATGCAAGGCCTCACACAGCAGCCCAAACGGTGCAGACCATCAACGTGCTGGGCTGGGTACTGCTCCCTCATCCCCCTTACAGCCCAGACCTTGCCCCTTCAGACTTTCACCTGTTTGGTCCCTTGAAAGCGTTCACGGGAGGCACAAAGTCAAAAGTGTTGTGAGTGACTGACTGGGACATCAGTCCAAAGATCTTGTGCACAGATGGGAAAAGTGTGTGACAGTGCTGGGAGACTACATTGAAAAATAAAAAAAAAGTAAGCTTCTATCTCTATTAGAAGTCCTTATACCGAAAAAATCACCTTATTTATTGAATGACTCTCGTATCACAAGCTCAGTTTTACTATAGAAATTTTAGAAATGCATGTAGTGGAAAGATATATTGAATCAATTGCTAGGTCTGCAGCTAGGAAAGTTGGTTCCACGTTATGTTAAACAATTTTTTTATTCAGAATCTCTTACATATTTATAAGTTTACCATTCATCTATGCTTTGAATATTGCTGCAACAACTGGTCTGCTGCTCCTGCTATATATTTAGAGATTTAATTTAATTTGATGAAATCTGTTGGATGAATAAATTAAAGATCCATTACATCTTTTGAAATTATATATGTATTAATATATTTTATTGTTATATGCTATTTATATAGACACAAACATTTAAGTAAATGCTCTGTTTATAATAAACAGTATTAACAACATTTACCCGCCTGACTATCAGAGAAATTTCATAGAAAATATGTGTCCTCCGACAGGTATCAAACCTGTATCCTACACGGAACTGTCATATAGTCTGACGTGCTATACCATTTAGCTACAGAGGAACATCTGGTTAGCAAGGTCGAATTACTGCCTTTAAACTACAAACTTCCCATGATTTCCCTTGAATGTTCATATCTGCTCAAAGCATATATTAATATAAACAAATGATGTCATATATTAAGAAATGGACTAAGTCTGATAATTATTTATAGTTTAAAAGCAGAGAATGGATTGGCTTTGTTAAAGTCACTGGAAGATGCAATGCAATATTTATGATCAGAGAATTGTTTGGCTTCATTAACTGATAAAAGACAATGGAACAAGAAATCTTTATGATCAGAATAGTATCACTGTAAGCAATAGAAAGAACTAAAACTATGTTTCATAGATTATCCAAAATTATTTGATAAAGCACAACACAAAGATATATTTCACCTGTGAGGAAAACTTGATTTCTCTTTGAAAGATATTAGAATAATCTGGAGTATATTCTGGAAAAAAAATCTCTGCCTGCATACAAATAAAAAAAAAAACAGAAAATATTTTTAAATTGTGTGATTTTTTTGGAGTTCATAATGATTTACTGATACAAATTACTCATAGCTGGGGTCAGATGGGTTCATGCCTTTCCCAAGGGTATTTGTGCGTAAGTAAATATAACAAATTAATTGGAATTGTAAGTTGGTTCTCCAATCCCCTATTCTGAGCCACTATCCATTGTACCACCCATATACTGTGTATCCCCAAGCAGTCATTCATTTAAGTACTGACCACGCTCAACGTTGCTTAACTTTAGTGATCATATAAGAACCAGTGTTTCAACATGATATGGCTGTCAGCTAACTACACAAAAATAAAAAGGATGATACAACAAGGGTACATCGTCTTATAGGACTTATTTAACCTATACAGTGGGACACTTCCAAGAAAATTAAATGTACTACCAGGATTTATTATTGATGGATACAATGTTAACAATGTAAGATACATAGACAAACACAAAAAAGAAGAACTGCAGGAACTCCATGACAAGCTTTTACTACCTTGTCTAGCAGTTCCAGCAGGAAGGTGAGAATGAAGGACTAAGCATCATTTGTAAGAAGAAAATATACAATCATTAGCAGCCATACCCAGCTGGTCAATCAAAATAAGCGTTCAATTAGAATGGAGCAAAAACAGAATCATGTTGAGATATAACAGAGTTTTCTTCATTTAATTTAAAGTACTTTCATTAAAAACATTTTGAATTAATGCAGTTACTGATATAACAGAAGTAGTCTGTATTTATTCAATCAGAGTTAACCGAAGACATGAAGAGGTAAAACAGGCAACATGAAGATCCACTTCAGACCACAATTATTTGGGAGTTTTTGAAATTCAATTTTGTCAGTGTGCTACCATGGATGTAAAGGAGGATACAATTATAAAGCAATTGTTAAGTTTGATGAAAATTGGTTGAAAGATCAATGAAAAATAAGAAAGAAACCAGTAAAAATCTCCATTTTTTTGCTATTTATAATTGGTTTTAACCCTATGACTTAATTATCAAGTTAAATGACTGTTAAGCAATTATCTTATTGTTGGCTACAATTGAGTGAAGTTTGTGTTAGATTGTCTGAAAATTGATAGAGTTTTTAGTTTAAACTTTGTGTTGAAATTGATTTTTAATTTTTTGCAGATTTGCACTAAATGCAGTGACATAGAAATAAAAATGAGGTATTGTTGAGCTTGTCATGATATAAGTAACCTATATATTGAGCTTGAATGAAATCGGAGGAAAAAAGTTGAATTTATCGATTTTTGATCGGCTTTATTGATTACTGACTTTTAAAAAATTATTGATTTATTATGCTAAGAACCTATCTCTTACATTGTACAATGAATGTGCCAAGTTTAGTCAAAATTGGTCAGATGGATCTCGAGTGAAAAGATATCACACAGACATCCCCTGTTTTATATATAGATTAGCCAGAGAGAGTCCAAAGATGTGAACTACGAACTTGAGATGCCAAAATCAAGCAACTGTTGTCACATTTTTGTGCAGGACCTGTCCATGCCTCACTTTCCAGTATTGATAGAGATCAAAAGTATCTCGGAGTCGTTATGGGTGATAAATGTTGTGGCCTGTTTAGGGGCCAGAAAGACAGACACAGAAGACGAAGGTAGGTTGAACAAGTATATTGAAATAACAGATATATACAAAGCAAGAGTGTTAGTAATAAGCAGATAGAGGTGTACGTCCGAACAGTAGGTTAACACTGTGTCTACACTCCCCAACCGACTCTCGCAGTTAGTATTTATGAGAGGAGGAAGAGTTCATTCTACTGTAGGAGGGTTTACCACAACAATATGTCAGATAGATTTGGATGAGGCATGTGACATTCATTTTAGCCATTTCTATTATTGAAAGTCCTCATGCTCGTATAGTTTTTTGTGATTCCATAAATTCAGTTCTTTGTGATTTTGTAGAGTCAGTTCCCACCAGTTTCAAATAAGCTGGATCTTCGCTAAAATGTACAGGCTTCATTCACTGGAAGTCATTTTTAATCTAGAAAGCGGGTGGATACAGCTGACAGTCAGATGACATGCATGACATTCATATTAAAACCTTGACCTGATGAGGCTATTTAAGAACATGACTTGAGTTCTTAGTCTTTATGGACGATAAATTATTTTTCTACCCTCAAACCTCTCTCACAGTCAGAATGTGGTAAACCTCACTCTGGTCTATTGCTATTTCCATGGAAAGTGCTCGGACAAACTACATTCCACCAGTCCTAACCTTCATGGCTAGGACTAGCTATGCCATTTACATTGTAGCAAGCCAACCATATTCCTTCCATATTCCATCAGCAAGAAGTAAGTTCCACCTGAGCAGCAGCTTCCTGCGAACCACTTCTCTGCGGAATCAACTCTCAAGAAGATATTTTGCCGATCCCTACAATTTTAACCTGTTCAAGTCTAGGCTTAACCAATATCTTCCCCTGTTATCTGTATGAACTATTTGTTAATGTAACCCTCTACTTCGAGGGGCTCACGGGCCTTGTACAGGGTGAACATCATTGTAAAAATTTAACTATCTGGGAAGTTTTATAAAAGATGATCAGAAATGTGACAGAAATCTCAAGACTTTTTGGAATTGCAAAAGTTGTTTTCCAAAAGCTAAACAAAGTATTAAGAAAAAAAAATTTTTTTCATTAGAAACAAAGAAAACAGTGCCAGTTTGGTACATAAAAATCAGTCTTCTGATATAGCAATGAATATCAGACAATTTCCTCACAAATGAAAGAGAGACTTGAGCCAACAGAGATGCGGTTCTACAGAAGGATTTTGAGAATGCTATGGACAGAATATTTGAACAAGGAGAACAGAAAAAGACTGATGCCTAGAATTTTGAGGATATATTGAAGACAAAAAGGAGAGAAACAGCAAGTAGACTAGAAGGGATAGTAAGAAGACAAACATTGTGTTGATCTACAAGGAATAAGAAGATGTGGAGAGCCATGATCATCAACATCCTGAAGAGACAAGGTACATAGAAAAAGAAGCTGAACACATTTCTGTTATTGACACAATGATTACAGCTTAAATCACAAATAAAAATGTCAGACTGTATTTTATCTTGAAATTCACTCACTAATGGCCTAGTAGATGAAAAGCATTGGTTGGTTGATCTAAAAGTGACTTCACCCAATGAGTTGTGAGTTCAATACCTTGCCACAACAGAGGGAACAAAAACTCAGAGACTTGAGTTCCTGTTTCCCTGACAAATATAATCTCCAACTATTTAAGTGTAACATCAATCGACATCTCCAGTTGCCTTGATCTATCCACTTCCCTTCTCCACATCCTTTCCCCTTTCATTCCTATCTGCTCTCGCTCCAAATCTTCTGTAATCCCCTTGCCTTGATCGATCCACTTTCTCCACATCCTCTCCTTTACCACTCCTATCTGCTCTTCCTCCAAACCTTCTGTAACCCCTTGCATGCTAGTGGCTTCCAGCCTTGCTTGGGGTGAAAAGCTTAAAAAAAATATATATATCTAAAGTTATGGCATGTAAAATTAGAACCATCTACCCTTGTGGACTAAATAAAAGGTTTGGTTTGAAATTCCAAGAAATGTCACCTGAAGAAGGCGAGAGCGTACAATGGCCGAAACATCATTAATATGACAATAAAGATGAGGATAACAGTTTAAACAATATCAATAGTTACAATACAGAAATATAGATAGATATTGAATTTTATCTTCCATCAACATTATTTTCTGTAAAATTATTAGTGTATCAATATATGAATTGTACGTATCATATTGTTATTGTATATGTTGTATATATCTTGTACATCTGTAAAACTTCGACTGGAATTGTTTGCCATAGTAATATTTGTTTTTATTTTCCATAACAATGCCACATTTTGATACATCAGCATCCAAGATCGATATCATGTTTTGACAATATCTCCAAGTCCAAGACTGACTCTATATAGCTGAAAATCAATACACCATTTTACCAATAATATTCACATAGATCAATAACATATTTTACTCGTCTTTTTCTCCACCCAAACCCTAGCAATCTTAAAAGGATAGTTGACCACTTCAAGCAACGAAGCAGTTCATCTTATTGCAAACCAGAAAGAGAACAGCGATTATTCAGCCATTTCTTTTCTGACCTTTTCTATTGGATCTTGACCTTCCCAGCTTGGCTCTCTCGATCCTGACTCACTCAATGGGTCAGCTTGCAAGAGATTTGACCTCTGCTGTAATTGTCCATATTTCACTGACCATTACTGTTGCTATAGTAACAGCTATGGTCAGCTAAATAAGAAGAGAAGAGCAAGAATAAAACTTGGTTGATGTTGAACTGCCTCCATCAATTATTTGTCTACTTATAACAAATGTCGAATAAACATGCCTTTATAGCCAATCGACCATATTCGACACTAGTTCGGATAAGTTCCATGTTTTTCTTGGTGTCCCAGATTTTTAAAATTTCAAGATAAATAAAAAGGTTTTGTATCAGTTTGTGTCTTATGTAACAAAGATAAAAAAAATAATAAGTGAGGTGTTATATTCTGCAATATAGTTGGTCCTGACCTGGCATCTCAACTCCAGTCACTGATGTGATGTGGCTTCCCTTTGTCTTTTCTACAAATATTTTCATCGTAACAGATCTGACACGCTATTTTCCCTGGAGCCCCAACTGCATGAATTTAAGCGTGCTACTAGGTTGGCATCTAGGTCTCACCCTTTTACTATTAAAACAGTTAAATGTAACCGCCACTTCTATTCCAACAGCTTCTTCTCTCACACTTCCAGACAGTGGAACTCCCTTCCTCTTACTTCCCTGGAAGCTACAATCTTCAAAAATTCAAATGCAACATCAATCATCATCTTCTGATGCCTGGATCCCATCATCTTTTTATTGTTTCCTCAATTCCCCTATACCCAGTCTATTCTCTGTAATCTCTTGTGTGCTTGTGGCACTCCCGCCTTGCTTGGGGTGAAATGCTTAAAAATAAAAAATATATATCTACTGAAATGGTATCTATTACTACTTTGTCCTGGGTATGATGATAAACTACATCAGGCAGCAAGGCCTCTGATTGAGAAATTGGAGGTTTTGATGAGCGTGGAACCATGTTTTAATTGTTGTTGCTCCCAGGTACCCCCTAACCCGAGGTGGTAGCACCTGTTAAAGTCACAGATATGGCCAAATAGTGACCCCCACCCCAAACAAAAATCAAAACAATGAAACTATAAAAATACATTTTTATAGTAAAAATACCAGCAATACATTTGTTTATATAAAAATTATCAGCAACACCCAGTGATAGTAAAATGGCCGACAATAAAATTTTAAAGCAAAATGACTAGTAACGCATTTTTAGTAGAATTACCAACAATACATTTTATAGTAAGATAACCAATGTTCAACTAGTGAACACTCAACGTGTCTCAAAATAAGAAAATATAAAAATATACTAGAAAAATATTACCAGCGATACATTAATAAAAAAAAATTACCAGCAATTTTTTTGAAAAAAACCAAAGCTTTCAAAATAATAAAATTTTGGCATTAAATGACCCATACAGAGTTGATATGCTGCTAAATGTAGTTGAATCTGAGGCCTTCACCAACAAATTTGGGAGTTCTTTTCTTTACATTATTCGGACTATTATCCTCATCTTTGTTGCCATGTTTATCACAACGTTTCGTTGGAATGTCAAACTGATCACTTTATTTTGCTCACTGGGGTAGATTGTTCTAATTCCACATGCCATGTTTAATGGATGTCAGTTATCAGTTATCTCCTGTTAATTTCCCTCTGAAAGTTCTCCACTGCCTTAACCAGGTATTGAACTCACACTCTTTGGGTCCTGTCACTGGATCTAACCAACGCCTTTATCCACGGTGCCACTTGAGGACATCTGTGCATGAATTTCTGGGTATTATAAACCTAATGTCTTCAGCAACCATTTTTACCAGTGATCATATTGCAATTTTTGCTCTTATCAATTCATTTTTTTTACCAGAGCTCATATTGCAACTTTTGTTGTTATTATCGCTTTTCTCTGGCACTCCTTATTACTGGTTCCCATATTGTATTCATTTCTATGCTTGGTCGGCTCAGGAGATTTTTGTAGCCTAGCATATGTGCTGATTCCTTAAGTTTACGAATTTTCCAATGGTGTTCCTTGTCAATGGGCTCAACCTGATCCCACAGAGGGAGGTGATCTCCCTTCTCTCTCCATATGTGGTCAGCCAGGCCTGATTTCTCCACTTCCTCTCGTGTTACAGCTTTCTGGTGTTCTTGAAGCCTCACCTTAAGGGGGCGGCCTGTCTCTCCTTTATATTTCTTTCCGCAGCTGCACGGGATAGCGTACACACAGTCTTTAGCCATGTCCTCCTCTATGGGAGGGGATCTTACTTGGGAGAGATATCTGCAAAGTGTTGAAGGTTGTCCTGATGTTATATGGACTGCAGATCCTTTGTATTTTCTCTGATAACCCCTTCACATAAGGCAGGCAGACTGTTTTCTGAGTGTTGTTGTCCTCCTCCTCTTGTACCCATCTATCCCTGTTTTGGGGGGCTGCTGCCATGTACCCAGGGTAGTTGTTAGGTTGTAGGGTACTACTTATGCTGATCAATTCTTTATCTAATGTCTTGGGGTCGCCACTTATGACTTTTGCACGGTGTTGTAAGCAGCGGACGATCCATTTCTTTACGCTGTATGGATGGTGGGAGTTGAAATTGAGGTACTATCTGGTGAATGTTGGTTTACGGTATATGGATGTCTTGAACCCATGCTCTGTTTGAGATATTAGAACATCCAAGAAAGGGAGTGTGCTGTTACTTTCTTTCTCCATTGTGAACTGTATCGAAGGTCTTACTGAGTTCACATGGTCCAGTAGGACTGGAACATCTTCCCGGTGTGGCCAGAGTATGAAGGTGTCATCTACATACCTTAACCATATAGTTGGCTTTAGAGATATAGATTCTAATGCCATTTCCTCAAAATATTCCATATATATATTCACCATTGCTAGTGATAATGGCGAGCCCATTGCTAAGCCCTCATCCTGTCGATATATGTGTGATCCCATTCCGAAGTATGTTGTTTGTGTATAGAAAGTCAACATCTCCATCAGATTATCTATTGGAATACTGGTCCGTTCTTCTAGGGATGAGTCAGAGGCCAATCTGTCTCTGACTACTGAGAGTGCCTCCTCTGTGGGTACCTTGGTGAACAACTCCAAGCTCACCATCTGGTTGGATAGGATGGGAGCATCTTTGATTATTTCCACGAAGTGGGTGGAGTTTCGGACATATGAAAGAGACAAGGAAGCGACTCAGAGGGTGGCACACAGAGCCTTGGCAACTAACAATCGGTCTGAGCGGAATACCATCTTTGTGAATCTTAGGGAGACCGTATATGTGAGGTAGCTTGGTGTAACACTGCGATAACTGCCTATACGTCTTGGGTGCGAAGTGATCCTTGTTCTTGATTAGTATCTGTGACAGTTTGCGTTCCATTTTCATAGTAGGATGCTTTTTTACTTTGCTGTAGCTACCATTGCTAATGAGGTCTTCCAGCTTTCTAGTATAATCTGATTTGTCCATCACTACAGTGGCATTGCCTTTGTCAGCCAGTAGTATGATGATGTTTTCGTTCCTCTGTAGAGATCCAAACGCCAGCCTCTCCAGTTTTGTTATGTTAGACCTGGGCGGCTTGGTCCTCTCCAAGGTCTGTCTCACCTTCCATCTCAGTTCATCCGCCTGAGCCTGAGGGATGTTCAAGGCCACCTCCTCAACTCTGGTAGTGATGTCCAAGTATGGCACTCGCCTGATGGTTGTGGCAAAGTTGAGACCCTTATTCAATACTGACTCCTCAGAGGCACTCAGCTGATATTGGCTCATGTTGATTACTGCTTTCACTGGTGGGTGATGGACCTTGTGCATCACCTTCTGATCTTTCAATCTATTTAATTTTTGTAATTTGCAAGCCTTGATGACATCGAATTCATGTATGAAGAATTTATCCAGATCATTTTGGATCCTTCTCTGGTCGTCTTCACTAGTAATTCTGTTGAAGAAATCCTTGAGCCTCTGGGAGATATGGGAGTTCTTTTCTTATCAGAATGAGTTTTATGAGTAACTGTACTTTCGTAGTCACCATTAGACTCATCCGACTCTTTCAAAGTCAGGTTGACCCCCAAACACTCTGAAATGTTCATATTGGAGCTTCTGGTGTGAATACCAGGCAGTACGGTATGCCGTTTCAAAATTTCTGGTGGAGTGAATTGCATCATGGAGCTCTTTTTCTCACTGATGGTGTACAACTGACCGTACTATACACAGGTGCAGCTGACAAAATTAAAAACAAACAATGCACATGCATGAACTTAAAAGTAGAAAAAGATCAACAGCTTACCCATCGCACCCGTAGATACCGACATGGATAAATAGATACAGAGATGTATAGATAGATAGATAAATATGGACATGAATGGATAGATAGATAGATAGATAGATAGATAAATATGGACATGAATGGATAGATAGATAGATAGATAGATAGATAAATATGGACATGAATGGATAGATAGATAGATAAATATGGACATGAATGGATAGATAGATAGATAGGGACATAGATAGATGGATAGATAGGGACATGAATGGATAGATGGATAGATAGGGACATACATAGATAGATAGATAGATAGACAGGGACATACATAGATAGATAGATAGACAGGGACATACATAGATAGATAGATAGACAGGGACATACATAGATAGATAGATAGATAGACAGGGACATACATAGATAGATAGATAGACAGGGACATACATAGATAGATAGATAGACAGGGACATACATAGATAGATAGATAGACAGGGACATACATAGATAGATAGATAGACAGGGACATACATAGATAGATAGATAGACAGGGACATACATAGATAGATAGATAGACAGGGACATACATAGATAGATAGATAGACAGGGACATACATAGATAGATAGATAGACAGGGACATACATAGATAGATAGACAGGGACATACATAGATAGATAGACAGGGACATACATAGATAGATAGACAGGGACATACATAGATAGATAGACAGGGACATACATAGATAGATAGACAGGGACATACATAGATAGATAGACAGGGACATACATAGATAGATAGACAGGGACATACATAGATAGATAGATAGACAGGGACATACATAGATAGATAGACAGGGACATACATAGATAGATAGATAGACAGGGACATACATAGATAGGGACGTACATAGATAGGGACGTACATAGATAGGGACGTACATAGATAGGGACGTACATAGATAGGGACATACATAGATAGATAGATAGATATGGACATGAATGGATGGATAGATAGATAGATATGGACATGAATGGGTAGGTAGATACGGAGATAGATAGACCAATACAGACAGATACGAAGTGCATTCTAAATATTTTCAGACATTTTCAGGAGAGACATTTATTAATTTGAAGGAGTACAAACTCTAAACTCTTTCAAAATAGGAAGCTCTGTGTGAGAGAAAAAACTATTTGAATGGAACTTACAGTTGCTATTTAGCCATTTCACCTGTAAAATGGTAAGACCTACTTGCCAATCTAGTACAGTGCTTAACTTGGTGAACTCAAGTTATCAGAGAGGAAAGCTCATCAGAATAAATGCCATGAAAATATTTGTAGAAAAGGCACAGAGAACCTACAGGGAAGAGTGATTGAAGACAAGATGCCAAGTTGGGACTGATAATATTGCAGATTATTTTGTCCAGAATCTCAAGATATATACACAATGAACTAAGTTTCCAAGCAGCATACTTAGAAATTGACTTGATTTCATCATTTCAATTCATATCAGTCAAAAAGATCAGGAAAGAAGTATTGTTCACAATCAGGAAAAAAGTAGGTGTGATGAGGGAGCTGCATTTATACAGACAGACCTAGAAGTCTTTTGTATATATTTACTGAAGAAATATATAAATTATATGGAAGCCATTTATTTAGTAAAAAAAAAATACCTTCAGTCTCAAGATGATAAATTCCTCAAGTTCTTGGGAAGCTTAAATACTGTGTCCAACCCAAATAAAGAAGAGATGGAGAAAGAAAACAAAGAGAAATTGCCGACAATGAAAAGGAAGAGATAAGCATTTCCCACTTCCATAAAAAAGAGTCACAATTTTTTTTTAGATTTTTTTTTTATTCGAGCATGATATTAATTTTGTCATTGTTGTTTCGAAAATGTAATTCAATTGCAACGTGGTAAACACAATTAATAAGCTTACAATAATTCAATTGTTTTGGTAATCACCACCATTTTGAATCCTAGTGCTTTACTGAGACATGACAAAATGACTTGACTACATTTCACTCCAAGTAAGGCAATAAAGCCACTAAGATGCAAGAGGTTACTGAGTATGAAAGAATAAGAAAAAAAAAAGGAAAAGCATTATTAAGGAGAGAGACCAATAAACAAAAAGGATTTATTTTAATCATTTCAAAGTGATAATGACCCTAGGATGTACGGGAGGTCACAAGAAGTGAAAGAGAATGAGAAAACATTAGTGAAGAGAAGTGAGGAAAGGACAATAAAGGAATAGGAATCAGAAAAACAGAAGATGGCGATTAAGATAATAAATGACAGAGAAGCAAGAAATTAGAAAGCAGTTCCACAAGCGAGAAGTGTGAAAAAAGAAACTGATAGAATAGAAGTGGAGGTTGAATGGAGCTACTTCAACAGTAAAATGGTGAGACCTAATTGCCAGTCTAGTAGCACACTTAAAGTCATGCAGTCAAGGCACCAGGCAAAAGAGCTGCTCAGAACGGATTCCATGAAAATATTTGTAGAAAAGACAGAGTGGGAGGGCACATCACATCAGAGAGAAAGTAACTGAAGTTGAAATGTCAAATCTGGATTGATTTCATTACAGAACTTCTTAGAATTCTGTCATGAAGTCAAAAGATAACAATTTTTGAAGATCAAAGCTGAATGGAAAGCAAGAGGCTGGAAGAGAGTTTCTACAAGTGAGAAATGTGAAAGAAGAAACTGTTAGCATAAAACTTACAGTTACATACGGTCATTTCAATGATAAGGTAATGAGACCTAACTGCCAATCTAGTACTGTACATAAATTCATAAAGTCGAGTTACCACATTTGAGTTACTACCTCATCAGAACAATTACCATGAAAATATTTATAGAAAAGGTAGATGAAAAAGTGACTGAAGACATTTTTAATATGAGGGACAGAGTTTATCAAGTACAGAGTGGGGGGGGGTTACTGAAAGTGAAAAAAAAAATGGGGAAACGTTATTGAGGAGAGAGAGAGGTCAATAAAAGAACAGAATAACAAAGAGAGATGACGACAATTGATGTTACATTTAAATTTCTGGAAAATGGACTGCGGAATTCCAGTTGGGTTCATTATATTCACCTATGTATCAATACCCCCAGGAAAGCTATGAATTCACGTCTTCTCTTCAAGCTATGGGATAAATAGTAGGACTTGTATCACTAAATCATTAGTCTCCCCCAAAAAAATCTTACAATCTAAAAATAATTTCTGGTTTTAAATTTTAACCTGCAAAACTCAAAAAAGTCCTGTCTGTGATACTGGAAATGCCGTTGTTACATTATCTTTGACACTCAGAGCCAAAAGAGAAAAACACTGAAAGAAGAGAGAGAGAGTATAAGAAAATGATGAAAAGGAGAAATAACCATGACGTTCTACACATACAAACACACACACATGTGTTCACATGTGGACGCAATTAAATGCACCCTACCCCACAAAACAAACTAACACCAATAAATAGTGCAAAAATTATTCTTTCACTTGAAAATTCTTTAACAAAAATGAGAAAAGAGTGTAGGTAAGGACATCGCTTTATTGCAGTGGTTTGGAACGAAACCAAAATCTTTTTGAGGTCTTTTCATCTAGAGAGTGGTTTTCTTGTTCAATTGTCAAAAGAAATATCCTTGAAATCAAAGAAATGTTCTATGACACTGTTTTATTTATTTACTTTTTTAAAATTATTTCACCCCAGGCAAGTCAATAAAGCCACAAAGACAAAAGGGGTGACTGAGAATAGAAGAAAATAAGAAACATTAAGGAGTGAGGACAATAAAAGAAGAGCAATCAAGAAGACAATAGATAACGACTAAGATTTCAGTTCAATTTTTGAAGATCAAACTTAACTGGAAAGCAAGAAGCTGGAAGAGAGTTCCAAACAGCAGAAGTGCAAGAAAAGAAACTGTTAGCAAAGAACTTATGGTTATATCTATCCAATTCAACTATAAAAAAGATGAGACCTAATTGCCAATCTAGTACTGCACTTATATTCATAAAGCTTAAGGACCATATAGAAAAGTTCATCAGAACAATTACCATGAAAATATTTATAGAAAAGGCACAGAGAAGCAATATTACAGTAGTGGGAAAGTGACTGAAACCAGAAAACCAGGTCAAGACCAATAACATTGCAGATTCTCCTTTGGATTTTGTCAAGAATTTGTAAATATGTAGCAGGAGAATCAAACCATATGTGGCAGTAATATTTGAAGCATGGATGAATGGTAGACTTCTGAATATGTCAGATAGATGTCTGTCTATATTTTTGAGATGAGGTATTATGTATACTATTTACAAAGCTCGGACTATCATCCTCATCTTTGTTGCCATATTTGTCACAACATTTCGACTGTTGTACGCTCCGGCATTCTTCAGGTGGTTGGAATGTCGAACTGAAGTTCATAGTTGAAGTTCAACAGTGGATAAAGGCGTTAGTTAGATCCAGTGACAGGACCCAAAGAGTGTGAGTTCAATACCTGCTTAAAGCAGTGGAGAACTTGGAGAGGTGAATTAACAGGAGATAACTGATATCCATTAGACATGGCATGTGGAACTAGAACAGTCTACCCCAGTGAGCGAAATAAAGGGTTCAGTTTGACATTCCAACCATCGGAAGAAGGCCGGGGTGTGTGTATATATATATACACATATATAAATATAAAAACAAAGAGAGTGAGAATGATATCTATATATATTGAGACTGTAGAAGTCAAGTGACTTACCTACTAACATGGCTGCCTTCCTGTGTCCTCTTGAAAAGCAGGCCAGCTAATTTTACCTCATTTTATAGGAGAGTGCCCAATACACCAGTTAGGTTGTTCCATTTTGCTAGAATGGACCTGCCCAATACATTTGCATGAGTGGTCTCTATTCACCCATATATCCCTCCAGTAAATGACTCGAGTCAGTTGAGCTTCTGTGTCAGACCCCCACTGGCAAGCTAACCAATATTCTACAGAGACATGTAAATTCGTAAATAATATTGGTACTACACAATGTACATCTTGCAGGTAAATTATTATTTTTGATGATGAGGTCAGCATTTTTAAAGGGAAAAAAAATTTTTCCTTTAAAACTGCTAACGTCATTGTCAAATATACTACAACATGCTTAGCAAGAAGACTCACGTTACATCTGTCTGACTATAGCTCAATTTGGTCTCATTTAAATACATATGGAGACCTACCAAACTATTTATAACATACTTGTTGATAATACAAATATAATAACATTATCCACATGTACATAAAGGCTAGAAATAATGAAAGCATTATTAATAGAAAAAAAGCCAACATTCAATAATATCAACTATGAACACTGCCACAATGTGCTGACAGTGTTTGGAAAATAAAACATTCTTATAACTCTAGATACATACATAAAACAATCCAAACATTCAGCTAAAAGTAAAATAAAATTCATCCTTGGTAATGGCTGAAAGTATAGATGAAAGCGCTTGGATAACATTTGGACAATTTTGATATATTTTATGTCCTGAAAAGAAAAAAAATTATAGGAACACATAAAAAATTATATAAAAAAAACCTACAGCACCTTGTCAGTTGTTTTTAATGAAACTTAATTAAAAAGAGGGATTGCTGCCAAAATATACTATATATATATATATATATATATATATATATATATATATATATATATATATATATATATAAATAAAACACAAAGCAACTCTCTAAGGAGTATACTGAAAATACTAAAAAGTTACACTAGAAACATACTAATTTGGTTACTGTACCTCACTATTCTGTTGGAAAATTTCTGCCATATCACTCAGTCCTGTGAATCATGTTTCCAGTTCTTTCTGTCTGACAGTTGAATTCATGTCTGTAGTAGACTGCCTGTATAAGGTTATGAATCCAACCTGTTACCTGGTTTCTGTGCAAGCTGATGGTGGTTCTTTAATGGGTTGGGCTGTGTTCTGAGTTAGCAAGAAACTCTAATGAAACTGGAGTCTATCTTGGCAGGTGTGACATATGCATATCTCATTGCAGACTCCATTTGTAACACTTTCTATTCATTCAGTTTCCCCAGTGGTGATTAGTTTGTTTCCACAAGATAACACAACCTTTTGTCATGCATGGGTGATATTGAACTGGTTTCAGGCACATTCAACTGACTTCCAGGCACTCCAGTGACCTCGTTAGATATCAATTCCTTTGAGCGTGTATGGAACATATTGTAGACTTCACTAAATTTCATGCAACCACACCTAACAAACAGAACTCAATTATGCACAGTAATGGACAAATATAGAGATATAATGGCACACTGATTTCATACTATATAGCATAGCTGCTTTATTTGAGTACAGAAAGTACCTATATTATTGGGTAGGTATATCTAATTTTTTGGAACTTCACTTCATATATATATATATATATATATATATATATATATACGGAATATATATTCCACCACGGAATATGTGAGCGAGCGGCGCTATATTGAGTCTGATTTGCTACCTCATCATCACCAAGGTCCGTTGGAACAGTTGGTATGACGTTTGCTTGATAACCTAACTGTCCGGGTTTCAATTCTCGGTAGTGGATGCGCACTGCTGATGAGTCCCAAATATAGGACGAAACGGCCGTCCAGTGCTTTCTGCATTTGGTTGAGGTTTCTTTCAGACTCAATGAATTACTTAATTATAATTATCAAATCCTCCTAACAATTTCTATCATATATATATATATATATATATATGTTTTCTTTTTGAATCTGTAGGTCTGATGAATTGGATTGTTCTTACGATTCCAATGGAATAAATTATGACCATGGAATATTAGTGTTTAAGTCTCTTTATTATATCCTTACTCTGTCCTGGACATCGAGTTCTACCTGGATCATATCCTCTTGGAATTATTTTTATACATATATGTATATATAATTGTATGTGTATATTCCCACTAATATTGTCTCTCTCTCTCTCTCTCTCTCTCTATATATATATATATATATATATATATATATATATATAGAGAGAGAGAGAGAGAGAGAGAGAGTGTGTATGAAAAATACTTTTACAAACTTTGGGGGTGGGTTCCTCACACCAAAACAAGGACAAAAGTCCATTGTGCCGCTATGTAGACTTGGTTACATTTGTCAATCGTGTACATTGGTGGCTAGTCTGTCTTCAATGTTTAACGTGTGTAGTAGTGAGTTAATGGAGAAATGTTCCACTTAACAGTGGCAGGATTATTCACATCGTGAGCAGGCAGTGATCATTTTTACATATGGTCAAATGGTTGTATCAGATTGCGTTTCCAGACTGAAGGCAACCAAGTCGTCCAACCTTTTATACATATATATGTATGTATTTTATTTACATTATTCGGACTATTGTCCTCATCTTTGTCGGCATATTTCGGCCGTTGTACGCTCCGGCCTTCTTCAGGTGGTTGGAATATCGAACTGAACCTTGAGGATACATGGCACAGTGAATAAAGGCGTTAGTTAGATCCAGTGACAGGACCTACAGAGTATGAGTTCAATACCTGGCTAAGGCAGTGGAGAACTTGGGGAGGTGAATTAACAGGAGATAACTGATAACTGACATCCATTAAAACATGGCATGTGGAACTAGAACAGTCTACCCCAGTGAGCAAAATAAAGGGTTCAGTTTGACATTCAAACCACCTGAAGAAGGCAGGAGCGTACAACAGCCGAAACATTGTAATAAATATGGTGACAAAGATGAGGACAGTAGTTTCAGTAATGTAAATAGTGTACATAATACATCATCTTAGAAATATAGACAGATAATGTATGTATTTCATTAAATATGCCAGACAAGGAAGGTTTAATTAATTTTTTATTTAGTTTTTCTTAGCATATTTATGTTTTTCTGTTTCTGAATAGATAAAGGCATTTACGCTGCCTCTGCACCAAAGCTGGATTTGACACAAGGTCGTTTTAACGTGGGGAGCTCCATATGCATACTTATGCATATGGGCCAGGGACAAAAATTTTTGCCCATCCCCCAAAACCACTGTCTCGTTGTCATCACTATTACACTGACTCAACCTCTTTAGCCTGATGAGAAAGACGTTTGCCGCTGGGTTGTTCACAGAGTCAGCCTGATTCCAAAATATGATATGTTGGGCTAAAGCCTCTGAGAGTAAAGCTGAAGAAGTGTGACACACTGACATTCACATTTATTTATGTAGATATATAATGCATAAATTAATCATAATCAAAAATAATATAAACATTAATTACATTATTAACAATAAATTAATAAGACAACAACATTTTTTGACCTGAAATTACGTCACTTAGCATCTTCCATAATTTACCTTGACTTTCAGTAAACCTGATGAATATTTATGAGTATTCTCAACCCTTTGAGCCCTGCAGTCTTGAACAATTTTAACCCACCTGCCTGAGCTCCTGAATCAAAATTCGCAAATAATTGGTATGTAATGTTTCACAGTAGATATAAAAATAGTTGCAAGTCTTTACCCACCAGTCAACCAGTAGCTGGGCATTAAGTCATTTTCCTCTACCACTATTCAACAGGTGACTGGGGATTACCTCATTTTTCTTTACCACCTGTAAAGCAGTGATCAGTGCTCAAAGGGTTAAGATTGTCTTTAAGTGAAATTCCTTAACCATTTCAGCCCTGCATTCTTGAACAATTTTAAGCCTTCTGTCTGAGATTCTGAGTGAAAACTTGCAAATAATTGGTATGTAATATTTCACAGTAGATATAAAATAGTTAAAAGTGTTTACCCACCAGTCAACCAGGAGCTGGGCATCTAGTCATTTTTCTCTATCACTGGCAAAGCAGTAGTCAGGGCTTAAAGGTTTAAATTTAACAATTTCGAAAAACTAAAATTTACTTATTGCTCAGTAATACTTCTTGTAAAACTAAAATCCTTACATTTGCCTCGATAAAGTCAATCAGAGGATGAAACGCATGAGCTAGAGCAAGTTTTCCTTTTGATTTTTATATATATATATCTATCTTACTTATATATATATATCTGTATCTTACACATATATATATATATATATATATATCTATATCTTACACACACACACACATATATATATATATATATATCTATATCTTACACACACACACATATATATATATCTATATCTTACACACACACATATATATATATATCTTACATAACACATATATATATATATATCTTACATAACACATATATATATATCTTACATAACACATATATATATATATCTTACATAACACATATATATATATATATATCTTACATAACACATATATATATATATCTTACATAACACATATATATATATATCTTACATAACACATATATATATATATATATCTTACACACACACACATATATATATATATATCTTACACACACACACACACATATATATATATATATATCTATCTATATCTTACACATATATATATATATATATATATATCTTACATATATATATATATATATATATATATATCTATATCTTACACACACATATATATATATATGTATCTTACACACACATATATATATATATATATGTATCTTACACACATATATATATATATATGTATCTTACACACATATATATATATATGTATCTTACACACATATATATATATATGTATCTGACACACATATATATATATATGTATCTGACACATATATATATATATATATATATATGTATCTGACACACACATATATATATATATATATATGTATCTGACACACACATATATATATATATATATATATGTATCTTACACACACATATATATATATATATATATATGTGTATCTTACACACATATATATATATATATATATATATATATATATATATGTATCTTACACACACATATATATATATATATGTATCTTACACACATATATATATATATGTATCTTACACACATATATATATATATGTATCTTACACACACATATATATATATATGTATCTTACACACATATATATATATATATATGTATCTTACACACACATATATATATATATGTATCTTACACACATATATATATATATCTTACACACACACATATATATATATGTATCTTACACACACACATATATATATGTATCTTACACACACACATATATATATGTATCTTACACACACACATATATATATATGTATCTTACACACACATATATATATATGTATCTTACACACACATATATATATATGTATCTTACACACACATATATATATATGTATCTTACACACACATATATATATATGTATCTTACACACACATATATATATATGTATCTTACACACACATATATATATATGTATCTTACACACACACATATATATATGTATCTTACACACATATATATATGTGTATCTTACACACATATATATATGTGTATCTTACACACATATATATATGTGTATCTTACACACATATATATATGTGTATCTTACACACATATATATATATATATATATCTTACACACATATATATATATATCTTACACACATATATATATAACTTAAACACATATATATATATCTTACACACATATATATATATATATATATGTATCTTACACACACATATATATATCTTACACATATATATATATATATATATTACACACATATATATAAATATATATATGTATATTACACACATATATATAAATATCTTACACACACATATATATATGTATCTTACACACACATATATATATGTATCTTACACATATATATATATATATATATGTATCTTACACACATATATATATATATATATGTATCTTACACACACACATATATATATATGTATCTTACACGCACATATATATATATATGTATCTTACACACACATATATATATATATATATGTATCTTACACACCCACATATATATATATATATATATGTATCTTACACATATATATATATGTATCTTACACATATATATATATATGTATCTTACACATATATAAATATATGTATCTTACACACATATATATATATATATATGTATCTTATACATATACATATATATATATATATCAATCTTATACATATATATATATATATATATATATATCAATCTTATACATATATATATATATATATATATCAATCTTATACATATATATATATATATCAATCTTATACATATATATATATATATATATATATATCAATCTTATACATATATATATATATATATATATATCAATCTTATACATATATATATATATATATCAATCTTATACATATATATATATATATATATATCAATCTTATACATATATATATATATATCAATCTTATACATATATATATATATATATCAATCTTATACATATATATATATATATATCAATCTTATACATATATATATATATATATCAATCTTATACATATATATATATATATATATATATATATATATCAATCTTATACATATATATATATGTATATCAATCTTATACATATATATATATATATGTACATCAATTTTATACATATATATATATATATGTATATCAATCTTATACATATATATATATATATATATATGTATATCAATCTTATACATATATATATATATATATATATATATCAATCTTATACATATATATATATATAATATATCAATCTTATACATATATATATATATATATATATCAATCTTATACATATATATATATATATATATATCAATCTTATACATATATATATATATCAATCTTATACATATAATATATATCAATCTTATACATATATATATATATCAATCTTATACATATATATATATATCAATCTTATACATATATATATATATCAATCTTATACATATATATATATATCAATCTTATACATATATATATATATCAATCTTATACATATATATATATATCAATCTTATACATATATATATATATCAATCTTATACATATATATATATATATCAATCTTATACATATATATATATATATCAATCTTATACATATATATATATATATCAATCTTATACATATATATATATATATCAATCTTATACATATATATATATATATCAATCTTATACATATATATATATATATATATCAATCTTATACATATATTATATATATATATATCAATCTTATACATATATATATATATATATATATATCAATCTTATACATATATATATATATATATATATCAATCTTATACGTATATATATATATATATATCAATCTATACGTATATATATATATATATATATATCAATCTTATACGTATATATATATATATATATATCAATCTTATACGTATATATATATATATATATATCAATCTTATACGTATATATATATATATATATCAATCTTATACGTATATATATATATATATATCAATCTTATACATATATTATATATATATACAATCTTATACATATATATATATATATATATCAATCTTATACATATATATATATATATATATCAATCTTATACATATATATATATATATATCAATCTTATACATATATATATATATATATATCAATCTTATACATATATATATATATATATATATCAATCTTATACATATATATATATATATATATCAATCTTATATATATATATATATCAATCTTATATATATATATATATCATCTTATATATATATATATATCAATCTTATATATATATATATATCAATCTTATATATATATATATATATCAATCTTATACATATATATATATTATATCAATCTCATACATATATATATATATATATATATATCAATCTTATACATATATATATATATCAATCTTATACATATATATATATATATCAATCTTATACATATATATATATATATATCAATCTTATATATATATATATATATATATATCAATCTTATACATATATATATATATATATATATATATCAATCTTATACATATATATATATATATATCAATCTTATACATATATATATATATATCAATCTTATACATATATATATATATATATATATATCAATCTTATACATATATATATATATATATCAATCTTATACATATATATATATATATATATATATCAATCTTATACATATATATATATTATATATAATATATATCAATCTTATACATATATATATATATATATCAATCTTATACATATATATATATATATATATATCAATCTTATACACATATATATATATATATATATATATATCAATCTTATACACATATATATATATATATCAATCTTATACACATATATATATATATATATATATCAATCTTATACACATATATATATATATATATATATATCAATCTTATACATATATATATATATATATATATATATCAATCTTATACATATATATATATATATATATCAATCTTATACATATATATATATCAATCTTATACATATATATATATATATATATATCAATCTTATACATATATATATATATATATATATCAATCTTATACATATATATATATATATATATCAATCTTATACATATATATATATATATATCAATCTTATACATATATATATATATATATATATCAATCTTATTCATATATATATATATATATATCAATCTTATACATATATATATATATATATCAATCTTATACATATATATATATATATATCAATCTTATACATATATATATATATCAATCTTATACATATATATATATATCAATCTTATACATATATATATATATATCAATCTTATACATATATATATATATATCAATCTTATACATATATATATATATATCAATCTTATACATATATATATATATATCTATTATATATATATATATATCTTATATATATATATATATATCTTATATATATATATATATATCTTATATATATATATATATATATCAATCTTATATATATATATATATATATCAATCTTATATATATATATATATATATATCAATCTTATATATATATATATATATATATATATCAATCTTATATATATATATATATATATATCAATCTTATATATATATATATATATATATATATCAATCTTATATATATATATATATATATATATATCAATCTTATATATATATATATATATATATATATCAATCTTATATTATATATATATATATATATATCAATCTTATATATATATATATATATATATCAATCTTATATATATATATATATATATCAATCTTATATATATATATATATATATATCAATCTTATATATATATATATATATATATCAATCTTATATATATATATATATATATCAATCTTATATATATATATATATATATATCAATCTTATATATATATATATCAATCTTATATATATATATATATCAATCTTATATATATATATATCAATCTTATATATATATATATATCAATCTTATATATATATATATATATATCAATCTTATATATATATATATATATATATATAAATCTTATACATATATATATATATATATATAGATATATATCTATCTTATATCTATATATATCTATATGTATCTATCTTATATATATATATATATATATATATATATATATATATATATATCTCTTACACATATATATCTATATATATCTATCTGACACATATATATATATATCTATATATATATCTATCTTAAATACATATATATCTATCTTACATATATATATCTAACGGGATGCCCGTAAGAGCCAGTTGGTGAATACTTCCGGGTCTGCTATTACTGAACATCTCATAAATAGCAGGGATTGTTCGAACTGGTTCACTGTTCTGGCTAGTTGGCACTCTCCTTTTCATTTACGGGCACTGGAGTCTATGTACATACAGTCCAGGGAACCGTCTCTTTGTAAGCAAAGGGAACGTCTCCTTGGACTTCACGTTATTATACTCTAGTGTTCGTCACTCATACATTTTCCCCTCCCCCCTTCCTTTTTCCTCCTCTTCTTCCTCCCCTACCTTCCTGTTTTTTCGTTTTTTTTTTGCTGCGCGAATTTGCGTTTCTTTTTGTTCTTTTTTTATATTTTCTTTTTGTCTTCCCTCATACAAATTAAACATTTCATTTTTTAACGTTTTTATTGTATGTATGGTGTTTGTATGAGTAAAAGTAATTTGAAATAAATTATTATTATGTTCCCAGTCGACCCTGATGAGCTTGGGAACGAAACCGGTTGGTCTGTCTTGTTTGTGTTTTCATCTCATATTTTTTTATTTTTCATAATGCCTATAAGAAATAAATTTTATGTTTTCCTTGAAATATTACGGTTTTGTACCTCCAACAATTTATTTAAATATATATATATATATATATATATATATATATATATATATGAGCAGCAACTTTTCTTTTAAAAATCTTTCATTAAATATGGCAGACAAGGAAGATTTGATTAAATTTTTTAGTTAGGTTTTCCAGCATCCTTATGTTTTACGGTTTTGTAGGAGTACAGAAATTTGCCATAATTTTCATTGTCCTTTCACCCACTTCCTTAGCCATTTTCAAGGGGTTTTGTTTTTGGTGTTATTAATTTTTCCTCATGTTTTGACTGTTTAAGTTGTATTTTAATTTTGCATTGTTTTGAATGAGAGTGTTTACTGGGACAGTAAAATTTATGGAATATTTTTGTACTCTCTAGTAAAAATGACTTAATGCCCAGCTACCGGTTGACCAGTGGGTAAACACTTGTAAGTATTTTTATATCTACCCACCAATTTTAAAAAAAAACCCAAAACAACTGGAATGTAATTCAGCTAAATGCTGACTAATGATTTTTTTTCTTTTTGTTATCAGATAGAATTACATAGAGTGGTAATATTAAATTGTTTGGATCTTATTAAAAAGTGTGCTGTAGCTAAAAGCTTCACAGTGATTAACTTATTATCAGATGATTAAAACTGTTCCGTTTCATTATCCACCCTCCTTTCATGGAAATACGAGTAGCCAGGGACAACCATTATCCACACAAACAGAAACATACGTAAATATTAACTGAATAACCCCACATCCACCTATACATTTCACAGGACATTTTGAAGGCAAGAGAGGAAGAGAGAACTGCACATAAACTAATGAGCTTGTGTAGATGGTTGGCAGAGACTATGTGAGAAATACAGTGACTATGTAGCGAAAATATAATTAAAAAAAATGAATGGAAATCATGGAGAGCCATGACTGCACATGTCTTGAAGGGACATGGCTCATCTCCCCATTTAATTTGACAAATTTAAGTATCATATCAAACCAGGAGTGAAATAGTTGACTGCCTAGGAATCGTTTAGATTTTTCTTTCTCCTAGACTGGCTGCCAACCAAGGTTACATAGCCCAGTTTATCCTGCAAGGTAACACATTAAAAAAAAAATGTATATATGGGGATTTTTTTATTTTATTCAATGAATAGTTAGGTTTTTCTTTGTGTGGATGCTGGCTACTCTTCTTTTATTGGTTTGTAGTCATTGCCCCCTTGAATAAATGAGTTTGAATAATGGACTTTTTAAGCATCTGATGATCGGTTAATCACTGTGTGTGCTTGGCAAGTTTTTAATAAGATCCCAAAATATATTTACACTATGTGTAGCTTGCTCTGAAAGAGTGTCAGTCTGCGTTTAGTTGAATTATAATTCAGTTGAATGATTAATAGCTTATATTATAATATAATATTATATATGTGTGTGTGTGTGTGTGTGTATATATATATATATATATATATATATATATATATATATATTTTCATGAAAACAAATGACGTCACACATTATGAAATGGATAAATTCCAACAATTATTTTAAGACATAATTGTCGGACTTTGTCCACTTTATAATATGTGATGTCAATTGTTTACATTTGGATACACATCGAGCAGATATGAATGTGTAAGTGAGAATCATGGAGAATTGTAGTTTAAAAACAGTAAAATCAACCTTGCTAAACGAAACGCTCCTCTGTGGCTCAATTGGTAAAAGCACATCAGGCTATATGACGGTTCCGTATAGGATGCCGGTTCGATTCCTGTTGGAGGACGCATATTTTCTATGAAAATTTCTCAGACATTCAGGCCGGTAAATGTTGTTAATACTGTTAATTATGAACAGAGCATTTACTTAAATATTTGTATCTAAAAAAGGAATGTATAAACATAAAAAAAAGTCTTAAAATATATTTTAATATATGGGCATTTGACCAAATGGTTAGAACGTTCACATTCTAACCCGGAAACCCAGGTTTGAATCTCAACATGGTCGATTTGTCAGGGAGGCAGCTTCCTGATGTTATCGAACTGAAGGGGTTCATCCCAATCCCAGCATGTGGCACTTTTGGAAAATGACTGAAAACCATGCCATGGGTTGGCCCAAGCCTTCTGAGTGAAATTGGGTAGATGGAACCCTTGGGGTCGGTTGATAGCTATGCTAGCATGGAGTCACAAGTCACTGTGGTCGAGCGCTTGAGTGTGCTGGCCTTGTTCAAATTGTTGATCATGCTAGATAACACACTTTTTCCCAGAAAATATAACTTGGGTCTGCTCAGCATAGTTGCAGTATTAACCACAGGTGGGCTCTGTGAGTGTTGAATAAACACAAATATGCCTGAGCAAGCATCTGCAATAGGGATTGGTGAGCCACCCTAATGGACGGGTATCCTCAAATACAAGTGGCCAGCTATATATATATATATATATATATATATATATATATATATATATTATTGTTTACCCAGTACGAGGCCCAAGAGCCAGTCAAGGTAGGAGGTTGTTAGGGTGTAAAGAGAGGAAGTAAAAAGTGCATAATATAAGAATATTTAGGATAGATATTAGATAAATTCAAGGGGTTAGCATTGTAGTGATCTGGAAAGTAACCTCTCAGGAGTCTATTCTGGAAAGTAACAGCTGTGAGGAAGAAGCTGTATAAGGGGAATTTCTTCCTTACCAATGGAATATGAAAGAAATAATGATGATGATTTCACCCTGTATAGGTGGGTCCTAGTTTTGAAGGTTTTTTTTTTCAGCATATCAACCTCAATGGGTTATTTAATGCTGACAAGATTTTTTATTTCTGGTAATATTTTTTCCAAAACTGTATTGCTGGTAATATACTTTTCATCAAAAATACATTGCTGGTAATATTTATTTTCTTCAAAAATATATTGCTGGTAATAAAACCTATTTTTACACTTTCATGTTTTGACCCCAGTTTGGGGGTTAACTATTTGCCTATAGTTGGGACCCTAACAGGTGCAACCACCCCAGGTCAGGATGGGTCTGGAAACACCAGCAATTAAGAGGTGGTTCCACGCTCCTCAAAACCTCCTGATCAGAGTCCTTGCTATTGGACGTAGTTTATCGTCTTACCCAGGACACAGATGTAGTTTATTGTCATACCCAGGATGTGGTCGGAACTGGTGGGACAAAGAAAAGTAGCATGTCTGAACATTTGCCATGGAAATAGTAATACATTGTGGAAATAGGAATCAACAAGGCATGGTGACAGTGGAAGGAATAAGAAAACTGTCCCTTCTCAGTTCTTAGGGTTAATGTTTAGGGTTATTTAAAGTCATGCCCTCTAGACTGTTTATTTTATTTACTGAGTTATTTATTATCCATTTACTAGCAGCCATAACCAACTGGTCAGTCAGAAAAAGCGTTCAGTTAGAATGGAGCAAAAACAGCATCATGTTTAGATATAACAGGATCTATCTTCTTCAATAACTTTATAGTACTTTCATTAAAAACATTTTGAATTAATGCAGTTACTGATATAACAGAAGTAGTCTGTATTTATTCAATTGAAGTTAGCCGAGGACATGAAAACCCACTTCAGACCACAATTATTTTGAAGTTATTGAAATTCAATTTCTCAGTGTACTACCAGGAATGTAAAAGAGGATACATTTACAAAGCAATTGCTAATTTTGATGAAAATTAGTTGAAAGATCAATGAAAAATAAGAAAGAAACCAGTAAAAATCGCCATTTTTCACTCTTTATGCAGGTTTTCATTATATGGGTGAACTCAATTATCAAGTTAAATGCCTGTTAAGCAATCAACTTATTGTTGGCTACAATTGAGTGAAGTTTGTATTAGAGTGCTTGAAAATTGAGGGAGCTTATAGTTTAAAATTTGTGTTGAAATCAATTTTTCATAGTTTTTTGCTAAACACAGTGGCATAGAAATAAAAATGAGGTATTGTTGAGCTCATCATGATGTAAATAACCTACATATTGAATTTGAATGAAATCAGAGGAAAAACGTTGAATTTATCAATTATTCATTTTTAAAAATTATTGATTTTTTACACTAAGAATGAATCTCTTACATTGTACAATGTATGTGCCAAGTTTGGTCAAAATCAGTTGGATGGATCTTGAGTGAAAAGTTATCAGACACACAGACATCCTCTGTTTTATATATGAAGATTGACTTGTTTATATGTTTTGGAATAAAGTTTATTGTTAGATTTAGGGTATGAGATATTTTTACATTTTTTTTGTTGCAATGTTGTTGTAGGTAGCACAAAAGGAATTTGTTTAGAAAAAACAAAAGAGGTTAAAATAAACAAAGACACTGTAATGTGTTATGGTTTAACATCTACCTTATAATCATAATGTTTTAATGAATATTGGAAGAATTCTCCTAAATTTAATTCATAAAAACTTCAATCACTGTAATATTAAGGAAGATTTTTAACTAAAATAATGTAAAGGTCAGCTATAGCTGCATTAGAAACATCAAAAAATCTATATACCATCATAATATTATATTAAATAACTGTAACTCCAACAAAAGACAATGTTAATCAATTTACAAGAAATAAATGCAACTGCCAAAAAATACAATTTGTCCCTTAAGCGGTCAATGATATTTTTGTACACCAAGCTAGCATACATTCTCATAATGATGTCAAAAAGGTAAGGCAATAGATGTAATTTATGCCTTTTAGAAAATGTAAAACACTTAAACCTAACTTATTAAACAAGAGAAATGAATTCATGGTTGCATTTAGGCATAAAAATAAACACCTGTTGAAATACATTGATCCAGATTAATTTCTGCTGTAGATTATAACCTGTTTTTTTAATTTTTTTTGTCTATACTTATCTTATATCAAGCATATATAATTTATATTTTTATGTCTATTTATTTTAATACAATATTTTTTTATAAAACCATTAATCCCCATTTATTTCAAATATAAAATATGAATCCAGTCTCTGTTATATACAAATATTTTTAAAGATTTTATGTCCATTTATTTTAGTACAAAAATTAAAAATAAAATACAAATCCTGTTTGTTTTAAATATAAAATCAAATTTTTAATCCCCATTTATTTAAAATATGAATCCTAAGTTCCGTCTACCTTAAATACAAAAAAGAAAATTATTTTTTACAGTTTTAGGTCATTTTAATACAAAATTAAAAAAAAACAAAACAGTAGTCCCCATTTATGTTAAAATATAAATCTTGTCTATTTTAAATACAAAATTGTTTTTTTAAATCAGTAATTCCTTTATAATATATGGACTACACCAGCATTGTGTTAACCAGATATATTTTATTAAAATATAAATTATGTAATGGTCAATCTCTAATCAGCACCTGAAGATTGCTTTGTGCATGAAACTGTGAATCATGCTATGAATGAGGAATAATATATATATATATATATATATATATATGTGTGTGTGTGTGTATATATTATATTAAAAAGAAAGAACAGCAAGATATAATCCGGTGTTCTTATTGATATTTTTTATTTTTACAAAACAGTGCTCAATGTAAATTTACAGAGCGTAAATATTATGAATTAACTGATTTGTGTAGCGAAGGAACCATATTTTTAAATCAGTTAATATATATATATATATATATATATATATATATATATATGATAGAAATATAGATTTAAGGAATATTATATTTCTGGGTAAAAGTATTCAATATCAGGGATAGGGCTACCCATAATGCAACATTGCCCAACATGTATAAATAGCCAAGCTAATGTACAACACGAATGACCTTGAATTCAAGAATGAAACAGACTATCGCTATTCGGAGCTGACATCATTGTTCTCTCTGTCTCTCTCTCCCTCTCTCTCTCTCTATATATATATATTGTATCTCTGATACTAATAATAAACCCGCTACATACATTGGTTGTAGTACAACCATGCTCTCTCGTACAGTTATCTGTCATCTTTCTGACCTTAGTTCTAAAAACAACATTTCTTAGAAAAACATAGCCATAAACATAATATTAGATATTAGTTGATAACACAATAATACTCACATATACACACAGTAAAAAGAACCTTCAGATATTGGAGGCCATCTGCATTAAAATGAAGTAAGCCACACTCAACAAAATTACATTTCAACCTAGTCATAACACATTGCATTGCATCTAGACATCTGATTCTGTTATTAATATTTCGGCTTTTTGCATGGTATGATGTCATAGAACCACATCTTGAACTTAGAACCTGCATCTGCTATTCTGCGACTGTTATCATCGCATAGCAGCAATCTTCTATGTCAACATAACAAAATATTATCTTCGATGGTGAATATCTTTGTTAAAATGTCCGTATAACCAATATGAAGATGGCTCATGTGAGTCGAAAGTTTAGATCAAGGACTAACTTAATAAAAAAAATATCCAAATATTGGACAATTTGGAGTTGACGATACTGCCCCCCCCCACACACACACTCTATATATATATATATATATATATATATATATATATATATATATATATATATATATTATGCACATACACATCTATATACCTCCTCACACATACTGTGTGTATTTGGGCAGCAATCTTTACCTTATATAAGTTTGGTTAAGAACACAATGAATGTTTGTTATAAATATGCCTTTCAAATGCAAAGCAGAGTATTAAGAAAGAGAAAAATTTCATTAAAAAACAAAGAAAAGATTACTGAACAGTTATATAATACCAGTCCTGCTATATGGCCTTGAATGATCACACATGAAACAGAATCTTAAAGCCACAGAAATGTGGTTCTACAGAAGGAAGCTGAGAATATCATGGGCTGAACATGTGAGGAATGACAAAGTTTTAGAGCAAATGGCAAAAAAGGACATTTATAATTAAAATCAGAAAGAGATAATGAGGAAAGAGGACTTGGAAAATCTGATACTCACAAGACAGATTGGAAGCAGAAGGAACAAAGGAAAGCAACATATAACCTATTTAATGAGAGTGAGTAAATGGATGGCAATGCAAGGCTTGAGAGAAATAACAAAAAACGCTACTTAGGAAATTGTTGATAGCCATGATTGCCAACATGCTGACGAACATGGCGCATAGAGGAAGTTGTTTCAATGAAAACTTAAATATAAACAGTCTAATGTTTGAACATTTTGACTTTTGTAAGTCACTGTCACAGAGATTGTTTTTTGGGCTACATTTTCATTGCCCTTTAACCAAACTTATATACATATACATATATGCCTCCATGCTTTGCTGATTCATTTCTCAAACAGTATATTAACATTATCTGTAATATTGAACAAATTTTAAATTATACATAAACATACACATGTGTATATATATATATATATATATATATATATATATATATATATATATTATTTGGTCTTTTTTTACATTGTGCTCTCTGGATTACATCCTCTGTGGAATTATCCATATGGATTATCAAATAACTTCATTAACTAACTATATATATATATATATATATATATATATATATATATATATATATATATATTTTTGAATTGAACAGAGTCCGACAATTTATTTAAAGACATTTTTGTTATGTTTAATGTTCTTTTTATAGATACAAGTATTTAAGTAAATGCTCTGTTTATAATAATTCAGGCCAGTAAATGTTATTTAATACTGTTTATTATAAACAGACCATTTACTTAAATACTTGTATCTATGAAAAGAACGTTAAATATATCAAAAATGTCTTTATATATATATATATATATATATATATATAATGAGACAAAACAGATGGAGCAAAACTACAAAGTTCATTGCATTTGCTTTTTTTTTAAGGATACAAAGTAGAGCAAAATATATTTTATTATAATAGATTATAACAAAACATTTTACATTGCTACACAAAAGCTTTCATGTTTTAATACTATGAATACAAGTTATCTACCATAACCTGATGAAGTACAATCATAGTATTGAAACATGAACACTTGTGTAGCAATGTAAAATGTTTTTATTATAATCATTTAAATAGGTTACTGTTTTTATTTTAATTTTATTTATATAAAAATATATATATATATATATATATATTTATATATATATATATATATATATATAAAAATATATATATAAAAATATATATATATATATATAAAAATATATATATATATATATAAAAATATATATATATATATATAAAAATATATATATATATATAAAAATATATATATATATATATAAAAATATATATATATATATATAAAAATATATATATATATATATATAAAAATATATATATATATATAAAAATATATATATATATATAAAAATATATATATATATATAAAAATATATATATATATATATATAAAAATATATATATATATATATAAAAATATATATATATATATAAAAATATATATATATATATAAAAATATATATATATATATAAAAATATATATATATATATAAAAATATATATATATATATATATATATAAAAATATATATATATATATATATAAAAATATATATATATATATATATATATAAAAATATATATATATATATATATATAAAAATATATATATATATATATATATAAAAATATATATATATATATATAAAAATATATATATATATATATATAAAAATATATATATATATATATATAAAAATATATATATATATATATATAAAAATATATATATATATATATAAAAATATATATATATATATATATATAAAAATATATATATATATATATATATAAAAATATATATATATATATATAAAAATATATATATATATATATATATATAAAAATATATATATATATATATATATAAAAATATATATATATATATATATAAAAATATATATATATATATATATATAAAAATATATATATATATATATAAAAATATATATATATATATATAAAAATATATATATATATATAAAAATATATATATATATATATATATAAAAATATATATATATATATATACATAAAAATATATATATATATATATATACATAAAAATATATATATATATATATATATACATAAAAATATATATATATATATACATAAAAATATATATATATATATATAAAAATATATATATATATATATACATAAAAATATATATATATATATATATATAAAAATATATATATATATATATATATAAAAATATATATATATATATATAAAAATATATATATATATATATAAAAATATATATATATATATAAAAATATATATATATATATATATATAAAAATATATATATATATATATATATATATATAAAAATATATATATATATATATATATAAAAATATATATATATATATATATATATAAAAATATATATATATATATATATATATATATATATATATATATATATATATATATATATATATATAGAATATTTTTACTATAATAAACTGAAAATGCTTATTAGAAAAAGTATTACTCATAATGGACACACTCTGTTAGAGATAAAACTAAGGAAGTAAGTCTTGTTTCTTATTTCTTGAAAGTTTATACAGATAAAAATCTGAATAAATCTACAAGGCTAATGTCTTTGACTTGTTTTGAAGGAATTCATTACAAAATGAATGGAACCAAAAATAACGAAACATAGATAAACTAATTGCATGTGCATTAGGAATCCCCCCCCCCCACCAAGAAATGGCAAGCTGGAGCCTATTTCCATAATGTCTTTAGAGATTCTTGATAAAATATGAAGAAGAATTTGCAATGTTATTGGTCAAGACTCATCTTCAGTTGCTTTCCAACTGCCATAGCTTCCCTTTCATGGTAGTTGTTCTGATGAACTTTCCTATATTGTACCTAGTATTGTATAAATTTAAGTGTTGTACTAGATTGGCAGATAGGTCTCAACATTTTAGAGTTGAAAGGGTTACATGTAACTTAGTTCTATCTGTCTAACCTCTTGTATCTTCATCACAGAAAACCCTCTTTCAGCCTCTGCAGAACTTACAGCACTGATATCTTATATATATATATATAATTCTCAAAATGTGTGTGTGTGTGTGTGTTTGATCGGATATTGTTTATGCATTTCCGCAGTTTTCATCTGATATTGATGAATTTTTTTTTGTTTGATAAATAATTCTTCAGTGCTAGTCAAATTGGTTGGAGAAAATTACAACCTCGAAGGTGAAAAATAAAGAAACGATTTTTTACACTTTGCACAAAAATCAGAGGAAAAATTTAATGTCTGTAAAAAACAGTGCACAATCAATTTAGAGAATTGAAATCTAATGCAAAAGATTATTAGAATTATAAAAAACAATTATAAATAAAAATTATTGTATATTATTATTATGATAGTCCATGGTAGAGGCTTCCTTCCTTGCAAGATGGAGAATGCAAAAACGGCCCTTTTCAGAGCTCCCCCCATTCAAACTTACCCCCCCTCCCTATTTGGGGATGTGCCCCAGTTTTATCCAATTGTTGTTACTAATATTGATTTTTGTGTGGGCTGACTTTAAACTTAAACTGATCCAAATGAATGAATAAATTCCCAGTAATGAAACATCTGGCTGAAGACAGGTTATAGTGCTAGTCAACTAGTCAACTATACCTTTAGCTCTTTCAATAGTTTCAGGTACAACATGTTTACGGTAATTTATTGATACATTTTCAAGGTAATCACAGAAATCCTTAACAGAGATCTCATGGCAAAATTCTTTACAAAAGTACGGTAGCTTTTCTTCAGCATCTTTCCAGAGAACTACAGCTTCTTCCATATTCCAAGAATCTGGGTTCACAATATTAACTAATTCATGAATTTTATGATTTATGTTATGAGAATTATTGCTTAGAGGACATGTGTCTATTAAAGTTTCACGAGGCACAGGTATAAGTAACATTTTGCCTAAACCATTGGCTATTAATATATAAGATTACTTTTAGATAATCCAACAACTGGTTTGCTATTATTTTATAATTTTAAGAATCAGTTTGTCTGAACTGGTAAGATGCCAGCTCTGGCTTTCAGACTTATCAAATATTTTGACTATGAAGGCTAAGATCCCTGTAGTTGTTTTCAAACACCTTGACTCATTGCTAAAAATGCTGGAGGAATGCTAAGTTTCTTGCAGCACTCCAGGAAATACCAAAATCCTGTTACTACACTATCTCTACAAGAGTCAGATCGCATCAAGAATGGAGTATTGCTATTGTTGCCCAGTCCTCCCTATCTAGCCTTGATAGGGCTTAAAAGCAAATTACATTGACTTGTGCATGAAGAATTATTCTCCATTGTGCAACCCCCCTATTCTACAGGTGAAACATTGCTAGCCCCTCACGAGACTATTGCTATTTACTATGTTCAGACAAGATACATTACTTAGTTCTACCAACTCTGACTTTCACAGCTAAGGCTTGCTGTTCTGTGTCCACAGAGTTGTGCCCCATTCCCTTTTTTATGGACTAGAACAGATTCTTCCTTAGAACTATTAATTTGGCTCCTGAGAGTATGCTTTCCCAGCCACTCGTCTTAACCTCTTCAAGCCTAGGTTCAACCAGTAACCTCATATTATCACTGAAGTTAAGCAATGTCAAGCCTGGTCAGTACTGAGATGGGCGACCACTTGGGAATACCAGGTGCTATAAGCTTGGATGTGCATACAGTATGGCTTATGGTCATATCACATTAACACTGGTTCTTGTACAATCAGCAAAGTTAAGCAATGTTGAGCTTAGATAGGTGACTGCTTGGGAATACCAGGTGCTGTAAGCTTGGATGTGTGTGTGTGTTTGGTGTGTGGTAATGGATAATGGCTCGGAATTTGAAATCGGAGAGCCAAGTTCCAATTCTAGCAGAGTTCACATGCACTCAAATACCCTTGGGAAATGTATAAATCCACTGCTTCTGTCTTCTCCATCTATGGCTTTAAATAACCTGCAAAAGGTTGATAAACCATAAAAAACAAACCAATCAGTCAACCAATATCTGTCCTGTATATCTTCATAATATGCACTTTCTACTTCGTTCTTACAACAATCTCACTCAGTACCCCTCTATCTTGAGTGGCTCTTGCGCCTTGTATTGAGATGAAAAATAGGAAAAAAAAGCTTCAATGATCAACATGTATAATTTTTGATTTATCAAAGTCAGGAGTAAGTTCTACTTCAGCAGCTTCTTCCTCTGAACTGGTAATTTGTGCTATAGTCTCCTGAGAGGATGCTTTCCTAACCTCTACAGTCATAACCTTTTCAAGTCTTGGGTCAACCAATATCTATCATACATAGCTTCACAATATGCATTTCTTACTCTCCACCTCAGTAGTCCTCTACATTGAGTGGCTCTTGGGCCTTGTATTAGGTGGTCTTAATTTTATGTTTTTTTTCCCAATGTTGCAATTTGTGCCCTTCATGCAAATGCATGATCAATGCAATGAAATTATCTGCCTATATTTTTGAGAGGAGGTATTCTCACTATTTACATTGTTTGGACTGTTGTCCTCATCTTTATTGTCATATTCACAATGTTTCAACCGTTGCACACTCCGACCTACTTCAGGATCTGTCTCTATTTCTGAGATGTAGTACTCGAAGTATTTACACTTTTTGCATTGTTCGAACTGTTGTCCTCATCTTTATTGTCATATTCACGATGTTTCGGCCGTTGCACACTCCTACCTTCTTCAGGATCTGTCTATTTCTGAGATGTGGTATTGTAACTATTTAGACTTTTTGCATTGTTCGAACTGTTGTCCTCAACATATTCACAATGTTTCGGCCGTTGCACACTCCGACCTTCTTCAGGATCTGTCTCTTTTTCTGAAATGTGGTCTTGGAACTATTTAAACTTTTTACATTTTGGACTGTTGTCCATCTTTATTGTCATATTCAGAATGTTTCGACCATTGCACACTCTGGCCTTCTTCAGGATCTGTCTATTTCTGAGATGTGGCATTGTAACTATTTACACTATTTACAATTTTTGGACTGTTGTCCTCATTTTTATTGACATATTCACAATGTTTCAGCCATTGTACTCTCCAGCCGTTTTCAGATGATATACATTGGAATTTCCAACCCTTTATTCAGTCCTCACAGGTAGATTGTTACAATTCCACATGCCATGCCTTTTTGGATATCTTAATGTTCAGTTATTTCCCTTTAGTAACTAAACTCTCCAAGTATTTTTGTGGCCAGGTATTGAACTCACAACTCTTTGGGCCATTTTTGGATTACTTTAACCAACATTTTTATCCACTAGATCACGTGTCCTTGGGAACAAGGGAAATAACTGATAACTGAAATATCCAGAAAAGGCATGGCATGTGGAACTAGAAAAATGTACCCCCTGTGGACTAAATTAAAAGTTTGGTTTGAAATTCCAATGTATGTCACCGGAAAAAGACTGGAGTGTACAATGGCTGAAATATCGTGAATATGATAATAAAGATGACAACAATCCAAGCAATGTAAATAGTGTAAATAGTTACAACACCTCATCTCAGAAATGTAGACAGATTCTGATGAAGGCCAGAGTGTACAATGGCCAAAATGTTGTGAAGATAATAAAGATGGGGACAACAATCCAAGTAATGTAGTGTAAATAGCTATGAAATTAGTTTGTATCAGGAACTACCCATTTTAATCTTTCCCTATTTTTTCAGAACTTTGCAATTTCTTAGTGAGCTGTCTCATCAATTCATATATTTACTAAATTTATTTTTGTACTGTTTTCTTTTATTTTCCTATTTTCCTTTCTTGTATTTAATTTGCGAAGGCTTTTCCAATTACTATAGACTGAGTTTTAAAAATTACAATTAAAAATTCTTTTTGTTCTTAGTAAAAAATGTGGAGATGTTTCTCGCCAAACAAATTCACGACCTCAGCAATCTATATTCACACTTTTATAAACTGTAGTTGCTAAGACCACCAGACCATAATTTTTAAGGAATTTACCAGAGCTTACATGTTTGCTACTGAATGTGACTTGAGATTTAGGTTTGAAGTGGGATTATGGGCAAAATACTGTGGAAAATTGATCAAGCGATCATGTGCAGGACAGGCAAAGGGTTAAGGAAGGGGCCTTTCAGTAATAATATTACTTAACAACATAACTTTCATTGAATGTTCTCATGTTTTGAATAGAGGTTTTTGTATTTTACAAGACTTTTTTTTTAAAGCATTTCACCCCAAGCAAGGCGAGAGTGCCACTAGTTCACAAGGGGTTACAGAGAGTGAATGTAAGAGAAAAGACTGAGTATAGTAGGAATTGCGGAAATGATAAAAAAAAAGAACAGAGATTAAGGCACTGGAAGATGTCGATTGACATTACATTTAAAGTTTTGAAGATTATAGTTATCAGGGAAGCAAGTAAGAGGAAGGGAGTTCCACTGTTGGGAAGTGTGAAAGAAGAAGCTGTTGGAGTAGAAGAGGCGGTTATATTTAACTGTTTTGACAGTAAGAGGGTGGGACTGAGATGCTAACCTAGTAGCACTCTTAAATTCATGCAGTTTGGGATACCAGTGAAAGTAGCTCATCAGAGCAGTTGCCATGAAAATATTTGCAGAAAAGACAGAGGGAAGCCACATCTGTGAGAAAGTGACTGGAGTTGAGATGCCAAGTTAGAACTCATCACATTGCATATCCTTCTTTGGATATTATCAAGAACCTTGAGATTAACAGCAGGGGACACTGGACCATATACAGCAACAGTATTCCATGGATGGACAAATGGCAGATTTGTAGATGTGAAGGATGTACTCGGATGAGATGAGAGACTTTTCTTTCAAAGTTCATTTCTCTGTGTTTCATTTCTGATACTAACTACCGAACAACAGACATCAAGCTTTCAATCTCAGAATCCAGGACAATCTCACCCGATACAAATCATTTACACTGTATAGTTTCAAGTCCAGTCTGAGCTAAATTCCAATTTCTGAACCTTGAGCTTACAAATCTTTCTCTTCCATCTCACTAACATAAGAGTAGAGAGTAAAAACTCCGCACACTCCTGTTCGATACACTAAGCACAAAGCTCACACCATCGTTATTTAACTCTTTATAACCTTTTTTTTTCTTCTTTTCTGTGTCGTGTCCCCTTAGGATGTAGGCGATTATGGCTCTCCACAACTTCCTATCTTTTCTATCTCTTAGCAATGTTTGTCATTTTACTATACATCGCACTCACTGTTCTGTCATCAATTTATACAAACTTAAGGTGGTTGATCATGTCCCTCCACAACTTCCTATCCTTTGTATCTTTTAGCAATATGCCTTTTTACTATACATCCCATTCATTGTTCTGCCATCAATTTACAGAAGCTTGTAAGGTAGGTTGATCATGGGTCTCCACAACTTCCTTCCCAGCACTTAGCATGTGTTTGTCTTTTTTTACTATACATCCCACTCACTGTTGTGCCATCCGTTTACATAAGTTCATCTGGTAGGTTACTTCTTGTTCCTCCCCTATCTCATTTGCCTTCAAATTTTCCTGTGAGCATCAAATTTTCCAAACCTTCTTTCCTCATTATGTGAAACAGAAATTTCAACAGTCCCCTATATTCTACAGTTTTATAAATTTCCTATTTTTATAAGAATTCTTCTTCTTTGTCCCTTCAGGGTGTTGGCAGTCATGGCTCGCCACAATTTCCTGTCCTTTGTAGATCTCAAGAAATTTTGTCTTTTTGTCATCTCTCCGACGTCCTGGTCTGTCATCCATTCACAAGCTTGCCAAGTATGTGATAAGTTGCTTTCTTGCAGTCCTCTTACCTTCAATCTGTCCTGTGAGTATCTAAGTTTCCAAGCTCTCTTCGTTATATTCCTGAGAAATTTTAACTATCTCTTCTTGATGTTTAGGATAAAAGTTCTTTTTTTTGCCATTGTCTTTAGAACTTTTTTATTACTCACTTGTTCAGCCTGTGGCATTCCCAGCATCTTTCTGTAGAATGACATTTCTGCTGATTCTAGTGGCATTCCCAGCATCTTTCTGTAGAAAGACATTTCTGTTGATTCTAGTGGCATTCCCAGCATCTTTCTGTAGAATGACATTTCTGTTGATTCTAGTGGCATTCCCACCATCTTTCTGTAGAATGACATTTCTGTTGATTCTAGTGGCATTCCCACCATCTTTCTGTAGAATGACATTTCTGTTGATTCTAGTGGCATTCCCAGCATCTTTCTGTAGAATGACATTTCTGTTGATTCTAGTGGCATTCCCAGCATCTTTCTGTAGAATGACATTTCTGTTGATTCTAGTGGCATTCCCAGCATCTTTCTGTAGAATGACATTTCTGTTGATTCTAGTGGCATTCCCAGCATCTTTCTGTAGAATGACATTTCTGTTGATTCTAGTGGCATTCCCAGCATCTTTCTGTAGAATGACATTTCTGTTGATTCTAGTGGCATTCCCAGCATCTTTCTGTAGAATGACATTTCTGTTGATTCTAGTGGCATTCCCAGCATCTTTCTGTAGAATGACATTTCTGTTGATTCTAGTGGCATTCCCAGCATCTTTCTGTAGAAAGACATTTCTGTTGATTCTAGTGGCATTCCCAGCATCTTTCTGTAGAATGACATTTCTGCTGATTCTAGTGGCATTCCCAGCATCTTTCTGTAGAAAGACATTTCTGCTGATTCTAGTGGCATTCCCAGCATCTTTCTGTAGAATGACATTTCTGCTGATTCTAGTGGCATTCCCAGCATCTTTCTGTAGAATGACATTTCTGCTGATTCTAGTGGCATTCCCAGCATCTTTCTGTAGAATGACATTTCTGCTGATTCTAGTGGCATTCCCAGCATCTTTCTGTAGAATGACATTTCTGCTGATTCTAGTGGCATTCCCAGCATCTTTCTGTAGAATGACATTTCTGTTGATTCTAGTGGCATTCCCAGCATCTTTCTGTAGAATGACATTTCTGTTGATTCTAGTGGCATTCCCAGCATCTTTCTGTAGAATGACATTTCTGTTGATTCTAGTGGCATTCCCAGCATCTTTCTGTAGAATGACATTTCTGTTGATTCTAGTGGCATTCCCAGCATCTTTCTGTAGAATGACATTTCTGTTGATTCTAGTGGCATTCCCAGCATCTTTCTGTAGAATGACATTTCTGTTGATTCTAGTGGCATTCCCAGCATCTTTCTGTAGAAAGACATTTCTGTTGATTCTAGTGGCATTCCCAGCATCTTTCTGTAGAATGACATTTCTGCTGATTCTAGTGGCATTCCCAGCATCTTTCTGTAGAAAGACATTTCTGCTGATTCTAGTGGCATTCCCAGCATCTTTCTGTAGAATGACATTTCTGCTGATTCTAGTGGCATTCCCAGCATCTTTCTGTAGAATGACATTTCTGCTGATTCTAGTGGCATTCCCAGCATCTTTCTGTAGAAAGACATTTCTGCTGATTCTAGTGGCATTCCCAGCATCTTTCTGTAGAATGACATTTCTGTTGATTCTAGTGGCATTCCCAGCATCTTTCTGTAGAATGACATTTCTGTTGATTCTAGTGGCATTCCCAGCATCTTTCTGTAGAATGACATTTCTGTTGATTCTAGTGGCATTCCCAGCATCTTTCTGTAGAATGACATTTCTGTTGATTCTAGTGGCATTCCCAGCATCTTTCTGTAGAATGACATTTCTGTTGATTCTAGTGGCATTCCCAGCATCTTTCTGTAGAATGACATTTCTGTTGATTCTAGTGGCATTCCCAGCATCTTTCTGTAGAATGACATTTCTGTTGATTCTAGTGGCATTCCCAGCATCTTTCTGTAGAATGACATTTCTGTTGATTCTAGTGGCATTCCCAGCATCTTTCTGTAGAATGACATTTCTGTTGATTCTAGTGGCATTCCCAGCATCTTTCTGTAGAAAGACATTTCTGTTGATTCTAGTGGCATTCCCAGCATCTTTCTGTAGAATGACATTTCTGTTGATTCTAGTGGCATTCCCAGCATCTTTCTGTAGAATGACATTTCTGTTGATTCTAGTGGCATTCCCAGCATCTTTCTGTAGAATGACATTTCTGTTGATTCTAGTGGCATTCCCAGCATCTTTCTGTAGAATGACATTTCTGTTGATTCTAGTGGCATTCCCAGCATCTTTCTGTAGAATGACATTTCTGTTGATTCTAGTGGCATTCCCAGCATCTTTCTGTAGAATGACATTTCTGTTGATTCTAGTGTCTTCTTCAACTGTGAAGAGATTGTTCAGCATTTAATTCCATACAGGAGGATTGATATTACATAATAGTTCAGTACTCTTTTCTTTGTAATGATATTTTTCTGTTTCTGAATACTTTACGCAGCTTTTGGAAGGCATCTTTTGTGATCCCACTATGCCTTTGGATTAAAGTGTTACATTTTCTCTCATCTGTTAAAAAACTTCCCAGATATTTAAACTGTTATACTTGTCTAATTTGGTATCCCCATTTTGTAATTTTCCTGTTAGGCTGTTCTTTTTTTCTGATAACAAAACATTCTGTATTTTTGCAAGAGATAGTCAGTCCTTTCTTCTTGCTTTCCTTCACTACATTCTGTAGGATTTTTGTAGTTTCCTTTCTGTGTCTGCCATTAACAATGTGCCATCTGCATATCTTATGTTGTTAAGAGTGTGGCTGCCAATAATGAATCCTGGTAGGACTTCTAATTCCTTCAATATCGCTTCACTCTATAGGTTGAGAAGGTCAGTTTCTTATATATATATATATATATTTTAAATTTTTGCACTAATGTTCCCCCAATACAAGTCTCAAGAGCCAATCAAAGTTGAGTGTTATTGAATTAGGTGTGTGGGGTGAAAGTAGGGAGTGAGGATAAAAAGATAGATAATGATTGACACAGGAGAATGTTCCACAAGTTTGAGAGGAACTTCCTCCTTACAAATGGAATACTGATTGAATGAAGGTGGTTCAATTCAATAAATATGTGGGGAAAGAGAGATAGGAGGGTGCTGAAAATTTCTCAGCTTGACTAAGAAGAAATTTCTAAACAAATTCTGATGACTGGCCATTTGTTCAGATTTCGGTAAGTGTGTCTGTCCAAGAGATTTTCTGCAGCTCTGCTGTACATGAAACAATAGACAAAAATAATCCTGATTTTAAATCAGAAAAGTGAAATATCTCAAGAAAGCTTACACACACACAAAAATAAAAAGCATAATATTACCAGCCTGATCACCCCTACTTAATAATGAAATATTCAATTGTTATGTTATTACCCTAAAGCAATGGTTCCCAAAAGGTGTGGTGCCTCATAGGCATGGTAGAAAAGGATGGCAGGTGAAGTAGAATGATTGAAACAATCAAAGTTTTAGAAATAGTTTTAAAACATTCATATGCCAAAAATAAATATGATTTCAAAATTTAAAATATGATTATGGATTACTTCTAACTGCAGGCGTGAGTCTCTCTATAAATAGTTATGAATAATTATTGACAAATTTGATCATCAGGATATTTTTGTATTAAGAATATAGTAATTAGGGTCTGCAAATTGGAGGAGAGAGTTATCAATGATAATGTTATGACAGCGAATCTGTGGTTATCTTCCTTTAACCCACACTCTGGACCTTCTTTGCCATAGGGCTGCTTGTGCCTTTTAATCCTTTGGTGAAGTGGGAGCAAATTTTAATTCTGAAAATGATGACTAGAGAAAAAATTTCGGAAACACTGCTCTGCGGTATGGTTATAATAACTCCTGCTTTATAACTATGGAATATCTCATCTCTCATAGAGAAGATCAGGATCTTCTCTTAGGTGCCATGTCCTTTGAAGACATGGGCAATCATGGCTCTCCATAACTTCCTATTTTTTGTAGCTTTTAGCTTTATGTTTGTCTTTTCCCCATCTCTCTCACACCTTGTTCTGTTATCCATTTACACAGACTCGGTAGGTTACTTGATGTTTCCTC
>OZ038511.1:12757255-12764755 GCA_964036315.1 Acanthosepion esculentum
ACGTGGTATGAACTGCAGTATGAATTTACGATTTGCATCTGATATTTTGCGACCGTTATCATCACATGGTAATCTTCTCTGTCAACATAACAGAATCGACTACTGTATTTGGCTGTTATGTGGGTATGCTGTGTGTGGGGTTATGATCTATGTCTGAAGTAATGTAAGTAACACCAATCTAAAAACCTAAAACACATCCAAATCTCATCCAACACATTATACAGGAGGTCACAAAATGCAACAAAATAAGATGTGGGGTTTGTGATATCACTATAGAAGGAAACTCCGACACTTTTGCAAAGCCCACAAAAAATAATAATCAAAACTGAAACTCCAAAAATGTGATTTATGCACAAAATGCAAGAAGTCATATATAGGTATCAGCTTCGACATCGGTTTGCAGGTATCCAATTGCAACCATGTCCACCCAGACAACACCAGGTACTTCAGGTAGTATATATATATATATATATATATATATATATATATATATATATATATACACTATTTACATTGCTCGGACTATCATCCTCATCTTTGTTACCATATTTATCACAACATTTCAGCTGTCGTATGCTCCGACCTTCTTCAGGTGGTTGGAATGTTGAACTGAACCCTTTATTTCGCTCGCTGAGGTAGACTGTTCTAGTTCAACGTGCCATGTTTAATGGATATCAGTTATCTCCTGTTAATTCCTCTCTCCAAGTTCTCCACTGCCTTAACCAGGTATTGAACTCACGCTCTTTGGGTCCTGTCACTGGATCTAACTTATCCACTGTGTCATGTGTCCTTGAGGACACATGGCACAGTGAATATAGGTTTTAACTTAAATTAACAGGAGATAACTGACATCCATTAGACATGGCATGTGGAACTAGAACAGTCTACACTAGTGAGCGAAATAAAGGGTTCAGTTCGACATTCCAACCACCTGAAGAAGGCCGGAGTGTATAATGGCCGAAACATATGGCGACAAAGATGAGGATGATAGTCCGAGAAATGTAAATAGTGTACATAATACCTCATTTCAGAGATATAGAGAGATATAGTGAGATGTATGTTGCTAGTAGATTATAGAATCTAAACAAAAATGAAAGGATTAGACAAAGTGGAAAACTTTTTTATTTACAATATATTTCAACTTCATTAGGTTGGTGTCTTAAGATCAAAATGGCAGACAAATCTCTGTGTGTGATTTAGGATGGTATCTTTTGGTTGGAATGAAAGAAGAAAACTGTGTATTTTGGGGGGGGATTAAAGTTGACTGTTTGCTAGTTCATATAAATAGTGTAAGTTCAATTCCTAGGTCAGGCCGTGTGTACTTGCTTGTGATAACAACAAAGATGAGGAAAAAAAATCTAAATAAAAATAGCGTAAATAATGATAACTCCTCATCACAGAAATCAAACAAAAAATTTAAATTGTTGTAAGGGATTATTTTTTTTATCCCATGACCCATAGGGTCATAGGGGCATAATGCATACTGCAGCTGGAGTAGAAGTGGTGTTTCTTGGGCAAGATAGCCTGACGGAGCCCAACCCTCTCCAGGCCGGTTTTTAATTCATAATTTTTCCTTCTTCTAGACTAAATAGGACCCAAGACAGGGCAGGACCATTCTCTTCTTAGAGATGTAGCAAATAAGACATATCACTAATCACTGCAAATGCAATAGTGGTACAATGCAGTATGCAACTGGTAGAGAAAGTAACTAAGGTCTGCTTGATTCTAACGTTGAGATTGGTAGATTTAATTAAAAAAAAGAAATCACATAGTTTTGCTCTTTCTGATGCCAAACTTGCAAACAGACATTAACGGTGACATGTCCATGAAAAATAAATAAAAATTAATTATAGTGTCAAAAATAATTATAATTATCATTAATTCACTCATTTTAAAACAATGAGAATCAGAACCACTTTTCTCCACTGCACACACAAGCAACTAACATGCTCATTATTAGACAAGCAGTTCACACAGACAGGTCATTAACACACACATCAATGAAAATTTCCTCTCCTTTTCTTTTTCAGGTCATCATAATAAATCTATCTTTTAGCAGTCAACAAAAATACAATGTAAGAAAACCTCAAGCACTTCCTGTATTTTTCTGACTAAATTCTCTGGACACTCGTTAAACATATCTATTAAAAAAACATGCGAGAAAGACTGTATACACTTTGCTTATTCTTTATCTTATCATTCTATCAATATCTCTTATCACTTGTATCTCCAACACCACATAACTGTAGAATAACAATAGAATAACAACATTTACCGGCGTAAGGGTCCCAGCTAGCATCCAGTTGGCAGACAAAAACAAAGCAGGTTGTAACTCAATACAAAGCCTGGAAACTGACTGATGAATGAAGCTGGTATTTAAACAGAAATACCTCCACTCATGTACCAGCAGCCAATCACAGCCCAAGCAATGGACTATCCCACTTGAGCACAATGAGATGCTCCATGGCACCATAAATAGCTCTCTTTCTCAAGGTGGATTATTCTTTTCTCAGATTGTTCCACAACTGAGTGCTAATCTTGACAACATGATTGTTCTACAATAACAACCGGATAATAAATAATACAGGTTTTGGTTTTTTTCAAGTCTTGTTATTTCTAATTTTTTATGAGTATTTTTGTGTATATAAATATTAGGGGATTTTTATAATTATTTACTTATAAGTTATTAGGGAGGCACAGTGGAGTAATGGATAGTGGCTCATACTGAGGAATCAGAGAGCCGAGTTCGAATTCCACTTGGATCCATCACATTCACCTACATGCTAATACTCTTGGGAAAAGTATAAATCCTCTTCTCTCCCCAGCTATGGGTAAATAGCAGGACAGACTGGGTTATATAACCATGACATTCTACACGTACGCACACATGCACACACACATTATGAAAAAATACTTGCACCAATAAAAAGTGCATATATAAAAAAAGAAAAATCGAGAAGTATAAGCAGTCAATTGCTGATACTCCCTAATGAGTGGACGAAATGATTCCCGGAGTGTCCATCTACAAAATTCTGGAGTCAGGATGCTGAAAGTAACATTAGTGTTTGTGCTTGGGTTTCAGATTGTGTGCTTCTTTTAAAAAAAAATTATGATTTACAATTAGTATAGCAAGACAGACTGGGTTCTATAGCCTTGGGTGGCAACTGGTTTAGGAGAAGGAAACTCTGAATTTAAAACCAGCATAGAGAGGGTTGGGTTTCATCAGGCTATCTTACCCAAGAAACACCACTTCACTGCAGCTGCAGTACACATGGTTCCCCTATGACCCCGATGGGTTATGGGATCCATGATTGATTGATTAAGTATGGGACAATAAATTTCTAGAATTTCTCAGAAGAATTAAATAACTTACAATGGCTTGAGAGAGCTTTCTGCTCTGTTCTTTGTTAAGATATGAATCATTTGGAAAATTTTAATTATTATTATTTACTTTTCTGATATTTTGATTTGTGCTGTGTGTTCGTAAAAGTGTTCGTTGGAAAATGTTGACTTGTTTTCAATGGTGATTGTAGCAGACAGCAATCTTATCCTTTCTTGGATTTTTTTTTTTTTAACTTTCCAAATTGTTTACATCAAAAGGTTTTGTGTCAAAGTCTGTTACTGTTCTATTCTACTTGAAGATGGCAGACAACTGCCTGGAGAGAAGCAGGAGGGGAAAAAATTGTTGAAAATAGGAAAAAATTTTGATAGGAGAGAAAAAAATGAAGGTGTAACAAAAATAAAAAACAAAAACAAAAGCGAGCAAAAAATATGATACGAATAAAAGTACAAAAATATATGAATAAAAGTACAAAAATATGATATGAATAAAAGTACAAAAAAAAAAAATATGGAAACAAAGACAAAAGAAAAGTTGGATAAAGAGTGCAAAAATATTTTACAGAGAGAAGAAAAAATGAGAGAAAGAAGAGGGGGGGAAAGAAGATAGAAAAGTAGGAAAAGAAAAGATAGGAGAAAGAGAATAAAAGAAAAAGGGAAAAAAAAGATGAGAAAAAGAGGGTGAGGGGGAATAATGAAAAGAGGGAGTAAAAGAAAAGACAGGAGAATAAAATTAAAAAAAACAACAAAAAGATAAGAGAAGGAAAGAGGGTGAGGGGAAAAAAAGATAGAGACGGGGAAAGAAGATAGAGAGGAAAAGAAAAGGCAAGAGAAAGAGAATAAAAAAGGGAAGAAACGATGAGAGAATGAAAACGAGTAGGTGGAAAAGAAAGTAGAGAGTGAAGGAAAAGAAGATAGAGAGGGAGGAAGAGAATAAAAGAAAAGGCAGGAGAAAGAGAATAAAAGAAAAGGCAGGAGAAAGAGAATAAAAGAAAAGGCAGGAGAAAGAGAATAAAAGAAAAGGCAGGAGAAAGAGAATAAAAGAAAAGGCAGGAGAAAGAGAATAAAAGAAAAGGCAGGAGAAAGAGAATAAAAGAAAAGGCAGGAGAAAGAGAATAAAAGAAAAGGCAGGAGAAAGAGAATAAAAGAAAAGGCAGGAGAAAGAGAATAAAAGAAAAGGCAGGAGAAAGAGAATAAAAGAAAAGGCAGGAGAAAGAGAATAAAAGAAAAGGCAGGAGAAAGAGAATAAAAGAAAAGGCAGGAGAAAGAGAATAAAAGAAAAGGCAGGAGAAAGAGAATAAAAGAAAAGGCAGGAGAAAGAGAATAAAAGAAAAGGCAGGAGAAAGAGAATAAAAGAAAAGGCAGGAGAAAGAGAATAAAAGAAAAGGCAGGAGAAAGAGAATAAAAGAAAAGGCAGGAGAAAGAGAATAAAAGAAAAGGCAGGAGAAAGAGAATAAAAGAAAAGGCAGGAGAAAGAGAATAAAAGAAAAGGCAGGAGAAAGAGAATAAAAGAAAAGGCAGGAGAAAGAGAATAAAAGAAAAGGCAGGAGAAAGAGAATAAAAGAAAAGGCAGGAGAAAGAGAATAAAAGAAAAGGCAGGAGAAAGAGAATAAAAGAAAAAAGAAGAAGGAAAGAAAAGATGAGTGAAATAAAGAGGGTGAAGGAAAATAATAAAGAAAGAAAGAAAAGTCAGAAGAGAATGAAGAAAAATAATAAAAGTGAAGAAAAATGTGTGAAAGAAAGAGAATGACAGAAAAGAAGATAAAGAGGAAGGAAAAGTAAAGATGGGAGAAAGAGAAGGAAAGAGTATAACAGGGAAGAAATGCTGGGAGGAAGAGAATGAAAGAACATGGAGATGAAGAAAAGGAATGGTTAAAGGATGATTCATTCTCTAGGACCAGAGGTTGTGGGGAAATCAATTGCACACACACACACACACACACATATGTATATGTGAGTTGTGTATAAGTGTTGGATGAGAGTGATAATTCTGATTGAAGCAGATCTCTTATACTCCATACAAACAAATTCTCTCTTGGATAGGCATAAATCCTTCTCCTGCTCTAATACCTGGACAGAATGGGCTCTATACTTATGGTTAACAAGCAGATGGACAATTCTGTTTCCAAAAGAGTCATGTGGAACCCTCTTATACAGCTAAGTGGGAAACTTAACCTCCTTTCTGGCAAGTTGGGCAACCAAAATTGTGGCCTGTTGTGATCTTTTGTCGTACTAATGGGGAATGAAACATCTTGGTAAATGTTTGAGTGGAATCATTTCTGTAATATCGATCCTTACACAAAAATCTTAATTCATAGTCTGCAGATATTTCACCGCTACAGACCTTGCTGGAATGCTAGACAACCCAGTATATCTATATCTACGAAAACAGAAGATATGTGTGTGTGTGTGTGCAATTTATAAACATCCACATTTCTTGATCAGTTGTATGAAATTGTACACACGTTTCAAATTTACCAAATTAAGTCAAGACTAATTTTTCAATCTACAGGTCCCCTGGGGTTGGTAGAAAAATCAATAAAATTGAAGGTGGGTATGACTTTTTTGCAAAAACCAATGCAAAGTTACATGCAAACAAAATTTTTATTGGATGTGATGATGTTCCTTGCACTTATGCAAAACATAGCTCATGTTACAAGATTTATGTATAGTTTTCCTGCAACATTGGCTTCACACAAAACAATTGCAAAATATGTGAAAAAATTGCTTTTTTTGGACCACTTAAAATAAAAACTTGAATAACTTCATTTCTTATTCGATTTTCTTCAAACATGCCGCCAAAAAATTTGCCATCATGCAAGAAATAAGATAGGGTGGTTTTACTCCTGCTTGCTTCCTTGCATATAATGAAAAACCATAAAAAACTATTCAAAAAGTCAGTTTTTTGGCCATAACTGCCTGATTTTTCATCTAATACTTTCCAAATCTGCCATGTAAATTACATGACACACAAAATGTCTTGCATGAATGTTTGGTTTAGATTATTTCAGTTAAGTGGATGGAATCTGTGATAAACTAATTCCAAAATCGGCTTTTGGCATTTAGCCAATTGTTTCTTCATACAATTCTTCATATATTCTCAAAGAACCTCTTATTAACACCAGCTTTACAGTAAACGTGCAAAGAAGTATGGGGGTGTTCATTGCATTTGAATCCAGCTCGGATGCTTCATCCCGGTTTTTGTTTGATTATTAGATTTGTGAACAATGCCATGCAATTTGAAAGTTATTACAGACAAAGAAAATTTACTGAATATCTAAAACATTGCGTGTTGGAATTTGCGTGAAAAAAAACCCAGAAAGACACACACTTGAATTCCAATACATCAAGCTCAGAGTAAACACTCCTACTTGTACACAAAACAAAATATCTTAAACAGTCAAACATGAACAAAACTGAAAAACAATACCCCTAGATAAAGAAGTGGCAGAAAGTGATTGGGACAATGGATAATACGGATGATTTTTGCATTGCCTTACTCCCACCAAATGGGAAAAAATTTAAGAATTCTGGAAAAACTAAATAAAAAATTAAGTAAAATTTCTTGTTTGTCATATTCAATGAAACATCTTTAAAACAAAGGTTGCTGCCCAAATATTATATATATATATATATATATATATATATATATATATATAGTTATTTATTATATTAAAATGTTATCACCCCAAGTGAGGCAGTCCTAATCCACAAGAAAGGTGATAAAGGAGACCCTCTGAAACTGTTATTCGATCAGCCTCCTACCCACCATTTACAAACTGTTTTCATATATTCTACTACAAGAGCACAGGTCGGATTCAGATCAGGATTCTTGAAAATAGAAAACCCACTTTGCTTTGCCTTTGTTGACTATGAAAAGTTATTTGACTCCATAGAGTTCACCCAACTATTCATAGCACTGGAGAATCAAGGAATGAACCCTGCTTAGATCAAACTACTGTCATTATTTACATTATTCGGACTGTTATCCTTATCTTCATTGGCATATTCAAAACGTTTCGGCCGCTCTTTGCTCCAGCGTTTATGTCTATGTCTCTCTATATATCTGTCTATATCTCTGAGATGAGGTATTATGATTACTTGCATTATTTACATTATTCTGACTGTTATCCTCATATTCATTGCCATATTCACAACGTT
>OZ038511.1:12769755-12779755 GCA_964036315.1 Acanthosepion esculentum
TAAAATCTTAGAAGCATTGCATATTAAAAACAAAAGACCTCTTATTAATCGCATAGATTACAATATTTCTGGAAACATCCTACAATGTTTATAATATATTTAAATTTTATAACGTATTCTTCGATCTTTTGGCTTGTATAATAAAAATCTTTTTCACACCGTCACATGATTAAAAATCTTTGCCATGCACGTGATAACATCATCGCATCTTTTGAAATTAAAAGGATTTTAACATTTATTTTGTTTGTAAAAAAATGTAGCTACAAGACAATTGGCAAATGTTTCTAAAAAATTTTGACTAAAAATTTTGACCCTGAAGATGAACAATGATGTTTGAAAGTACTAGGTTATCGTACGGACAATTTTTATTTCGATATCATTTTCAAATAAAAAGTCTCATTAGAAAATATGAGAAAATTCAAAAGAAAATATGCAGGACGATGTTGTCTTTAACATTCAACACAACATGTTTAAAAGAAAAGCTGCTGCCAAATTACACATATATATATGTATATATAGGTGCGATGGGTAAATTGCCGCCATTTTATATATTGAATTTTGCATAAATGTGTTGTTTGTTTTTGATTTTGTCAACTGCACAGTATAGTAGGGTCAGTTAGGCATCATCTGTGAGAAAAAAGCACCATGACACAATCTACTCTTCCAGAAATTTGGCAACTACATGCTGTACTGCTTGGCATTCATGTTGGAAGCTCTAATACAAACATTTTGGAGTGTTTGGGTGTCAATCTGAGGACAGTGCAGAGGATTTGGAAAGAGTTGGACGAGTCTAATGGTGATTATGAAGTTGTTTGGAGTGATCACTTATGATGGTGATGTTTTGCCTCTATTTATCTTCCCACTAGGCCTCAGACTAAACATGGGGGCCTACATCAAGTTCCTTGAGGAGGTAGTGCTGTCCTGGGTTAAGAAGGAAGCTGCTGGAAGACCCTATGTCTGGCAATAGGACTCCACACAAACAGGAGAACTCAGTCATGGCTGTTGGACAATTTATGCGACCATATCTCCCCTTACATCTGGCCACCTAAATCCCGGGACTGCAATCCACTTGATTATTATGTGTGGTGCTCAGTTGAGTGAGACACCAACAATACTCCTTGTAACACCAAAGATGGACTGAAAGCAAGTTTAAAATCTGCTAACCCTAAGATTACCATTAGCCCAGTGGTTCCCAACCAATTTTAGGCCATGCCCCACTACGATATTTCTAAAATCCTGGTACCCACTTGTAATATGTAATTCTTACATATTCAAAATTTTACTGCAATTCACGTGAAGAAACCTTAAAAGGTCATTAACTTGGTCTTTAAACAAGCCTCCAAAGTCCATGGCATCCATGAAGAAAAAATTAAAAAAAAAAAAGACAGTCAAATCTATATAGTTTCAAAACATAAAATAGAGAACTGAAACGCAGAAATATAAAATATTTGAATGAAAGTTTATTCTGTAATATACTTTGATCATTTTGATCATGAAATAATAATGCAAAATGAAATTTAAGTTCACATTGGTATAGTAAGCCGAAAGGTGCACATCCTGTGAATGCTCCCCAAAATATTACCATGCACCTCATGTTGAGAATCATTGCTATAATCTGTATAATGTAAATACGTTACTTATGGTTTTACTATCGATATGCATTGTAAACAAGCAAGAAAGTGGTTGTCAATGGTCAAGAATTAATACAAACATTATTTACAGATGTAAAATTGTCATTATAAGTAATGGTAATTTTTATGCAGTAATTAAGAGTCACACTATACACAAGTAATTCTGGTGCCACCCCCTGTAATATTTAATTCTTACATATGCGAAATTTTACTGCAATTCCCGTGAAGGAAGCTTAAAAGGCCATTAACTTGGTCTACTAACCAAGCCTCCAAAGAGCATGGCGTCCATGAAAGAGAAAATTAAAAACACAAAAAGACAGTTAAATATAAATAGTTTCAAAACATAGAGAAGTGAAAGGCAGAAATATAAAATATTTGAATGAAAGCTTATTCTGTAATATAGTTTGATCATTTTAATCATGAAATAACAATGCAAAATGAAATTTTAACTCTCGTTGGTATAGTAAGCCAAAGGGTGCACATCCTACGCATGCCCCACTAAAATATTACCAAGCAATTCATGTTGAGAATCATTGCTTTAATTTGTATAACGTAAATATGTTACTTATGGTTTTACTATAGATACACATTGTAAACCAGCAATAAAGTGGTTGTCAATGGTCAGGAATTAATACGAACGTTATTTACAGATGTAAAATTGTCATTGGATGTAATTAAGTGTCGCGCTATACACAGGTAATTCTGGTGCCACCCCCTGTAATATTTAATTCTTTCATATTCAAAATTTTACTGCAATTCATGGAAAATTTGATCCTCACAGGACAGACTGAAGGCAAGAGGGACAGAGAAAAGAGGGCTTGGAAAATTTGATCCTCACAAGACAGATTGAAGGCAAGAGGATCAGAGAAAAGAGGGCTTGGAAAATTTGATCCTTACAAGACAGATTGAAGGCAAGAGGATCAGAGAAAAGAGGGCTTGGAAATTTTGATCCTCACAGGACAGATTGAAGGCAAGAGGATCAGAGAAAAGAGGGCTTGGAAAATTTGATCCTCACAGGACAGACTGAAGGCAAGAGGGACAGAGAAAAGAGGGCTTGGAAAATTTGATCCTCACAGGACAGACTGAAGGCAAGAGGGACAGAGAAAAGAGGGCTTGGAAAATTTGATCCTCACAAGACAGATTGAAGGCAAGAGGATCAGAGAAAAGAGGGCTTGGAAATTTTGATACTCACAGGACAGATTGAAGGCAAGAGGGACAGAGAAAAGCAATGCAAAACTGACCTAGGGAATTTGAGTGAATGGATGACAGAACAAGTTTTAGGAGAAATTACAAAAAAAAACAGAATTTATTAAGAGCAACAAAGGACAGGAGATTGTGGAGAGCCATGACGAAGATATATGTCCAGTTTGTGCTAGAGTTCAAAGAGTATACATAACCTGAGTCTTTAAGTATCCACCAGGAGTGTAGCTCCTTTTTGGGGATGAGAGCATCTTTTCTCCCATAAAGAACTCATAATAACATAGAACAATTATAATAATATACTAAATTAAAAGTTATGTAAGGGATAGATTTGTTTTTATCATGGGTCTGAGCAAACTGCAGACATCTTTACTATTCCTTATTCAGTCAAGAGGAGACTAATATGAGTAATGAAAAAATTTTAAAGAAAGGAAAAAAGGCTTGGAGAATTTGACACTAACAGGACATATTGAAGACAAGTGGGACAGATGAGACCAACCTAATAAGTGTGTGTAAAAAAAGAGACACCTGGAGAGAGAGTAAAAAGAGAAAAATAGTAAGAGGTACAAAGGATAGGAAGTTGTAGAGAGCTATGATCACCCACCAAACAAGCTTGTGTAAAGGGATAAGAAAACTGGGATTGGAAAGGAGAGTAAAAGACAAAAATTAGTATGAACTATGAAGGATAGGAAGTTGTGGAGAGCCATGATCACCCACCAAACAAGCTTGTGTAAAAGGATATGAAAACTGGGATTGGAAAGGAGAGTAAAAGACAAAAATTAGTATGAACTACAAAGGATAGGACGTTGTGGAGAGCCATGATCGCCTAACAAGCTTGTGCAAAGGGATAACAAAACAGACTGAGAGGGAGAGTAAAAAGGCAAAAATTAGTAAGAGCTACAAACGATAAGAAGTTGTGGAGAGCCATGATCACCCATATTATGAAGGAATATAGCATATAGAAGAAGAATCCAATTTTTACTTATTTTACTTAAAGAAAGCACTTTACCAATTCTCTTGGACATAAAAATTTACAGCCTCTTTATTCTTGAGGTTCACTGGAACTGTTACTAATTAAAACTTTAAGACTATTATTAAGTAAACTTTTGAATTGTCAATTACTGGAGTTGATTGCTTGTAACTGAATCTGCTGTTCACCTAATACAAGGTCTAAGAGGCACTCAAGGTAGAGGGTTAACAAATGAGGTGTTTGATATGAACGTAAGAGGATGATGTAGGAAGCAAATATCATGGCATAAGATAGATAATTGATCCAAGTCTTGAAGAGGTTAAAATTGTAGAATTCTGGGAAGCATCCAGGTGGGAGCCTGGTCTATTGCAGTTCTTCGAAAAAAGTGAATGCTGAGGAAATACAGGTGATTTGGCACTGTGAAATGTCATGTCCTGGCTATAAAGGTTTCAACAGGCGGAACTAAACGTCTGACATTTGCCATGGAGATAGTGATTTACATCTGTGGTTAAGAGACTGCAGAGTAAGAATTAGTTCCGCCCACATAAGACTGTATGAATTTTTTTGTTTTTTTAACTCTGCTAATGCTGGAAAGGGAATATTGAGCAGCTCCAGCACAGATAGAGAAGCAATACTCCATTTTGGGTGTAATTGATTTTTTTTTCATCTCAAGATGAATGCTATCAATATCATTATGAAATATTTTATGACATATTTTGTTGATGTGGAATTGAAGTCTCTTGGACTACCGCTAGAGAAAGTGTGAGGGTATGCTAACCAACAGTCAAGGAATTCTTGTCATTATTTACATTCGGACTAATATCCTTATCTTTGCTGTTATTATCACAATGTTTTGGACACTTTGTCATCGAGAAGCATTTGGAGTGGAACGTCCTTTTTACATCATCCTGGGCATGACGATAAACTACATCTGACAGCAAGGCCTCTGATCAGCAGGTTTTTATGGGTGTGGAATCACCTCTTAAAGGTTGTTGTTCCCAGGCCCATCGTGATGTGGGATGGTAGCACCTGTTAGGGTCCCAGCTATGGGTAAATAGTGAACCCCCAAACCAGGATCAAAACACTATGAAAGTATAAAAATACATTTTTATATTAAAAATGCAAGAAATACATTTTGTAAAAAAAAAAAAAATTACAAAGCTCTCAAGAAAATTCAATTTTGGCATTAAATGACCAATAACGAGTTGATATGTAACTAAATGAACAAATCAATGTCCTTTTTACCGAAGGGATTTTTACAGACAGAATATGATTCAACACTGTGTACATATGAAAGCGGATATTGGCTGTAAAGGTCTAAGCTGGTGATACCAAAGAAGGAAGATTACCAGAATATTTAATATGGAAGTAGTGACTACTTGCATTATTTACATTATTCAGACTGTTATCCGCATCTTCATTGCCATATTCACAACATTTCGGCCTCAAGATCTCTGAGATGAGGTATTATGATTACTTGCATTATTTACATTATTCAGCCTGCTATCCGCATCTTCATTGCCATATTCACAATGTTTCGGCCGTTGTTCACTCTGGCATTCTTCATGTGATTGGAATTTAGAACCGAACCCTTTATTCCATTCACTGAGGGTAGATTGTTCTAGTTCCATGTGCCATGACTTTTCTGGATGTCTCAGTTATTTTCCTTTGACTCAACTCTCCAAGTTTTGGTTCACCACTGCTGTGGCCTAGTATTGAACTCAAAACTCTTCAGATCAAATTACTGGATCTAACCAATATCTTTATCCACTGGGCCAAGTGTCCTTGAGGACATGTCCCAGAAGAAGGCCAAAGCATACAATGACCAAATCATTGTGAATATGGCAATGAAGATGAGGATAAGAGTCCAAATAATATAAATAAGGCAAGTAATCATAATACCTCATTTCAGAGATATAAAGGCTGATATGTTGTGAATATGGCAATGAAGATGAGGATAAGAGTCCGAATAATATAAATAAGGCAAGTAATCATAATACCTCATTTCAGAGATATAAAGGCTGATATGTTGTGAATATGGCAATGAAGATGAGGATAAGAGTCCGAATAATATAAATAAGGCAAGTAATCATAATATCTTCAGAGATGTAGAGGCCGAAAAGTTGAGAATATAGCAATGAAGATGAGGATAACAGTCCAAATAATGTAAATAAGGCAAGTAATCATAATACCTAATCTCAGAGATATAGAGGCCAAATTATGGTGTGCTGAATATGGCAATGAAGATGCGGATAACAGTCTGAATAATGTAAATAATGCAAGTAATCATAATACCTCATTTCAGAGATCTAGACAGATGTGGAAGTAGTGGTATGAACCTTTTAATGAGCCATTTAGATGGGAAAGCATTTCTGTTAAGTGAGACCACTGCAAGCTGATTATATTGTTTTTACTGCTTCAGATATCATCAGCAGTGGTCACCTTTTCATAATCAGCATCAATATACCTTTAGATTTTGTCTGAGATTTAGAGAAATGACCCCCACCTCCTTCACCCGCAGTCATTGATATTTGGCAGTTGATTGAACAATCAATTTCATGGTGACGTTGATTACCTTTTTTGGCAGGGATATTTCACTGCAGCTGGTGATTCACACATTTATTCAAAATTAACACACTTTTTACAGAAATATGAGCTTCTGATCCTCAGTTCAACTGATGAAGAGGAAATAAATCATTAAAATCAATAAATACTATTTTTATTTGTTAACATTATTTTTAAAATAATGTTTTCTTTTTGTTTTCATTGATCAATGCAATCGACTAGAATATTCTTTGATGATTCTTACAAGAGCTTGGACATCAACTTCTAGTACCAATCCAAGATATGCTACTATCTTGGCCACCAAGCAATGGTAATAATAACTGTTTTGTTATTAATGAAATATTTGGAATTCATTGACTGTGTAGCCAGTGCTACTCAAGTTACGCTTTTCTTCACTACTCAGCCAAAATGTTGTATCTGTTCTCCTCCTCTCTAATGGTAATGGTGATATTAGCCATTTCTTTATAAGGAAACATTTGGCATTCATTAACTAAGTAGACACTGATACCATTGGTTAAATTTATAAAATCTTTCTATTAAGACATTTTTTTCGAGAAAATAGATTTTTCAGGTCCAGTATTGTTGGGGGTTTCCTTCCTAACTTTTTGTTTGATATACTGTGGAACATCACCATCTTGATTTTGTAATTATTTTCTATTTGAGTTACGTGCTATTCATTTTCGTTGTTGCCATTGTTAATATTTGGAACTTGTGGAGAGCCATTATCTCCTCTACTCTGAAGAGACATGGCATTTAAAAAATTCTTCCAAAAGGTTTTTTGGTAAATAAAATTTTTAACATATATTTGTAAATATGGGATTCATTTGAGGTGTGTATGAGAAAAAAAAGGAGAATATATTTATATGGCTATTTTCTCTGTTCCCCAAAGAGGATAATCAACAACAACATGAAAAGTGGAATTGGTTGAGTTAAGTTCAAATTGTGACCAAATGTGTTGAATTCACTTCAGACTAATGCTTTTGGAAAAGGCATGAATCCATTATTCCCTAGCTATGTTTAAATAGTAAGCCGTCCTTACCATACTTGTGAAATGGTGCTACAGAATTACAAAGAACTGTACCAAATAACAGAAACCACATTACTTGACGACTTTCAACAGCAGCAAAAGTTAAAATGTATGTATATGTAACTTGAAGAGAAAATAATCACACAGTAAAGATGTTGGCATTCCACACTACTTCAAATAAAAAGCTAGGAAGGAAACCCTCATCAATATTGGAAAGAGCGATAACAGCTACTGGACATGAGAAACTTATTTTCCTGAAAAATTATTTTAAAAGATTTTATAAATTTCAACCAAAAGTAGTATTGATTGCTGGGTCAATTAATGTCAGATGTTTCCTTGTAAGGAAACGGCTAATATTACCATTACCATGAGAAAGGAGGAGAACAGATACTACACTCTGATTCTAACCCGATCCCCAAGTAGTGAAGAAAAGCATAACTCAAGTAGCTCTGGCTGCACAGTCAAATGTTTCCTTATTAGGAAACATTTAATATTTCAATTACCTGCAGAAAAATATTGAAATATTTGTAGGCAAACTTTTTTTAATTTTTAAACAATCTTTTGGAGGTTAGATAAAATGTTGGTAATATTTATTTCACCACAACACACTCTCCAAAATTACGTTACAAAATAAAAGAAATCATATCATTTGAGGAATTTCAGCATTCGCAATAGCTAAAACGGATATCACATATAAATCAAAGAGAAAATAATGACATAATCAAGATGTTGGCATTTCACGCTACTTCAAATAAAAGGCTAGGAAGGAAACCCCCATCAATACCAAAAAGAGTGATAACAGCCACTGGACTAGAGAAAACTATTGTCTTGAAAAATTGTTTTCAGAGAAGGATTGTATAAATTTCAACTGAAAGCAGTACCTGCTGTTCAGTCAATGAATACCAAATGTTTCCTTATAAGGAAACAGCTAATATTCCCATTTACCATATGTCTTACCAAACATGTCCCACCTCAGTTGAGATCACTTTGTCAGGAAATAGACAATCTCATTCTGTGTCAATTATTTCCTTTGAGAAAACTTTTTTCATCTTAAGTTCCCTGAACTTTTGTGGTGCACCTTGTTTATTGAGAAACAAGGCAATATCAAAAAGATCCGTGAATGAACATGTTCCATATACACCCTTGTGCAAATTAATTGAAATGACTGCTTTAGTTTCCTTTCTTTCACCATATGGCCAGTTTTAGAACCACTGGAGTGACAGGGTATGATCGATTTCTATTTTTTCCTCAGGTTAGTTAATTTGCAGTGCTGTGCAGTAATACAAATCTATTTTTGGTGTGTATGATGAAATTTGTTTAACCTTGAAAAATATTGCATCATATTTTTATTATGCCCAGACACTATTGTCTTGACTGTTGATTAGTTGTCCTATGTCCATTGTCTGTGATGGATGTTACTTCAAGGAAGTGTACAAAAATTGTAATGCTGCAGAAGTACACTGGTAAGCCTTACCAGTGAGTGAATCAAAGTACTATAGACTGGCTTGGAAACTCTGAGTTAAATCCAATCGAGAATCTCTAGTCAATCCGTAAGGAAAGACTTCACCGAACAGACATACAAAGTACTAACATGTACACTGGGTCATGTTTCATTGGGAAAATACCAACAAAGTAAATAGTAACAGAATTATTCATTTTGTTTCGATTTGATCAACGGCGTACATCATTCAACAGAAATATGCAGGTGCTTAATGCTCACAGGTGCCCGGGCATATCATTTGTGCAAAGTGATTACCTAAACAGGCCAAGAAAGCTTGCACAAATCTCAGTTGACTGGGGGCCATGGGTTTTAAGCTTGACATCTGATAATGAAAATTCATTGCTGGAATCACAGTAAGGAATTCAGTCATTTTAAAAAGACATATTTACATTTTAACCTTGGAGTAATTTATTGAATGTTTCCTTATAAGGAAACAGCTTATATTATCACTAATCTTGCATGAGCAGGCAGTATTGTAGGATCCCTCCAAATTCAAAACCACAGAGATAACAACAAGAAACCACTTCCCTATCTTTTCCAATAAGTCAGAGCAATTCAGATATAAAAGGAAGCTGTGGAGGACTAAGACTTCTCAAAATGAAATATTGCTGCCATATCCGGGCTGAAGCGTCTTTTTATAGCCTTGACAAAGTTTAAAGTCATTTACATGTCCTTGTCTGTGATTATTTTCCAACCAACAGCCACTTTTCCACAGAGGTCTCTCGATAATCTATGACTATTTTCCATGGAAATTGTTCTGAGCTACATTCATTAGTTCCACCAGTTCACACCTTTACAGCTAAGACCAGCCACAGTGGTGAACTATCCTCATTCCCTTCATATCCCCTTGGTAAGAAAGAACTTCCATTTCAATATTATTCCAGGAGCTGCTGCATTATTGAGTGGACTCCTGAGAGGATGTTTCCCCAGTCAAAATAATCTTAACTTCTTCAAGTCTAGGGTCAGCATTTACCCATCCTTCATATCCTTATAATTTGGCCTGGCTCCCTCTTCCTACATCCATACCTCATTTATCAAACCTCTTGCTCGAGTGGCTCTTGGGCCTTGTATTAAAAAAGCAAAACAAATATCCTGAGTAGATATAC
>OZ038511.1:12784755-12844755 GCA_964036315.1 Acanthosepion esculentum
TGCTCAGACGAAGTACATCTTTTAGTTCCAGCAGTTCTAACCTTCATGACTAAGACCCACCATGCAACACACATTGTAGCAAACTACCCTCATTCCCTCTGTATTCCACTGGCGGGAAATAAGTTCCACTCAAGCAGCTTCTTTTCATGAATCACTGCTCTGTGGAACTGACTCCCAAGAGGATATTTTCCTGCTCACTACAATCTTCACCTGTTCAAGTCTAGGGCTAACCATTATCTTCCTCATATATTTGCATAAACTGTGTTTCTTATTCTGTAAACATCTACCTTGAGTGGCTCCCAGGCCTTCTAAAGGGTGAACCCTACTGTAAAAAAATAAAAAAAATAAAAAAAATAAATAAATAAAAATAAATAAATAAAAATAAATAAATAAATAAAAATAAATAAATAAAAATAAATAAATAAATAAAAATAAATAAATAAAAATAAATAAATAACAATAAATAAATAAAAATAAAAAACATCCCTTGAAGATGTCCAACATTTGCTAAAATGGGTATCACATGTAAGTAAAAGGAAAAAATAATGACATAATAAAGATGTTGCCTTTGCATACGCCCTTAAACAAAATATTTGCAAGAAAACTTCCGTCGATATTAGAAAGAACTACAACATTTAGTGGACTAATTTCGTGAAAAACTCTTAAAAATTTCATAAATTTCAACTGAAAGTAATGCTGTTTTGTCAATGAATATCGAATGTTTCCTTACAAGGAAATGGCTAATTTTACCATAACTGTTACCAAAAAAGAAAGCAAAAAAAAAAAACAACAAAAAACGATGAGACAATTGGGTTTCTCGTTATCAGTATTATATCACAATTTCAGACAAAGATGTCATAATTTTATTAATCATTTCCCCCACCAAGTAAGGCACTAATGCCACTAAGAAGCAAAGTGGTTAAAGAGTGTTAGAGAATATAATAAAAACTACTAGTAAGGAGAGAGGACAATAAAAGAACAAGAATTTAGAAGACAGAAGATAATGATTGACATTGCATTTAAATTTCCTCCCAAGTAAGGCGCTAAAACCACTAAGACACAAAGAAGGGTTACTGAGTATTAGAGGATAGAGAAAAACTACTATTAAGGAGAGAGAGAACAATAAAAGAACAAGAATTAAGACAGAAAATAACGATTGACATTGCATTTAAATTTACCCCCAAGCAAGGCACTAAAGCCACTAAGATGCAGAGGGGTTACTGAGTGTTAGAGAATACGAGAAAAACTACTATTAAGGAGAAAGAATAATAAAAGAACAAGAATTAAAAGACAGAAGATAACGATTGAGATTGCATTTAAAATTTTGAAAATCAAAGTTTACAAGGAAGCAAGAAGCTGGAATAGAGTATCCACAAGTGATAAGTGTGATGGAAGAATCTATTAGCATAGAACCTAAGGTTTGATCGAGCCATTTCAACTGTAAAATGAAGATACCTTGTTGTCAATCTAGTACTGCACTTAAATTCATAAAGTCTAGTTGCTGTAGAGGAAAGGTTATCAGAACAATTACCATGAAAGTATTTATAGAAAAGGCACAAGGAAGTTATATAATTATGATGGGAAAGTCATTGAAGCTGAGATGCCAGGTGAGGAACAGTAATGTTGCAGATTCTTTAGATTTAATTAAAAATCTCTAAATATTAGCAGGAGCACTAAACATGATGTGTCAGCAGTAATTAAACATAGAAGAGTGGTTGACTTATAAATATGTAAGATAGATTAGGCCAGAAAAATTGTCTAGCAAAAACCAACTTTCCTAGCAGGTGATCAAGCAATTTACTGATACAGCAACTAAAATTTGCTGACAATTATTTCACAGCAGGTTACCAGCATCTCACCATAAAAGACATCAAAGGTACCAGATTCACAAAAACCTTTTTGTTTTCTAGATATATTCTTTTAATCATTTCACTCCAATCAATGCAATAAAGCCACTGAAACAAAGGCGTACTGAATGCAAAAGTATATAAGAGAAAGAAAAACATTATTAAGGAGCAAGAACAACAAATGAACAGGAATCAAGACGACAGCAGATAACAATTGCCATTGTATTTAAATTTTCAAAGTTCAAGGTTGGCTGGAAAGCAGGAAGCTGGAATAGAATTCCATGAGTGAGAAAAGAAACTTAAGCTTATATTTAGCCATTTCAACTGTAAAATGATGAGACCTAGCTGCCAATCTAGTACTGCATTTAAATTGATAAAGTCTAGTTACCACAGCGGAAAGATGATCAGAACAATTACAGTGAAAGTGTTTATAGAAAAGGCACAAGGAAGCTACATTATGGAGAGGAAAAGTCACTGAAGCAGAGATACCATGTCAGGACCAGTAATATTGCAGATACTTTAGATTTTATTAAGAATCTATAAATATGCAACAGGAGCACTAGACAGGATGTGTCAGCAATATTTAAACATAGATGAATGGTAAACTTATAAATATTTAAGATAGATTAGGCCAGAAAAATTGTCTAGCACAAACCAACTTTCCTTGCAGCAGATCAAACAATTATATTGATTTTCACTTAACATTGTAGATTCTTTGGATTTTACCAAGAATCTCTAAATATGTAGCAGGAGCACTATTCAAAGCAAGGATGACAGATTCTGGCAAGAAAAATTCTCTAGCAGAACATAGTGAACCAACATTCTTAGCTGCAGACTTAGCAGTTGATTCAATAAACTCTTTCCACCTCATGCCAGCTGAAAACATTAGTCCAAGAAGGCTCAAAATGTGGCACTCTCATGGAGGTTAGCATCAGCCATACAGATGGAAGATAAAAAGGGTTCTCTCAGATGACGAAAAGAGAGCAGTTTCGTTTTTGAGTCATTAAAATTAACAAGCCACTCCTTGCCTATTTCAACAACTGGCCATTTTTGAGATCAGATGCCAATTTGATGGTTTTGTTTGGTTTCTTTTATGGCATATCAACCTCAATGGGTCATTTAATGCTGACAAAATTTTTATTGCTGGTAATATTTTGTTTTGTCAAAAATCTATTTCTGGTAATATCTTTTCCGAAAAATGTATTGCTGGTAATATTTTTTTTTAAAAATGTATTGCTGGTAATATTTTTTCAAAAAATGTATTGCTGGTAATATTTTTTTCTGCAAAAATTTATTGTGGGTAATAGTTATTTTTCTTCAAGAATTTATTGCTGATAATAATTTTTTACAAAGTATTTCTGGTATTAAAACCTATTTTTACACTTTCATAGTGTTTTCCCCCCATTTCAGGGTTAACTATTTGCCCATAGCTGGGACCCTAATAGGTGCTACCACCCCAGGTCAGGGTGGACCTGGGAACACTAGCAATTAAGAGGTGGTTCCACGCTCTTCAAAACAGAGGCCTTGCTGCTGGACGTAGTTTATTGTCTTACCCAGGATGGCACTAACAGGTGCTACCACCCCAGGCCAGGGTGGACCTGGGAACACCAGCAATTAAGAGGTGGTTCCATGCTCCTCAAAACCTCCTGATCAGAGGCCTTGCTGTTGGACGTAGTTTATCGTCTTACCCAGGATGTGGATGTAGTTTATCGTTGCCAATTTGATATATGCTCTTTGTTGAATGCCAATATCAAATAAAGAAATAAAATAAAACCCCAACCATGCATACGAGTTGGCAATGAGGGTTTGTATATATGTATATGGGGAGATTATTATAAGCAGCTCTCTCAGGCAGTCGGAACATGTCCCTTATTGATAAGAGTGAACTACTGTATTAACCGTAGCCTGTTATCGCAGAAGAGTAGGAAATACTAGGAGTAAGATTATGTAGCACCAAATGTCCACACTTGCCTTCAAATTAAGCATTTGAAATCCTGGTTTTTATTATAGAGTGCTAAAGAAGACAACCAATAAATGAGAAGGATCAACTAAGGTGAAATATAATTGTGTCGTGCAAGACAATTTTTCTCTCCAGAATCTATCATACGTATCTATAAGTCTACCATTCATCCAGGCTTAGAATATTGCTGCCACATATGGTCAGATGCTTTTGCTATTTACCTTGAGCTTCTTTGTTAAAATCGAAAGAAAAAACAGCAATGTTATTGGCCATGATCTGGCATCTTGGCTTCAGTCACTTTCCCACTGCTGTAAGGTTGCCGCTCTGTGTCTTTTCTATAAATACAGCGTGCGATGGATAAATTGTCGTCAAAAATGAATTAACATACATATTTACCAAAATTACACACAAATACCTTGAGATGCTAAAAAATAAATTTATTCAATAAAATTGCCATTGGCTTCAACCATGGTCTCCAAATGACTTCGGATTCTCTTGCATCTCTTCTGGAGGGTTTCCTTATTTAAGTTGGTGAATGCTGCCATAATCCTTGCCTTCAGTTCATCTTTGATGTTACAAGGAGTTTTGTTGGTCTCTCGCTCAACTGCGCCCTACACATAATAATCAAGGGGGTGCAGTCTGGAGAGTTAGGTGGCTAGATGTAAGGGGTGATGTGGTTGTAGAAATTGCCTGAAAGTCATGACTGGGTTCTGTTTGTGTGGCATGGTGCAGAGTCCTGTTGCCAGACATAGTGTATCCCAGCAGCCAACTACCTCCTTAAGGCACTTCATGCAAGCCTCCGTGTTGAGTTTGAGACCATCACCAACAAATTCTGGAGTTCTTTTCTTATTAGAATGATCAGAGTGAGTTTTCTGAGCTGCCATACCTTCGTAATCGCCATTAGACTCGTGCAACTCTTTCCAAGTTGTATGCACTGTCCTTAGATTGGCACCCAAACAATCTGAAATGTTTGTATTGGAGATTCCGGTGCGAATGCCAAGCAGTTCAGCATACTGTTTCCAAATTTCTGGCAAAGTGAATTGCATCATGGTGCTTTTTTTCTAACAGATGGTTGCCAACTGACCCTGCTATACTGCGCAGTTGACGAAATAAAATGAAGAACAATGCACATGTGCAAAATATAAAATGGCGACTATTTACCCATTACACCCTGTACTTTCATGATAATTGTAGACTTTTTTTAATTTAAGCATTATAGTAACCTTGCATAGAGATCTCATAGGTTTAGAGTTGAGCTGGCTAGATGTAGGCATAAGTTCTATGCTAGCAGTTTCTTTTCTCACACTTCTTGCAGGTGGAACTTCTGTCTGGCTTCATGCTTTCCAGCCAACTTTAATCTGCAAAAATTTAAATGCAATGTCAATTGCTATCTACTGTCCTCCTGATTACTGTTTTCTTTTCCTGCTCATTATTAATCTTTCTGTTCCTAATTCTTCCACATCCAGTAACCCCCTTGTGTCTTAGTGGCTTTACTCCCTTGCTTGGGGTGAAAATGATAAAAAAGATCCATAGCCATGGAGAGTGGAATGAGAACAATCTACTTCATTGATTAAATAAAATGCTTCAGTTTGAAACCACTTCTATATTGACCATTCCGTTATGAGAATGGCCCAATTAAGTTACCAATTGTCTTTCTCAGGCACCATAGCTTGGGACTCAGGGTTGGACGTTATGAATCTGGGGAAAGCAATGCAAGACCGAACAGTGTGGAAAGTGTGTCAATGGAGTTCCGACCAAACATAGGGAGGTCAAAGGATGATGATGAAGTCACCTAACAAGACCAATTTTTATTAATATTTGCACAAATTATGCTAGAATAGGCACAAGACTACAAAAATGTTAGAAGCCTGATAAAGTCTAAACACTACTTTAGCACCTATGATATTTATATAATTATGCAGTTCCCAATGAGGATTGAAGTTGCTACTCTCTACTACTGAGTTGTGAAACTAGCTTGTTAAACATTTTCTTTCTGGTATTTACCCAATCCCCAATGCGAAGAGATGTGACACAAAGTTAGGATTATTGTGCATGTTCACTTGGGCCAATGGTCAAAATTTACCCAGTTTCTGCAACTGTGGTATTGGATTCATTTATTGTCTGTTTTTCTCAGCTGAGTCTCTGTCTGTAGACAGACCCAACTGAGTTGTACGCTGCCTGAAGACAGTGAATTTGACAGTCATGTGCCAGACAGAGGACACACTTCTATTGACTCACTTTGAGTTCTTTATTTAAGTTGTCTTGCCTAGTTCATTTGTGTTACCAAGGGTTTGTTAATTAGTCTAAAACACCTGTCAATTCCCTGCTTTTTGCATCAAACTTTGTTGTATGTTCGTGTTCTGCAAATTTATTCTTAACTGCAATACATGATTAGTAGTTAGAATGATATATTTGGTATTAGAGCTGGTTCGCAGAGACTGAAATTACTTAAGAGTCAACCTAATAGATTAGAGATCCAGGTAATCTAATAGAAAACTTGCAGCCCATAATTAAGAGTTACTGATGAGAATGGAAAAGAATAGTCTAGCAAAGAAGATTATTTGAAAGTGATAAAATCAGCTGTAAGTAATGTTAAAGTATTGGGTTGCGCTGGCGGATTTAACTGTAGTGTGACACTGAGATCTGAAGACGTATTGGGATGGACAAAGATGCGTTTCAAAAGCTAAGCAGAGTAGATGAGAAAATTTCGTTGGTAACAAAGAAAAGTGTACTGAACTGCTACATGATATATGTCCTACATTATGGCAGTGAATGTTGGATGATCTCCTCAAAGAGGAAGAAGAGACTCAAGGTGACGGAGGTATGGTTCTACAGAAGGATGCTAAGGATATCATGGACCGAACATGTGAGCAACAATGAGGTTTTGGAAAGTATGCAAACAAGGTGGAGGCTTATACTTAACATCAGGAAGAGGCAGATGAAATTTCTGAAAAAAAAGGGCTTGGAGAATCTGATACTCACAGGTCAAATAGAGAGAAAGAGAGACACGAGAAAGCAATGCATGATATAACTAGCGAGCTTAAGCAGGTGGATGACAGAACATGGTTTGGGGGAGGTGGCAGAGGGACAGAGCTACAGAGGATGGGGAGGAAGTGGGGGGAGGAGACATGACACATAAAAAAAAAGACACCTGGAATGGTAAAGATAAAAGAATAGGGTAGATTCTCGTAGTACTTGGTTCGATATATATTTGTAACCTTCTTTGTCTTGGTATTTTCTTATTTAGCGATCTCACCGTCTGAAATTTTCATAGATGGACCGAGCAAGCATGAAGGAAGTCTTAAAGGAAATTGCAACAGGAAGAATAATTATGCTTAGAATCCAGAAAAGAAAGCTAGAATTTAAAACTAAATACTAAAAACTAAAACTAAAACTAAATAAAACTAAAACTAAATAAAACTAAAACTAAATAAAACTAAAACTAAATAAAACTAAAACTAAATAAAACTAAAACTAAATAAAACTAAAAATAAATAAAACTAAAAATAAATAAAATAAAAATAAAAATAAAATAAAAATAAAAATAAAAAAAAAATAAAAATAAAAAATAAATAAAAATAAAAAATAAATAAAAATAAAAATAAAAAATAAATAAAAATAAAAAATAAATAAAAATAAAAAATAAATAAAAATAAAATAAAAAATAAAATAAAAAATAAATAAAATAAAATAAAAAATAAATAAAATAAAATAAAATATAAAAGAAGTAACTCCCTATTTTATGTATGAGTGGCCAGTCAGGAATTTTGACATAACACCCTGTGACTTTTGGGGTTGGTTAAAGAAGCAAGTCTATTATAAAAAACCAAGATTTTGGAAAAACCTTAAGGGCAAATGTAAGAAGTTATGTCTTCCATATCACAAGAGCTCCTGGTGAAATCAGCTGACACAATTCCTGGGCAACTTCAGAAGCTGGTAGCAAAATCTAGTGCCCATATCTAATTTTAAATAAAACCTTATGCTAAATGCTTTCCTCTCATATCCTTTTCTCGTAAAAATTAAAATTAATTAATAAATTATAGGTATTTTAAAATGGGAGTTACTTTTCAATCATCTTGTATAATGAGGAAGGTGGGCTTGGAAAAATATTAATCCTCATAGGACAGTGTGATGGCAAGAGTGGTCACTCGAGGTCCTCATCAAAATCCAGAGACGGATATGCAATGTGATAGTCCTAATCTGGCATCTCGTCTACACTTTCTCACAGACATACTGTGGCTTCCTTCTGTCATTTTTACAAGTATTTTCATGTCAACTGCACTGACGAGCTACTTTCACTGGTTCCCAAACTGCATGAATTTAAGTGTGCTACTAAGTTGGCATCTCGGTGCCAGCCTTTTACTGTTGAAATGGTTAAATGTAGCCATCTCTTCTACTCCAACAGTTTCTTCTCTTGCACTTCCCAACAGTGGAACTCCCTTCCTCTTAGTTGCTTCCCTGATAGCTATAATCTTCAAATATTTAAATGTAATGTCACAACATTTTCTGATGCCTTGATCCTGACCCCCATCCTTCTCTCTGTCCTCAAACACTAATCTTTACTCCTATTCTCACTTTCTGTAACCCCTTGCATGCTAGTGGCGCTCCCACCTTGCCTGGGAGTGATATGCTTAAAAAAACAAAAAAAGAAAGAAGCAAACTTTGATGTGGTGTAATGGTTAGCAAGCTTGTCTCACTAGATAAATTATGACTGAATAGTGAGTTTGATTCTTACTGGGTGTTCCCTACTTTCGGCCTTGTGCCACATCTAAGCTACACTTAGAAAATCACCATAGTTAGGGCAAGAGAGGGGAAGGCAGCAAGTCACCTCCCTGATGGGCTTGTGTGAGTGGATGGTGGAAAAGGGGTGGAAGCCTTAGTAAAGGAAGAAAAACTGCTAAGAGTCACAAAAGATAGGAAGTTGTGGAGAGCCATGATTGCTGTTATTTCAGCTGCATTTTTTAAAAAATATTTCTATGTTATTTTCGTAATTCCACAAAGACTGGAATGTGTTTCTCTCTGATTTTATTAGGACACGTTTTCTTTTTGAGAATCGTTTTTATTCTTATTTCAGAATCAAATTTGACTCTGCAAGTCAACATCTCCATGGGTCACTTCCAGCATTAACTTTGTTTATGACAGTGTCATTTTTTTTAATGGGTCTGGTTTTGACAGCAATTATGAAATCAATTTAATTTTGTTCTGAAATTTCAGTTTTTTTTTTTTTAAGTCCATATATAACCCTTTTGAAAAATTATATTTGCAAATGTCATTTTGTGTCTCTCAAAAGTTAACTAACATTTTGCCTTTATCAATTCTCTTCCCAATTCCAAATTCTGCTTATCAGAGTTACACCTCTCTTCGACTTCCTTTGGACATGTCATGAAGCCATCTCTTCTAATATCAAAAGTCAGCGATGAATCTTTTTGGCCAGAACTCAAGCTATAGGCAAACATCAGGGCAATTGGCAACCTTCAACCCAAGAAGGTAGTCCAAAGGAAGGATACTCCAACAAAAAACTTGCAACTTGGCAGTGACCTACAGTCTCCTTTTGTCTCTACAAATCATGTAACTGTTTTTCTCTCCTTTCATTACCATATTGATAGTTTTCTAAGAATGTTGGCACGTAAAATTGGATTAATTTTACATAACCTGATTGTTATTCAAGTTTTTTCTCACGAACCATGTCTTTTCAGGATGTGAGCAATCATGGCTCTCTACAACTTCCTACTTTTTACAATCATGGCTCTCCACAACTTCCTATCTATCACTGCTCTTAGCAATATTTTTCACCTTACTATTCCTCTATTCTATTTACACAATCTTTTTTTGTAGGTTACTCACTATTTCATGCCTCTCTACAACTGCCTATATTTTACAATCATGGCTCTCCACAACTTCCTATCTAGTACTGCTCTTAGCAATATTTTTCACCTTACTATCCTTCCATCCCATTTACACAATCATTTTTTGTAAGTTACTTGCTATTTCCTTCGGCATGTCTTGTGAGTGTCAAATTCTCCAAGCACTCTTTCCATATTAAGTATTTGAAAAAATTCAACTCCCTCTTCCTGATTCTATGTTTATCTTTCCTTTTTCTTTACATTTTCTCTAAAACCTTGTTGTTCACATGTTCTGTCTGTAGCATTCTCACCATCCTTCTGCAGAACCATTTTTCTACTGCCTCAAGTCTCACTAATAAGCCTATAGGTGCCAATTTGTCCTGCTATTTCCCCATAGGTTGGGGAGAAGGGATGGATTCATATCTTTCTCGCGGGTATTTAGATGTAAGGTAATGTGGACTAATGGATAGCAGCTTGGATTGAGGAATTGTAGAGCCGAGTTTGAATTCCAGTCAGGTCCTTTACATTCACTTTGAAAAGGTATCAGTCCTTTTCTTCTCTCCCCCAGCTATAGGTAAAATAGCAAGACAGACTGGGTTCTATAGTCTTTGGTGGCAAACGGTCTAGGAGAAGGAAACTCTGAATTCAAAACCGGCCTGGAGAGAGTTGGGTTCAGCAGACTATCTTAATCTTAAAGAGTAATATGAGCTCTGATTAAAAAAAAAAAAAAATTGTAATATGAGCTCTAGTTCAAAAATAAAAGCTGTAATTATGAGCTCCGGTAAAAATAAAATTTGGAATATGAGCACTAGTAAAAAAATTGTAATATGAGCTCCGGTACAAAAAAAAAAATTATATTATGAGCTCTGGTACCAAAAAAAATTGTATATGAGCTCCGGTATAAATAAATTTGTAATATGAGCTCCAGTAAAAATAAATTTGTAATATGAGCTCCAGTAAAAATAAATTTGTAATATGAGCTCCAGTAAAAATAAATTTGTAATATGAGCTCCAGTAAAAATAAATTTGTAATATGAGCTCCAGTAAAAATAAAATTGTAATATGAGCTCCAGTAAAAATAAAATTGTAATATGAGCTCCAGTAAAAATAAAATTGTAATATGAGCTCCAGTAAAAATAATTTTTTGGAATATGAGCTCCAGTAAAAATAATTTTTTGGAATATGAGCTCCGGTAAAAAAAATTTTGGAATATGAGCTCCGGTAAAAATAAATATTGGAATATGAGCTCTGGTAAAAATAAATTTTGGAATATGAGCTCTAGTAAAAAAAATGAAAAATCCATGCTTATTTTTACTATGTAGGTGAGTTATCGTTGGCGGAACTCATTGCCGAGTATTTGGGTGCTCATCAACATCTCTTTCTGTATAAAATGCGTCTTTTGTTGGATATGAAGACCGCAACCACCGCTTGGTAGGCTAGGAGGGTTTAGAGGATGGAGAGCTCTGGCTTTTCTTTGCTCTCTCTTCTATTTGTCTTCTGGCGTTTTCGAAGGATGTTTCGTCCTGGGAGGTAGACAGACCCAATCCTGTTTATGCGGTGTCTGCGGGGATTTTTTTGCTGAGCCTACGAGCTCGGAAACCCCACATTAAATTCGACCTTGTGCCACATGTGACTGAGTGGGGCAGTTGCTAAATAGCGTTGAGCTGGGATCTGCTAGAACTAGCGGCCATCCGATAGCAGCACGCACACAACTTGCGACAAACGTGCGCATCACTATTACTCCCTTGCTTGTTGTACTGGTTTCGACACTAAACCTGTTGCTATTTATTCATTGTGTTTGTCCATTCCATATTCCTATTAGCACGGAAATATAACAATAATTTATGATTTACTTTATTAGAAATAATTAAAAACAAAAAACTAATTCACATTTTACATAATACCTTTCATATATATTCACTAATTAAGATTTTAATTCTTAATAAATTATTTTTATTCATTTATAAAAAAAAAAGTTATGTTTTTCTGGTGCTGGGTTGTCATAGTCTTGAGTTGTGGCATTGAGCTGCCTCTTCAGGGATTAGAGAGAACATTCCACTATGAAAAAAGTTGTAGCTAATCCATAATGATCCATGGTTAGAAACATCAATGATGATGTGTGCCAAAGCATCTGAGAGATTTATTTCAGGAAATGATGAATCATAAGTAAATTTCCACTACTGGGAAACAAATTGTAATGACTAATGTAATATTCTAACGACTAATCATCCATGGCAGTTAAGAAATTTAGAGTACACCAAAATAGATTCTGGAATCTTGTGGATTCATGTAACCATAAAATTCTATGCAAACAGATTTTCTCGCACTTCTCACTTGTGAACCTCTCTTCAATCGCCATTCTGTCCAGTCAACTTTGACCTTCTAAAATTTAAGTGCAACATCAGTCGTTATCTACTGCCTTTTTTATTTTTTTTATTCTTCTTCTATTGTTCTTGTTTCTTAATAATATTTCTGTTTTCTAATTCTTTCACACCCAGTAACCCGCTTGTGCCTTAGTGGCTTTACTTCCTTGCTTGGGGTGAATTCAATTTAAAAAAAATAAAAATGTAAGGTTGCTTCCAGCAAGAATAACATAGGAAATGATTTTGGAAATGCTCAACCCCATCATCTAAATGCACCTGACCTTCTGCTAAACAGTTCTTACCTTTTTTGATTGATGCAAAATGCTTTCATGAAGGGAAACTTTCTTTAATGATAACCAGATTCAAGAGTTCGTCAAAAACCTTTTCATATCAAAAGCTGTAGAATTTTGTTCAAACCTATTAAAGAGATGCCTAATGAGTGGCAACAATATCTGTCTATATTTCTAAGATGAGGTATTATGTACACTATTTACATTACTGGATCCTGTCACTGGGTCTAACTAACACCTTAAGGACACATGGCACAGTGGATAAAGGTGTTAGTTAGATCCAGTGACAGGACCCAAAGAGTGTGAGTTCAATACCTGGTTAAAGCAGTGGAGAATTAACAGGAGATAACTGACATCCATTACACATGGCATGTGGAACTAGAACGGTCTACACCAGTGAGTGAAATAAAGGGTTCAGTTCGACATTCCAACCACCTGAAGAAGTCTAGAGTGTACAGTGGCTGAAACATTGTGATAAACATGGTGACAAAGATGAGGACAATAGTTCGAATAATGTAAATAGTGTAAGTGGCGACAAGTCATAACAAATAACAATGAATCTATAATTGAATAAAATTCAAATGTACTTTACTTTTTAAAGAATAAACTTGATTTAAAAAAAGACAGACGTGATGTATGACTTAATATCAATCTGTCTCCTCATATTTATATCAAATTTATATCTACCTCATTCTTTTCATTTCCTACATCAGTCTGTTCATTGTCTTATCTATTTCAGTCTGTGAACTCCCTTATTTTTTAATCAGTATCAGCCCAAGCAAGGCAGTAAAGCCACTAAGATGCAACGGGTTACAGGGTGTGGAGGAATTAGGAACAGAAACATTAGTAATGCGTAGAAAGAGAAAAGAACAGTCAGGGGGACACTAGATAGAGATTGACATTGCATTTGAATTTTGAAGATTAAAGTTGGCTAGAAAGCATGGAGCTGGAAAAGTTCCACAAGTGAGAAGTGCGAGAAAAGAAACTATTAGCATAGAAGTTATGGGTACATCTAGCCATCTCATCTGCAAATTGATAAGATCTTGCCACCAGTCTAGTGCTGTGCTTAAATTCATAGTCCCGGCACCATAATGAAGAGCTCATCTGAACAATTTCCATGAAAGTATTTATAAAAGTGACACAGAGAGGCAACCTCACAGTGACAGGCAAATGACTGAAGCCGAGCTGCCAGATCAGGACCATTAATAATGTTGAATTATCTTTGGATCTATTCAAGGAACTCCAGGTAAATAGCAGGGGTACTGGACCATATATGGAAGTCTGAATGAATGGTAGACTTATAGATATGTAAGATAGATTCGAGAGAGAAAAATTGTCTCACACAACACAGTAAACCAACTTTCTTAGCATCTGACCGAGCAATAGATTCAATATACAGTGTAACCCGGATATAAGAGAGTTGTTGGGACCGGATAAGAAGTCTCTTATATCCGGTTTTCTCTTATATCCGGGTTTGGTCTATTTTGTTTTATTAACACAGGCTCTAATTTGGGACCAGAGAAAATCTCTCTTATATCCGGGTTACACTAGTATTTCCAATTCGTGTGAGCTGAGAACATTAGGCCAAGAAGGTGCAACAAGTCACCTTCCTGGAGGTTAGCATCAGCCATAGTGATGGAAGGCAGAGTGGGTTCTCTCAGATGATTAATGGAGAGAAGTCTAGTTTTGGAGGCATTATCTATGTATCTATCTAGATCTGTTCACTATCTATTTATCTATCTGTTCACTATCTATCTGTTTCTGTTATCTATCTGTCTATGCAAATTAACACTTATCTATTTATTCATCTATTTCAGTTGATGACCTGGTTCTTAATCTCGCTTCATAGCTTTGATTTTGTAAGCTGATTTCCACGATTCTCTGTATCTGCCCCCTCACGTTGCATACTGACAAAAAATTATACTGTGACACATCAAAGTATGCAATTATATGAAACCTACTTTGATAAAAAAAAACAAATTATAGAAAATATGATTTATTTATTATAACAAAAGATGTTCAAAATAACATCATTATTGACAAGACAACATCATAATTAAAGGGTCACACTTGGAGCTTAGCTCTATAATAGACTCGCTAAATAGATCTTCTGAACACAGTATTTCTCCTGTTTCTTTTAACTCTTCAATTTCCCTGTTCCTTGTCTATTATTTTAAATTAATTCCACAGAAGTTGACATGCTATCTTCTATACATGTTCAGCCAATCTTCATTTAATAAGTCTCATGCTGCTGCCTCTTCTATATTCCTTGTCAGTTAAGGATGTGGGCGATCATGGCTCACAGCAATTTCCTCTCTTTTGTAGCTCTTAGTAAATTTTGTCTTTTTGCTATCCCTGTTCTGCCAACCATGTGGCAAAAGAGAAAGTCACTTGCTGAGAGAAAAGGGCATGTGTGTTCTGTATGATATGTCGAAGACAAAATAACCAAAATAGAATCAAATCAGTTGCAGGTGTTGCCATAAATGCATTTTGGATATGCTAATATTGTGTGTCCTCTCCCACCTGACAACCAATGAAAAAATTGTTTCATTGATAAAAGTGGTTGGTGTTCTTCAATTGGGAAGTCATTTATTTTTCTACCTTGTCTGTCGACTTGTGTTGTTTGATGCCTGACTATTTACATGTATAGGGATTTGTGACATTGGACCTGTGATTCGTGATTTTGACATTTCTTTCTGCCTCTAGATCTTCGAGTTTGGGCTTGCGATTTATTTATCTCACTGTGGAATTGGGCTGCCATATCTATTTTTTAACACAATCTACATGGTAGGTTATTTTATAAATTTTTTTTTCTAATGAAGTTCACCCCAAGCAAGGCATTAAAGCCACTAAGACACAAGAGGTTACTGGGTGTGGAAGAATTAGAAAACAGAATCACCATTAAGGAACGAGTACAGAAGAAGAGTAATCAAGCCGACAGTAGATAGCAATTGACATTGCATTTAAATTTTCTAAGATTAAAGTTGGTCGGAAAGTAGTTCCACAAGCAAGATGTAGCAGTTTTATATATTTTTTCAAGTTCACTCCAAGCAAGGCATTAAAGCCACTGAGACACAAAGGGTTACTGGGTGTGGAAGAATTAGAAAACAGAATCACCATTAAGGAATGAATACAGAAGGGCAGTAGATAGCAATTGACATTGCATTTAGACTTTTGAAAATTAAAGTTGGCTGGAAAGCATGGAGCTAGAAGGGAGTTCAACAAGCAAAAAGTGCAAGAAACTGCTAGTATCGAACTTATGGTTATATATAGCCAACCCAACAGTAAATTGGTGAGACCTTCTTACCAGTCTTGTACTGCCCTTATATTCATAAAGTTAAGGTACCATGGCAAAGAGCTCATCCAAACAATTATCATGAAACTATTTATAGAAAAGGCACATTGAGGCAACTTTATGGTGGTGGAAAAAGTGACTGAAGTTGTGCTGCCAGATCAGGTCCAATAATATTACTGATTCTTTAGATTTTATCAAGTAGATGTATATAGTAGGAGCACCAGACCATATGTGGCATCAATATTCTAAGCATGGATGAATGGTAGACTTATAAATATGGGAGAGAGATTCTGGAGAGAAAAATCTCTAGTACAAGACAGTGAACCAACTTTCATAGCTGACCTAGGAATAGATTCAATATAGTTCTTCTACTCCATGTCAGCCAAGAAAGTTAGCCAGAGAGTGCAACAAGTCACTTTCCTGGAGGTTAGCATCAGCCATGCTGATGGAAGGCAGAAAGGGATCTTTCAGATGATGACGAGAGAGCAACTTCGTTTTTGAGGCATTAAAATTAACAAGCTATTCCTTGCCCCAGTTGTAGGTTATCTTATTAGATCGGCTGCCAATTTGACCTTATTGAGATGATCAGACTTATTATTGAGACAGGAGTAAATAGTTATGACATCAGCATCTGGACTGCTTTCCTCTGTTCATGTTGTCCCTCTTCAATCTGTCCTGTGAGTATCAGATTTGCCAAGCCTTCATTCCTTATTATGTGCCCTAGAAATTTCAACTGTCTGGTTTTGATGTTATGCGAAAGTGTCCATTTTATTTCTCTTTTCTCTAAAAATTCATTTTTGCTCATGTTTAGTCTAGAATATCCTCAGCATCCTTCTGTAGAACCACAATTCTGTTGACTCAAGCCTCTTAATCTATGACGAGATTGTCCAGCATTCTTTGCCATATTGAGGACCGATATTAATTAGCAGTTCAGTAATTTTTTCTTTGTTTCTCTTACTTCAAATCTCTTCTTCATCTGTAAAGAGATTGTCTAGCATTCACTGCCATATTGAGAATTGATATTACATAGCAGTTCAGTATTCTTTTCTTTGCTTCTGGTCTCTTTTTCATCTATGAGAAGATTGTCCAGCATTCACTGCCATATAGATGGACTGATATTACATAATTGTTACATTCTATTTTCTTTGTTTCTTTTCATTTTGAAGTTATGAATTACTGATTTAGTGTGTTGGCTAATTCCATAATTAATGTATAAGCTTTCTATGAGAATATTTTACATGAATTAATAGGGGTGAATAGGTACATGTACAAAATAACAGAGATTGATTGATTTGCAATGCAAAACAACATTTATTTAACAAAAATAACAAAAGAAAAGTTAGAGTTCTTTATCTAGAAATAAATTGAATACACAACGAAAATTGTTAATGAATGTATTTGAGTGTGATTTGCTTGTCTAGGTGTATTTGTGTATGAAGTGCCCACAGCCCTTTCGCTTCAGTGTGAAAAGTTTATGGCACACGCTTTGAAAAGAGGAAAAACAGGAAGAGAGAGTTACTTAAGGGTTTGCTTGTTTTTATACCCTCAGAGATGCTGCTGATACGATGTTTATTAAGGCACTACACTGATTTCAAGAAATGTTTAATAAGCAGTTGTATATTAGACTTTGCAGATTGAGCCAAATTGACCTTAGCCAGTGACTATAACTTCTTCCTCTGCCTGACCTCATATAAGCTATACCATTAATCACTATAAAGATTCTTTTACAATCTCACAACTGATACCCACTGTAGGATTTTTTTGAGATTTACTGTGGAATTACTAAATATTAAACACTTCAAATCCCTAGGCATATGGATCAGTTATAATAAATTTAGTATAGGTGATAAGGAAATTGAACATAGAACAGGCTGTGCTAGTAGTTTAACTCAAATTGCTATAAAACCAAAATATTTAAGTGAAAAATTGGTCATAATCTTAAACAGTCATCAGATTGAGACTTTCATGTGGATGCATGACACCAAATTTTGGCCAGAAATATCTAAACTGTCAGCTCTATACAACCACTTTTTCAGATCGATGGTTAAAAATAGCTTTGAGTGAGGGAAGCATGCCGGTCACAGTAAGGATCGTCTTTTTTCCAACTTCAGGGTCAGATGTTATAGAACCATAAACAAAGAACTAGTAGCTTTTTTCCATGAACTGCTGCATTGTGGTACTGACTCCCAAGAGGATGCTTTCCTGATTACTACAATTTTAACCTGTTCAAGTCGAGGGTTAACCGTTATCTTCCCTCCATATCCACATATACTGTGCTTCTGGAACCCTCTGCCTTGAGTGGCTCCCGGGTATTGTACAGGGTAAACAGCACTGTACAAAAAAAAACAAACAAAAAACACATTTCTGCCGTTATTGTACTTTCTAGCCTTCTTCAGATAACCTTCAGGGAATCTCAAACTGAATCCTTTATGTAATCTATATGGGGCAAATTTTTCTTGGACTATTGTTTTGTCGAGAGATGTCTTCTTTTTTAGCACTGCTCACTTACTGCTTGTCCTGTTCCCACTGAACTACTCAGCCATAGTGTAATGACTGCTACGAGGAATACATGGGAGAGAGCTTGAGGAATTTTAATGGAAGATTATATGAAAACAAAAGATCTCTCTGATCGGACCTTGTGCCAAACTTAAATAAAATTACATAAGCTAACCACATGTAAGTCCAAATTCATGAGCCAATTTTTAAAAATCCTGAACAGCTTTGTTTAATGGCATATCAATTCCTTATGGGTCATTTAATTTCAAAATTTAATTTTCTTGGGAGCATTAGTAATTTTGTAGTGCTGCTAATTCTTTTCTTAAATGTATTGCTAGTTAATTTTTTTTTTTTACTAGCAAAATGTATTGCTGGTATTTTTACTATAAAAATATATTTTTAAACTTTCATAGTGTTTTGACCCAAGTTTGGGGGGGGGGGTAACTATTTGCCCATAGTTGGAACCCTAACTGGTGCTACTACTCTGCGTCAGGGTGGCCCTGGGAACAACATCAATTAAGAGGTGGTTCCATGCTCCCAAAAACCTCCCAATCAGATACCTTGTTGCCAGATGTACTTTATTTTCATACTGTTGTAATCTAGGGAAGTTTACTGAATAGAATAATCAAACAAAGGTTGGTAATGAACGATAATACTTAGGACAAGAACAACACATATAAGATTTGCCAGCAGTGCATAGAAGAAATTGTCATCTGCTAGAAGTGAGTCAAGTGAATTCTACAATGAATTTCCAACTCTAGACCAACATACAGTATTTACTACTGTATTTGTGTGAATGGGGACATACCCATTATTGTCTGTAGGTATGCTATAACACATATCCAGGACTGCTGTCTCCTGATCAGAGGCCTTGCTGCCAGATGTAGTTTATCATCATACCAAGAAATGCTGTCTCAGAGGAATTTACTTATTAGAAAAGGAACGTGAAGAAAAAGGGGATGATTTGCCGCTGTGAACATGTTATGGTCTATTTGAGCTGGTAGGACTACAGAATGTAACTTGTTTGAACATTTGGCATTGTAATAGTGATCATTGAAACCCTAACTGGTCCTACCACTTTGGGTCATGGTGGACAGCATTAAAAAGGTGATTCTACACTCCTCAAAACATCCAATTCCAGAGGCATTACTGCTGGATTGAGTTTATATCTGCACTTCTCACTTGTTAACTAACCCAATTCTTTGCTATGCAAAGAATGATAATCAATTGTAAAATATTTGCTAATAAATCCTTGTAGGACTTCTAGTTCTCTTAGGATTGCCTCATTGTAAATGTTAAATAAATCTGGTGAGAAGACACATTCTTGTCTTGCATTCTATTTTTGTGTACTTGTTCAATTCACATTCTGTCGTATGCAGGCGGTTTGCTCCCAGTCTAAGTTCTAGATTATTCTAACATATTTCCTTAATAAATCAAGTTTTCCTAGCAGTTCAAATAGATCTTTCTGCTGTGCCTCATCAAATGCCAACCAATATTACTCTCTGATAATGTCTTTTTGGGAGATTACTTATCTTTCAGAGAATTTCAGACATGAAATTATACTTAGTGTTTCTCACTTATTAAATAACCCAATTCTTTTGCCATGCGAACGATGATAATCAATTCTAAAATACTTGTGAAAAAGACTAGGGGTGGGGGTAGAAATCATGTGAAATGTAAAAACAACAAAGATGAGGATATCTTGTTAATGGTTAATATATTTCTTTATATATATTACGTTGTTTTTAACTTTTTTATACTTACTTGTTTATTTGCATTTCGGATGATAAATTATATAAAAACTGTCCAATTGTTCTTTTTATCTGAGCGCTTTCAGATGTACATTGAGCGATTTTCAAGGTTGAAATATATTAACTGTTAACAAGAAATAGATTGTTGTATGTACGTATTTATATAATGTTTTCATTTTGAAAACATGGTCAAGATATTGTGTCCATGTTCATAGTTGATATTATTAAGTGTTTTTTTGTTTTTATTAATAAAGCTAAATATACACTATTTACATTATTCAGACTATTGTCCTTATCTTTGCCGCCATATTTATTACGTTTCGGCTGTTGTACACTCTGGCTTCTTCAGGTGGTTGGAAGAATGTCAGTTATCAGTTATCTCCTGTTAATTCTCCTCTAAAGTTCTCCACTGTCTTAACCAGGTATTGAACTCACACTCTTTGGCTCCTGTCACTGGATATAACTGACACCTTTATGCACTGTGCCATGTGTCCTTGAGAACAGTCTAATCTGGTGAGCGAAATAAAGGGTTCAGTTTGACATTCCAACCACCTGAAGAAGGCCGAAGCATACAATGGCTGAAACATTGTAATAAATATGGTGACAAAGATGAGGACAATAGTCCAAATAATGTAAATAGTGTACATAATACCTCATCTCAGAAATATAGACAGATACTGAAGAGCCGAAATGTAATAAATATGGTGACAAAGATGAGGACAATAGTCCAAATAATGTAAATAGTGTACATAATACCTCATCTCAGAAATATAGACAGATACTGAAGGGCCGAAATGTAATAAATATGGTGACAAAGATGAGGACAATAGTCCAAATAATGTAAATAGTGTACATAATACCTCATCTCAGAAATATAGACAGATACTGAAGGCTAAATATATATATAAGTGGCTGACTACTGTCAAGATTATAGTCTCTATGAACTCCAAAAACCTTTAGTTGCATAGTATGTGCTTTGCAAAGCTAAATAAGGTTTTGAATTCAGAGTTGTTGTTCTAGACTGGTTGCCAACCAAGGCTGAAGAACCCAGTTTGTTCTACTATTCAATCAATAGCTGATAGAGAAGAGGTGGATTCAGATCTTTCCCAAAGGTATTTGTGTGTAAGTGAATTTATTATAACCATAAATGCTATTTTTAGTTGGTACATGTATTAGAATGGCTATCATTGTTTTGTCATCAAAACTGTGTGATCTTAAGATCATGCCCAATGATAATAAAACCATCCTTGTCTTATGCCTCTTATTTTTTGTATACTCAGTTTATTTTCTATCAGGATGCAGGATTTTGTTCCTAGAATAAGTTCAAAGACAAGGTGCTTTGATTTAATTTTTTATACAATTTCTTGTGTGATCTAATAATTTTTTTTTATGATAAATTACATAAAAACTGTCCAATTGTTCTTTTTATCGGAGCACTTTCAGGTGTACATTGAGCCATTTTCTAGGCTGAAGTATATTAACTGTTAACGAGAAATAGATCGTTGTATGTATGTAGTTATATAATGTTTTCATTTTGAAAACATGGTCAAGATATTGTGCACATGTTCATAGTTGATATTATTAAGTGTTGTTTTTTGTTTTTATTAATGAGGCTATATATATATATATATATATATATATATATATATATATATGAAATATATTAACTGTTAACAAGAAATAGACTGTTGTATTTATGTTTTCATTTCCAAAACCCAGTTGAGATATTGTGTCCATATTCATAGTTGATATTAAGTGTTGTTTTTGTTAATAAAGCTATATATATATATATATATATATATATATATATATATTAATATGAAATATCTTAACTGTTAAGAAAAAGATTGTTGTATGTATGTATTCATATTTAGCCTTATGAATAAAAACAAAAAAACAACATTTAATAATATCAACTCTGAACTCTGAACATGGACACAATATCTTGACAGTGTTTTGAAAATGAAAAAATATATGAATGCGTACATACAGTCTATTTCTTGTTAATGGTTAATATATTTCTTGATGTATATTGTGTTTCTTGTACTTTTTTTATCCTTACTTGTATATTTGCATCTTTCATTGTTCCTTCCTTAATTCTTTTTTCATCCATCTAAATTCTGATCTTTTCTTTCCTTCCATCTTGTTTCTTCTCCATTTTTTGTTCTTTTATTTCTTTCTCTGCATCTTCCATTGCTCTTTTCTTAATTTTCACCTTTCTTCATTCCAAATCTTGTTCTTTTCTTTCCTTCCTTCCATCTTGTTTTTTTCTTTCCTTTTTTGTTCTCTTATTTGTTTCTCTGCATCTTTCATTACTCTTTTCTTAATTCTTTTTCATCTTTCTTCCCTGCAAATCCGGGTCTTTCCCTTCCGTCTTGTTTCTCTTACTTTTTCCGCTTTATTTATCTTTCATTGTTCCTTCCTTAATTATTTTTCATCCTTCTAAATTCTGATCTTTTCCTTTCTTCCATCTTGTTTCTTTTCCCCGTTTTTGTCGCCTCATTCGTTTTAAGCTTTAGCTATAGATTTTGTCCTTTCTTTTAGTTTAATTTGCATATCACTTCATTCCATTTCTTCCTCCCTTCCTTCCTTCCTTCTTTTTCTATTTCGTTTTGTCTGTTTTTTCACTTTTCTTTTTTTACCAATTCTTTTGCTCATTTGTTTCTTTCCAGCCACTTAACTTTGGAAACAAAACACTACCAAAAACAAGTAATTATTGCTAGGACTTCATAAATGCAATTATAAGCCTCTTGGAACCCTGCCAGTGATCAAAACGTTCCAGTGAGCTGCTTCTTTCATCTTCTTCAGGTGCTGGTTCCTTGAGTGTCTGCAATTAGACTACTTTGCATGGAACACTTGCATCAAGTTACATTTATTGCACTGAAACACACAACTATAATTGTCTCCACTTACTAACATCACGATCACTGTCGTTGTTGTGTTCATTTTGGCTCTTCTAATAAAAATTTAAAAAAACCCACAGCAGATAGAAAGCGAATAAATGGCTACTGTTATTTGACTGTCTCCCTAATCTTTTAATATGTCATGCAAAATTTTCCCCACCCACCTACCTATAATTCCATGTGTTAGAAAGAGCATCAACATAAGAGAAAGAGAGACATTTTTACTTTAATTATTATCGATTCGTATAATTATACATTATCCTTTTCTGCGCTTGTTCGTTAGTCTGAAGCAAATTTGGTTTTTACAGCGATCACTTTCTGATTAATTAATTTGAGAGATAATAATTAGAAAAGAGGTTTTAAAACCATCTTCGCTTTGTTAAAACCAAAGATGATCAGAGTCTTGTCACTGATCTCTTCCGAGCTCTAACAATCGAAAATATAAGAAAAATCTTTTAAAAAGTTAGTGTTTTACCAAGTGTAGCTTAGATATGACTCAAGGCCGAAAGTATGGAGCGCTCGGTGAAAATCAAACTCATTGCTTAGTTATAATTGATCAAGCAAGATAATCTTATTGCACGTCACATCCAAGGACCCTAACTTAACCTGATTTTAAGTTAGGCTAAAATGATAATGGTAATATTAGCTGTTTCCCTACAAGGAAACATTTAACATTCACTGACAAAGGAGCCAATACAGCTTGCAATGGAAATTTACAATTCTTTCTCTTAAAACTATTTTTTAAGAAAATAGGTTTCAAGTCCAGTAACTGTTTTTGCTCTTTCCATTAATGATAGGGGCGTCCTTTGTAAGTCCAGTGGTTTGTATTTCTCTTTCCAGTATTAATGAGGTGTTTCCTTCCTAACCTTTTATTTGAAGTTGTGTGGAATGTCAACATCTTGATTATATCGGTTACATATTCTATCCATTTTAGTTGTTACTGCTGTTGGTAGTCCTCACGTGATGTGATGACTCTTATTTGGTACAGTTTATTTTTCTGATTCTTTATCACCAGTCCACAATGATCAAAGAAGTCTGATTTTTTCTGAAACCCTCAGGCTTCAAATTGGGAATGGGGACAGAAAATGCAAATGTCCACGGGCATCCATATTGTGAGGGCATCCAATCAAAGAGTGAAATAAAAATTTAGTTTATATTTAATTCGAATAAAGTGTTTAATTTCATGTTTCACCTGTTTTTACATATCTAAAATATCTTCCATTCTCACATTTCTCAGTACTAGGCCGTATAGCCCCCTCCCCCAACTTGAGTCTTAGAGACATGCAGTCAAAGAGTTGGCCATGGGTTTTCACCAAACATCATCAAATCTCTGCACATCACTTGTTGGTTTAAGTTTACTGACCCTTGATGTAGTTAAGACTGAATTTGCATTAATTATGTGTTTATTATAAAAACCTGTTCCGTTTCCATCTTTTTAATTGACAACTTGCTAATTGTTCTTTTTCCTCATCATTTGTGATTCCAATTATCCACTGCTGAAGCCCTTCCTGGTTGGAAGGTTGTTGCTTTTATAGGAATTAAATCCTAGAAACATTTTTCAAGTAATAAAATGCCGTCATGAGTTTTGTTTAATAATCAATCATTACAAAGGCAAATGCCACCAAAATACTTGCAGAAGTAGTTGTAGACTTACCATTCCTTTCAAAACTCCCACAAATTCGAGAAAAACATTTTCACGAGCCAGTTAAAAATTATTTTCTAACCAATGAAAAGCTTACATTCAGAAAATTCCCACCTCTATGAGAAATTAGATTTTGAATCCCTTTACAGATGTTAAAATAGAAGCATACTTCTTGGAGCAATTATGGAGGTCAAGTTGATCGACGGGTGCATATAGACAGACAGACCAACACACACAATGGAAGAGATGCAGCCAGCAGACACCAACTAAGGCCTTGTCCATATACACAACAGAAGGGATTAACCAGCAAGAGCTTGTCCTGGGTAAGACGATAAACTACATCCAGCAGTAAGGCCTCTGATCAGGAGGTTTTGAGGAATGTGGAACCACCTCTTAATTGCTGGTGTTCCCAGGTCCACCCTGACCCGGGGTGGTAGCACCTGTTAGGGTCCCAGCTATGGGCAAATAGTTAACTATTACCAGCAATACCTTTTTGAAAAAAATTATTACCAGCAATACAATTTTGAAGGAAAAATATTACCAGAAACAGATTTTTGACAATATAAAATATTACTAGCAATAAAAAATGTTGTTGGCATTAAATAACCCATTGAGGCTGATATGCCGTAAAACAAAATAAACCAAACCAGCAAGAGCCTACTAAAGCTTTGTCTACAAACTCACAAACACATTAGGCTGTCATGAAGTAAGTCTGGTCATACACTTCCCAGTGCACTAAAAACACTTAATTACTTTATAGAATAAACTTCATTGCAAGGAAAGCTGAAAGTTTTATTTTTATTGCCATTTTATTGTTGTAGATGTTTAAATTGTCATTGTTTGAATTTTTTGTTTTTGTTGTTTTAGACTGATGTTTTCATCTATTCTTCATTTTGTCATCTGTATTTTGTTCTTCCCATTGCCATTAATTATCAAAGTCCCCTCCCCATCTTGTTTAATTTAGAAATTGTTTACCTTAGAGTGTTGCTTAGCAATGCTAAAAAACTGACATGACAAAAGTGCATTAAGTCTTAACATCCCTTTATTTTTAGTTGGTAGTTTGGTATCAGAACTTAGTCATAACTTAATATGAATTCTTTTGTATTTCACATGCTTTTTTTTTTCTCCACAAATTAATAAGAGTAGATAGGCTCACCTATTGTCTGGCCGACACTCTTTCCATGTGTCTTGAACAGGAGTAGAGTTTCATCTCTTGCTCCCTGATCAGGACATGGTTTACCAGTTCTTTGTCTTTCTTCTAGCAGAATCACATCTGCCTCTACTTTTGATGATTGGACTAGTCACTGGCTGTGATTTTCCATTGTGAGGGTACCAAATTGGCAGTTTGCTGGTTGCAGCTTCTGACTGGATTCCAAACTCTTTGGTCATGCTTAGAAAGGCTACTCTGAACAATATCGGGGTATCTGTAGGGCCATTTGGCACATTGGTAGATGTCTCTGCATGTATTTCCGGTGGGCAACACAGGCCACATTACGCTTTGTTCTCCGCCATGCTGGTCTGTATTGCCATTGATGACAGTGACAATTACGGTGGTCTTTTTTCTCTCTCTCCACAAAACATATTTCAAGGAAATTACAACAAAAAGAAATAAAATTAAACCCACTAACAAAAAACCACCTACCCCACCTCAATCTTTCTTTCTGCAATATTCGTGGTATCTATTCCAACACTTGCAGTGTAGAACCTTTTTGCTTGGAATGGTAACCAGACATCTTTGCCCTTTGCGAAACCAACTTGAATTCTTCCATTACTACCAATGAATTCTTTGTTCCAGGGTATCTTCCCCTTTGCTGAGAAGATTCCAGCATTCACATGCATGGCCTTGGTGTTTACATCTGGGATAATCTTCTGATGACCATGGAATTGTCTCTCAAGGTTGCCAATTAGTCATTCATGTGCTTCTGTCTTTTGCTTCAAAACTCTGTCAGCTATCTCTTTCTCCGTTATCCATCCCTGCTTCCCAAGACTGCAGTATATTAGATGCAATAGCTGACAGTATAGAAAAGGCACTTTCTCGCCATCCATCTGCAAACATTTTTGTCTTCGGTGGCTGAAACATTCTAATAGTCTTTTCTGAGACATGCAATATTTCTCCAGGTCAACTGCTGATGTACTGATGATAATTATGGAAAGTGTCTATCTTACTCTAGATAAAAATGGTGAAACCCAGTCTATAGCATTGGACATCTCGAAAGCCTTTGACAGGGTCTGACATCCAGGTCTTCTCCACAAGCTGGAAAGTTACGGCGTCTCCGGACACTTTTTTTTAACTGATTCAGACTTTCCTATCAAATCATGAAATGAAAGTTATCCTGAATGGCCACTCATCTAGATCATTTTGTACTAACACAGGTATCCCCCAAGGCTCCATCCTTGGTCTTACCCTATTCTTAATTTTCATTAATCACCTTCACTCAATTTGGTATCTACGCTGACAACACAACAATTTGCTCCCGCCTCGATAGTAAGGCTTATCAGTCTGACAAGTTCAGCACAGCAGCTGATGCCCAAAATGAACTAAAGTCCATAATTAACTGGGGCAAAAGATGGCTTTTTAAAACTAAACTTCTCTCTATTAATCATATGAGAGACCCCTTGCTGCTTTTCATCAGCATGGCTGATGCTATCCTCACTTCTAATAGTCTTTTCTGAGACATGCAATATGGCTTTTGTTTCTCCAGGTCAACTACTGATGTACTGACGATAATTATGGAAAGAGTCTATCTTACTCTAGATGAAAACTGTGAAGCCCTGGCTGTAGCATTGGACATCGCGAAAGCCTTTGACAGGGTCTTCTCCACAAGCTGAAATGTTACGGTGTCTCCGGATAATTTTTGAACCGATTCACTTTTTTCTATCATAAAATGAAAGTTATCCTGAATGACCACTCATCTACATCCTTTCCTATTAATGCAAGTATTCCCCCACCCCAGGGCACCATCCTTGGTCCTAAGCTGTTTTTAATCTTCATTAACGACCTTCCCAAAGACATCATCTTCCAACTTGGCATTTTACTCCTTCCTCGATACTATGGCTGATCAGACTGACAAGGTCAAAATGGCAACTGATGTACAAAATGACTTCAAGACCATTGTTAGCTGGGGTAAAAGATAGTTTGTCAATTTTAACGCCTCTAACACTAAACTTTTCTCAATTAGTCATCTGAGAGACCCCCCCACTCTGCCTTCCTATCGGCATGGCTGATGCTAACCTCCAGGAAAGTAACTCATTGCGCCTTCTCAGGCTAATGTTCTCAGTTGATGTGAAGTGGAAACACTATACTGAATCCATTGCTAGGTCAGCTGCTAGGAAAGTTGGTTCACCGTGTTGCGTGAGACAATTTTTCTCTTCAGAATCTATCTTACATATCTATAAGTCTACCAGTCATGCATGCTTAGAATGTTGTTGCTACATATGGTCTGGTTCCCCTGTTATTTACCTTGAGCTCCTTGATAAGATCCAAAGTAGAATCAGCAATATTACTGATCCTGATCTGGTGGTTATGGCTTCAGTCACTTGTCTACTGCCTCTCTGTCTTTTTTATAAATACTTTCAAGGTAATTGTTCGGATGAGTTCTTCGCTATCGTACCTAGACTGTATGAATTTAAGCACGATACTAAACTATCCGCAAGATCTCATCAATTTACAGTTGAGCTAGTTCGATGTAACCATAAATTCTATGTTAACAGTTTCTTTTCTTGCACTTCTCACTTGTGGAACTCCCTTCCAACTCCATGTTTTCCAGCCAATTTTAACCTGCAAAAGTTTAAATGCAATGTCAATCACTATCTACCGTCCTCCCGATTGCACTTTTCTCTTTCTACTCTTTACTAATGTTTCTTTTCCTAATTCTTCCACACCATGTAACCCCTTGTGTGTTAGTGGCTGGACTACCTTGCATGGGGTGACACGGATTTAAAAAAAAATTTTTGAAAAGAATATATAAATGTTATTACAAATGACATTCTGCTTCTAGTTTGCCCACCAAGAAAATAACCTTTTATGTGTTTTTATTTAAAAAATGTATTGTCATTAAATGTTCAGAATCTCATCTCTCAGATCGCAACCTAAACCTGCGTAGATGGATCCCAACACTTTGTTGAATATTACTTGGATTATTTTATTCTGTATTCGTTTTCATTATTAACCTGAGTGGTTTGGTTTGGTTTGGTTTACGGCATATCAACCTCAATGGGTTATTTAATACCGACAAAATTTTCATTATTGGTAATATTTTTTTCCCTTCAAAAATCTATTTCTGGTAATATTTTTTCCCTTCAAAAATCTATTTCTGGTAATATTTTTTCCCTTCAAAAATCTATTTCTGGTAATATTTTTTCCCTTCAAAAATCTATTTCTGGTAATATTTTTTCCCTTCAAAAATCTATTTCTGGTAATATTTTTTCCCTTCAAAAATCTATTTCTGGTAATATTTTTTCCCTTCAAAAATCTATTTCTGGTAATATTTTTTCCCTTCAAAAATCTATTTCCGGTAATATTTTTTTTCTTCAAAAATGTATTGCTGCTAATAAATTTTTTTTTACAAAGTATTTCTGGTATTAAAACCTATTTTTAAACTTTCATAGTGTTTTGACCCCAGTTTGGGGGTTAACTATTTGCCAATAGCTGGGACCCTAACAGGTGCTACCACCCCGGGTCAGGGTGGACCTGGGAAGATCAGCAATTAAGAGTGGTTCCATGCTCCTCAAAACCTCCTGATCAGAGGCCTTGCTGTTGGACATAGTTTATCGTCATACCCAGGATAGATTAACCTGAGTGTTTTTTTTAATTATTTTCTACTAAGTTGTTAATTCTGTATTATGTGACCTTTTTTTATTTGGGCAAGTGTACCAAAATCTGTAACAAAGGAACCTGTTACAACTATCTACTATTCTCATTAAGGGTCGTTTCTCCTTTTACTGGTGATTTGATAAGACTTTAAGCACTTTAAACAAGTTGAGAAAACAACTCTTTACATTTATGGCATTAGTATCCATGTTTTTGTTTTGGAAAAAAATGCCATACATTCAAGACCTCAAAAAATTCATCATCGTTGTTTCAAAACTTGAGATATCTTCCATCACGAGGAACGGTTCCACTTGGAATGAAGCTACATGATCTGAATGCTTACTATGTCTCAAGCACATTCCAGACTTCAAGTGGAAGTCATATTCAAAGAAGCTGAGAAATTACAATCAGGTCTTCATACACAATGAGAAAGAAAATCATCCAAAAATCTCTGGAATAATGAAATTCCTCTCAGAATGCTGGAAAACAACAAAATAAAAATTCATAGAAAATGTTTCTAATGATGAAAATAATTTCTCTCAAATCTTCAGATAACAAAAGAGAAAAACATCCAAAAATGTCTGGAATAATGAAATTAATTCCTCTCCGATCAGAAGACAATAAAAAAAAAAAAAAAATTGTCAAAACTGTCTTGAATAAGGAAAATAATTCCTCTCAGAATTTTAGAAAGCAACAAAAGAGAACATTGTCAAAAACAGTCTGAAATAGTGCTAAGATACATATTTCCTCTCAGAAGTTCATAAAACACTCACGGAATTATCCTAGACTTATTTGTTTAGACGAGAGTTCACATCCTAGAGTTTATAGTCACCTTTATGGCCTTTTGTAACATGAAGATTTTAAGTGTCTGTCACAGTTGATTCTCTTTTGGAAATTTCAAATCTAAACCTTTATTCAGTCCAGTGGAGATAATTTACCCATGTGTCTGTTTTTTTTCTCTTCCATTGAACTAGAATAAAAAACTGTTTTGTACTATCCAGTAGAAAGTTTGATGTGTACCTATGTTTCATAGACTACGCAAAGGCTTTCGACAAAGTATGCCATGAGAATCTGTTGGAACAGTTCAGCAACCTTGATATATTTGGTAAAGATATTAGAATAATCGAAAAACCTCTACTGCAGCAAATAACATGAATGCACATAGAGAACAAGTTCAGCAAATATACAAAAATAGAAAGAGGCGTAAGGCATGGATGCGTCTTCTCACCAGACCTATTCAACCTATACCACAAGGTAATTCTGAAAGAATTGGAAACCTTACCGAGATTTAGCATTGGTGGCCACAATATTAACATATGATATGCAGATGACACAGTATTGATAGCAGACATGGAAAAGAAATTACAAAATCTCTTACAGAAGGTAGCAAGGGAGAGTGAGAAGAAAGGACTAAGCACAACTACAAGAAGACAGAATGCATGATCATCAGTAAAAGGATGAGCCTGCAATGTGATTTGCAGGGACACTAAAATCAAGCAGGAACAGGGGTTTAAATATCTGGGAAGTGTTTTGACAGAGGACGGCAAGTACAACACAGAGCCATAGATGTATTGGGATGGTCAAGACATTTCGAAAGCTGGGCAGAGTATTGTGAGACAGGAGGATCTCTTTGGTAACAAAGAAAAGAGGACTGAGCTTTTACGTGACATCTGTGAATGTTGGACGGTCTCTCCGAAGATGAAGAAGAGACACGCAATGGTGGAGGTGTGGTTCTACAGAATGATGCTGAGGATATCATGGACAAAGCATGTGAGCAACGATGAGATCTTGGAGAGGATGCAAACAACAGGGAGGCTTATACTTAACATCAGAAAGAGGCAGCTGAAGTTTCTGGGATGCATAATGAGGAAAGAGGACCTGGAAAATCTGATACTCACAGGTTGAATAGAGGATAAAGAGAGACAAGGGAAAGCAATGCATGACATATGTGGCGGGCTTAAGCAAGTGGATGCCTGAACATGGTCTGGGGGAGTTGGCAGAGGGACAAAACTTATTGAGAACTACAAGGGATTGGGGGAAGTGGAGAGCCATGATCACCTATGTCCTGAAAGGACATCGCACATAAAAAGAAAGATTGCTAGATAACTTGATCAGTTAAATGGATGCTTGTCACCTTCCCCTATATGTACTGTAGGAAATTAAGTGATATAAACTTAGAAGTGCTACCTGTAGGGCAAAAGAAAAAGTCATATATTATAGTTCACTTGGGGAATGTTAGAGTTTTTGGGTACGTTATGTACTAGTGAGCCAACCAAAATGAGCTGACTCATTTTATAGTTGACCAATAGAAGAATTAACCAATCAGAAAGCTCAAAATATTCAATTCGACGTGTATAAAGGCAGCCATGTTTTTTCCTGAATATTCACTGCCAACCCCCGAGACCTTCGAAGACTGAAGAATTATGTAACAGCTGCTGCTGCTATTGGCAATATAGTCAGATCCAGTAGAGTATCTGACTCGTGAGTGTTAATCTTTAGCGTTGTTTCATTGAACAGATTACGTACTGCACTGGATTCTATATTCATAGACTATGACGAACATGGTCAACAAAGGTTACGAGCCCAGGTTATGACTGTGGAAATGAAATTCCTAGGCTACCTTAGAATACAAAAACTTAATGACATCATTCTTTGCCAAGATGACCAGAAAGACGACGATGATTTTATGGAAAGAAATGCGACCGTGTTCGCCAAATTAATACAATGCCTGGATGACAGGAGTTTGTCTTTAATAATAAGAGAAGCCAGGGACGACGGACGTCAAGCTTTAAGAATATTGCGTGAACATTACTTGTCAAAAGGTAAACCCAAAATTATTGCTTTATATACTGAACTAACCTCGTTAAGGAGACGAGAAAATGAATCCATAACAGATTATAATATACGAGCTGAGAATGTCACAAATGCCTTAAAAATGGCAAGTGAGATTATCTCAGGTGGGCTGCAAATAGCCATGGTCTTAAAGGGATTACCAGTAACATTCAAACCATTCACGACAGTCATAACTCAAAAAGATAAAAAAATAACTTTCACCGAGTTTAAAATTGCATTACGTAGTTATGAAGAAACTGAAAAAATGTGTACAGGGAATTGTTAGGCTTCATTTATTGTTTCTTTCTTTGTGAGTTAAAGAAACTAAAACTATTGACAAAAAGCAGCATTTCAGTCAGGTTACCTCTTCTTAATTTTTGAAACTGCTACTACGAGACGCTCTCAGGACTATAAATATTTGGCGATATTTTTTCTCTTCTTACCTTATCTGCTTATTTGTCAACATGTAAAACCTCTCACAGAGAACGCATTCCTTTTGGGAAATGCATGAACATACATACACGCATATGTACGTATGCACATTCACACACGACACATACTTTGGAGTATTTGGTTTTTGCATTCATTTGACACACACACATCTTTATCACTCTTAATCCTTTCTTGTTGGTTCTTTTCAGTTATTTATGTGGACTCACGTCCCGAGTCCACCATGTTTGTTGTGGGCATTTCAGGAGACACAAGTGTTTATCTCTCAATGCATACACCGGCCTGCAAGACATACCTGCTAGATTCTCACTAAGTCCAGCAAAGAATTGAGCACCATGTGTAAAATTTTACTTAAAGAAAATTAGTTAAATCCTTGGTAACTTTGTTATATAGTGCTAAACTATACACCAGCTCTGGCATTTGGAATTCAAGAAAAGCTCCAAAAAATTATCAAAGTTCCAAAAAATTAACAGATTTTAAGTTTAACTGAAAAACATAAATATTGCCTAAAAGTAATACAGTGACAACCAGACTAAGAATGCCTTCCGGCTATGAGGAATTGGTTACAAAGTCCGGATATGAGGGGTTATATTTAGATTACAATAAAAGAACTGAAATCAGGTTGAACTTTTATTTTCAATGTTTTATAGTAAACAAAATAAGCTAATGGCGAGTGAAATATAACTGAATTGATTTTAAGGAAAAAGAAATAAATTATGTAATGTTAATGAAAATTCATTAAATTAAGTATGCCACGTCTGCAAAACAAATAATGTAACGAGGATTTTTTAACCGCTGTTGCATGATGATTCTTTCTCTTCTAATGTCATTCTCAACTTTTTCTGCATTTTGTTTCACTTTTGTTCGTGAATTTTCTTAAATGAAAAACACTTAACTTTGTATGCATTATTATAATCATCATAGCTGAATGCTGGCTTTCTTTCCATAATACTGACCAACTTTCAATAGCTTTTTCAATTTCAGTCCAGGTTTTATCACAGTCATGTTTTTTATTTCCTTGTTCATTGTGAACACTGGAGAATAGTTTCTTTGGAAGATTTTATATCATACAATGTTGACTTATGTTGAACTCAGCCATTAGTTACAATGAATTTTCACCAGCGTCTAGTCTGTTTAAAATTTCCACTATTTACGATAACACCAAAGTTGTTCTTTTCCTCTTATTCTCATCATCTTTTGCACCAATACAAGCCATTAGGGTAAAATAATCATAAGCAATTATCCAAAGTAAATTTCCTGAAAAAAACGAAATTTCAAATCAATTACGTATCACCCAAATAGTTCAAATATACACACCAAAATGATGTCTGGATATGCGGGATTCCGGATATCAGGGATTCTACTGTATAATAATTTAATATAATTTGTAATTATTACTTTTTCTATTTCATTTATTATATATATATATATATATATATATATATTATGATTACTATATTTATTTGAAGTTGTGTGTGTGTGCGTGTATATATATATATATATATATATATATATATATGTGTGTGTGTGTGTGTATGTCTATATATATGTGTGTGTGTGTCTATATATACATATGTGTGTGTGTGTATGTGTCTATATATATATATATGTGTGTGTGTATGTGTCTATATATATATATATGTGTGTGTATGTGTATATATGTCTATATATATATATATAGATATGTGTGTATGTGTATATGTCTATATATATATATATATGTGTGTGTGTATATATATCTATATATATATATGTGTGTGTGTGTGTGTGTGTGTCTATATATATATGTATGTATGTATGTAGTGATTGTTTATCCTTATTTCTTTCAACTTTTTTCCATAGTTACCAGGTTTTTCTGCATTAGTATTTGTTTTTGTACAACCTGAAGATTGGTTGGCTTATTTTTACTTTCTTGTTTTGCTTAACTAAAGTTATATTTATTAACTTTGCATTTTCTACTAGCGTTCATTTATCCTTTGCTGGTTGAGGTGTTAGTAATGTAAAAAGGCAGTATAAAATATTTTATTATATGTTAAATGATGATCTCAAAAATCTGAGTATTTTAGGCTTAAAGCAAATGCAATTACCCAAAGTAAATTCCCTGAAAAACAGAAATTTCAAATCAGTTACATATCACCCAAATAGTTCAAATATGCACATTAAAATCATGTCCGGATATGAGGCACTCTGAATATGAGAAATTTCTGCTGTATGAAATTTATCTGAACAAAGTTTTATTAAACAACTGATTAATAAGCACAAGATCTTTGACATTAGACAACTAAGTATTTTAGGCTTAAATCCCAGTTTATATTTTTATTTTTTGTTTCTGCTATCTTTTTCTAAACTTAATAAATTTTCTCATTTTTGTGTTTGTTTATTTATGTACTTTTACATAATCTGAGCATCCTGGGTAAGACGATAAACTACATCCAACAACAATGCCTCTGATCAGGAGGTTTTGAGGAGTGTGGAACCACCTCTTAATTGCTGGTGTTCCCAGGTCCACCCTGACCTAGGGTAGTAGCACCTGTTAGGGTCCCAGCTATTGGCAGATAGTTAACACCCAAACTGGGGTCAAAAAACTATGAAAGTGTAAAAATAGGGTTTGATACATACCAGAAATACTTTGTAAAAAAGAATTATTAGCAGCAATACATTTTTAGAAAAAGATATTACCAACTATAGTTTGTTATGAAGAAAATATTAGTAGCAATAAAAAAATCTTGTCAGCATTAAATAACCCATTGAAGTTGATATGCCGCAAAACAAAACAAACCAATATATAATAGACAGATTGAAATAGACTGAGACAGATTGAAATAGACTGAGACAGATTGAAATAGACTGAGACAGATTGAAATAGACTGAGACAGATTGAAATAGACTGAGACAGATTGAAATAGACTGAGACAGATTGAAATAGACTGAGACAGATTGAAATAGACTGAGACAGATTGAAATAGACTGAGACAGATTGAAATAGACTGAGACAGATTGAAATAGACTGAGACAGATTGAAATAGACTGAGACAGATTGAAATAGACTGAGACAGATTGAAATAGACTGAGACAGATTGAAATAGACTGAGACAGATTGAAATAGACTGAGACAGATTGAAATAGACTGAGACAGATTGAAATAGACTGAGACAGATTGAAATAGACTGAGACAGATTGATAGATTGAAATAGACTGAGATAGATTGATAGATTGAAATAGACTGAGATAGATAGATAAAAAAAATAATATCAGCAATAAAAATCTTGTCGGCATTAAATAACCCATTGAGGTTGATATACCGTAAGCCAAACCAAACCAACCAAACTAAATCATAATCTGACTTACTTTCTAGTGTTTTTACCTAATGTTTTATTTTATATTTAAAAGAAAACATATAGTATATTTTTTGCATATTTTTTAACATTCTGTAGCCACTAGTATCTTAGTGGCTTTATTGCCTTGCTTGCAGTGAAATGATTAAAAACAAAATTGACAATTCACTGAATTGAATCAAGACAATATGGTGAGTACAGAAACAAGCATTCTTCATCTATGTGTTGACCATCACTCTACTCAATTTTTTAACTCTTAGTGAGTTTTATCTTTTTGCTATCTCTCCTAATCCCTGTTCTGCCAAATTTATATACAAACTTGTTAGGTTGGTTATTTGTTGCTTTTAATATGCCCTGTGAGTGTCAAATTTTCCATGCCCTCTTTCTTCATTATGTGCCTTATAAATTTCAACTGTCACCTTTGATTTTCAATTTCTGCTTCCATACTTTGTGTTGTCGGTGCATGTGGTATGGTTTGTTTTGTTTTATGGCATATCAACACTTCAATGGGTTATTTGATACTGACAATTTTTATTGCTGGTAATATTTTTTAAAAAAAAAGTATTGTTGGTATTAAAAGCCTATTTTTAAACTTTCATGATGTTTCCACCTGTATTACAAGAAGTAAGTTCCACTTGAACAGCTTCTTTCCACGAACCACTGCCCTGTGGAACAGACTCCCAAGAGGATGTTCCTACGATCACTACAATCTTAACCTGTTCAATTCTAGAGTTAACAGTTAGCATCCTCTCTTATTCATATAAACTACCCCTTAACATAATAGTCTACCTCGAGTGGCACCCAGGCCCTGTACAGGGTGAACCTTAGCTAAAAAAGAAATTAAAAAAAAAAAAAAAACAATAAAATTTATTTCCGTGATTTTTAATTGAGAATATTTAATTCAGATGACGAATACACATTCTAATGTCTTCCTTGAATGTATTGGTTGGGTTTGGTTTACGGCATATCAACCTCAATAGGTTATTTAATGCCGACCAATTTATTATTGCTGATATTATTTTTTATCTATCTCAGTATATATTGGTTTGGTTTGGTTTGGTTTGTTTTACGGTATATCAACCTCAATGGGTTTTTTAATGCTGGTAATTTTATTTGTATTTTGGTTGGGGAATTATGTGACAATTTTTTAACCTTTCTGGAACGTTGCAATCAAAATTTTCCTAACCTAAAACTGTTCACTCCTTCAATACGTCAGAATATGTTCTCTTTGCTTGACGATATGAAGTGGAATTCTTATATACAATCCATTGCTAAAGGTGCAGGTAAAATGGTCGCCCCCCCCCCGTACCACACCAGTAAGCACCTAACTCCTCATGCTTTCCTCTACCTTAGCAAGAGCCAGATCAAGCCGAAAATCTAGTCAATCAGTCATGTGCCATGCGTGATACACACTTAGGCGATCATGTATCTTTTGATACATGACTGATGAGGCAGATTTTTTCCTGCAGTAGGTTGCCATTTCTTTCTGCGGTAGACCAGTTGCAGTCCAAGGCTATAGAACCTGATCTGTCCTGCTATTTACTCATAGCTGGGGGGGGGGGAGAAGAAGAGGATTCTTACCTTTCCCAAGGGTAATAGTACATAAGTAAAAATGGAACTGACTGGAATTCGAACTCGGCTCTCCGATTCTTCAATCTGAGCCACTATCCATTGTTCCACAGTGCCTCCTAGAAAAAAACTGCGACAGAGAACACCCCAGTCCTCGCTCTCCAGTCTTGATAGAGTTCAAAAGCATCTCAAAGTCCTTGTTGGAGAAGAATTATTTTCCACCCTCTAACCTCCTTCTCACAGGTGGAATGTGGTGAGAGTCTCACTGCTCTGTCACTACTATCATGAAAAATACTCAAACTGCATCACCTGGTTCCACCGGGTTTGACCTTCACGGCTAGGACTTGCTATGCCAATTGCATAGTAGCTAACCACCCGCATTTTTGCCTCTATTAAATTAGCATGAAGTAAGTTCCACTCAAACAGCTTCTTCCTGCAAACCACTGCCCTGTGGAACAAACTGCCAAGATGATGTTTCTCCAATCACTACAATATTAACCTGTTCAAGCCTAGAGTTAACCATTATCTTTCCCTCCTATCCATATAAACTACTACTTAATGTAACCCTCTACCTCGAGTGGCTCTTTAGCCTTGTACAGAGTGAACCTTACCTAAAAAAAAAATAAAAAAATAAATCAAAAAAAATCTTTTGCTCATGTTTTCCTTACTAGATGAAGAATCACATCTAAGGTGACTGAGGCATTGTTTTTTTGTTTTTTATAGTTTTGTTGGAAGAGAGTCAAGTGACACTTTTAGTAAATGTCCCTCCTTGCCAGAAGAGAAGTTAATCTCAGTGGACTTAACCCTCTTCACACTGTTATCACTGATAATAACGTTGTCGATAGTCATGAAAGATCTTAGGATTGATAGTGGAGATTTTCTGTCATTGCCTTCTCCATGGTGATTTTATTGAGACACCACCTCTAGTTGCCTTTTGATAAGTTTTATTTTTCATCCTACTAGGTTGCTAACCGCCTGTCTGCCTTGCAATGAATTAGAGTTTAGGAAGCTGGTTTAGTTTGAGGATTTGTTTAGTGGCATATCAACTCCTTATGGGTCATTTAATGCCAAAATTTCATTTTCTTTCACTTTCAAAATTGTACTGCTGTTAATTTTTTTCCAGAAATGTATTGTTGGTGATTTTACCATGAAAATTTATTATTATACTTTCATTGTGTTTCAACCCCAGTTTGGGGGCTAACTATTTGCCCATAGTTGGGACCCTAACAGGTGCTACCACCCTGCGTCAGGGTGGACCTGGGAACAACAGCAATTAAGAAATGATTGGATGCTTCTCAAAACCTCCTGATCAGAGGCCTTGCTGCTGGATGTAATTTATGTTAACTTTTTTCTATCTCCTCATATGTGGGGGTAGTTGTGGGGAGTGGTGAGGTTAGGGAGAAAATTAAAATTTATAATGAAACTTATAGTACCGAGTCACATCCAAAGTAAATGTTTGATTTTTAAAATTCAAAGTAACCTTTTACTGACTTTTTTTTAGCATATACTGAAAAAAATACCCACTACTCAGAGTCAAGGAGTCTGAAAGTCTGAGACTGGTATCAAAAACAAGAATAATGAAATTCCCTGATGTCTGCGGTTGACATTTTCAATTCCTTGTTTCTGAAGGATAGAAATATATAGCAGCTGAAGGGCACAAGTAATAGTGACAAAATGGCCTTTCTGGCGGGATTCGAACCTGTGTTCCCTGACAAAAAACCGTCATTGGAGCACATTTTTCTACAAAGATTTCTCAAATATAAAATAAAGGCCGTTTGATGTAAATAAAGAAATATACTTTTTAATAAATAAATGAAATCAGAGCATCTACTCAAATATGGGTATCCATAAAAAATGTTCAAGCAATAAATTATATTATATATATATATATATATATATATATATATATATATATATAATAAAATAGGCAGCATATATTTATATTACAAAGAGTCAATCATACCTTGAATCAATCAGCAATATGAATGCGATTATTGGCGAAATCACTTCGCTAGTAGACATAAACATAAGCATTACACTACTGATAATCCTCTGAATGATGAGATCCTCATAAATAAATAAAATGGATATGGTGTATTTTTTAAATTTCTGCTAGTCCTTTCGAATGCTTCGCGCAATCCATCATCAGGCTTTATTATCCATCAGAATCAAAACTGGGAGACGATTTAAATGTGTTTATCCGACCGAAAGATGTTTTTAAGAATGAGCTTTTTGTTAACGGTTATATGGTGTCGGGGCGTGCAAATCGCGACGCTAAATTTTAAATATTTAAAGTGAGAATTTTTTTATGTATTTTGTAATTTGGTAAATCCACGTATTTTCTTTTATAGGTGTTTTTCAGTTAATATGATATGAACTAAGTAGATAGTTCAAGTAACAGAGTGATATGTCTTACTTTGTAGTTTTTTTTTCCTCAGGAATTCTTTACTGCTGGATCAATTGTTTTTATAAACATAGGAATTCTTTACTGCTGGATTCAAGGTATGATTGACTCTTTGTAATGTAAATATATGCTGCCTATTTTATTATGTTCATAAAAAACAATCGATCCATTGATGGGAGGTGCATTCCTCACAGTAAAACAAGGACAAATAAAATGAGAAAACTTTAGAAAGAACTGGAATACAAGGGATAAACCTCTACTCCTGTTTACTAAATAGGAAAGGAGTGTGAACAGGGCAATAGGTAAACCTATCTTCTCCTGGTAATTAAAGTTGCTTCAGTGTAAGCAAGGAAAACGTAATTTTAGACATAACTAGCACCTTTCTCGATATCATGTCTGCCTGCTCAGGATATGAATATCCTGCCAGTGTTAAACGGAATACTTCCCAATTAACTCACTATTACATACGTTAAACGTTGAATACAGGCTAGCCGCAAACGTACACGAATGATAAATGTAACCTAGTCTACATGGCAAAACAGAGCTATCTGTAGCGGTATTGACAGCGTAAATCAACCCGCACATTTTTTACTTTACGAATGTTCAAGCAAACAAAAAGCAAACAAGAGAAAAAACACAAGAAAATAACATTTCATAATAGGTACAAAATTCATAATGTCAACAGTTTTTTTACATGAATTATTAACATGAGTTGCTTCCCTTTAACTGGTTAAAGATTTTTACTACTGGATATTTTTTTACCTGAGCTCACAAAAAGTTGAATTAACTTCTCGCTCAAAATGTTCGGTGAAAGAAAGATTAGAAAGTCATGTAAAGCTGAAAATATGTTGATAAACTTTTAGCTTTAAAGAAGTTGGAGAAGTGAATGTTCCGTGAATGCTCAATTTGTTTTCGTTGCTCGTAGTAGTTGAATGTATTCTTCGTAAATGTAATTTAGTCTCGTAAGATTCAATAGCGTGATTGAATTATTTTTTGTAAGTTGCAGAAGTTGGTGAGTGAGTTGAAAATTTAGCTTGAATTACAGTGAAGTTATTTGATGTTAAAGAATTTGAGATTCTAACTTTGTACTTCGCTGCAGTAAAGTTACAAGCGTCGTGAACTAGTTTAGCAAATGCTAGTCGTCGTAAATTTCCACTGCCTGGGTTCGCTCGTACATTCAATTTATATGTTTTTTTATCACGTGGTAGGCTCCTGGAAGCATTGTTTTTTCGTCAGGTCAAGAACTAGGTTGATGCCATTCGGACGTAGTGGTGAGCAGGTAAATTGTTTTTTTAATATTTGTTAACCACTCAGGGAGCGCTTTACAAAACTCAGTCTGGAGCCTGATATGTTTTGTTTCGCTCATTGAGAACAAATGTACGTGAAGATAAGCGAGATAATTTTAATATTTATTGTCCAATGAGAAGCTAAGGTTTTCAGAAAAAAATGTATGAAGCTGTGATCCACTTTTTTGCACGAAAATCGACATTGAAGAAAAAGTAGGAGAGGAATTCTAAATATCTACCGTAAACTTTCTTTAAAATTAACAACTAAAAAACGAAGGATTTGCGGGCATATGTGGACTTTTTTTCTTTCTTTTGGTGTAAGGAACCCGCCCCTAAAGTAATTTTTGTGTGTGCATTATATATATATATATATATATATATATATATATATGTGTGTGTGTGTATATATATATATACACACACACACACACAAAAAGTAAAATCCTTCATATCTAGAGTGTATCACTCAAATCCGGAATCCCGCATATCCGGACATGGTTTTGATGTGTATATTTGAACAATTTGGGTGATATGTAACTGATTTGAAATTTCTGTTTTTCAGGAAATTTACTTTGGATAATTGCTTATGCTTATTTCACCCTAATGGCTTGTATTGGCGCAAAAGATGGGAATAAGAGGAAAGGGTGACAACGAGACACATCTACAACATGATAGCTGATAGATGCATGATTGTGATAAAACCTGGACTGAAATTGAAAAAGCTATTGAAAAGGGTGTCAGTTTTATGGAAAGAAAGACAGCGTTCAGCTATGACGATTGCAATAATGCACACAGAGTTTTTAAAAAGTGTCTTTCGTTTAAAAAATTAAGAAAAAAAGGAAATCCGGAAAAAGTTGAGAATGACATTAGAAGAGAAAGAATCATCATGCAACAGCGAGTAAAAAATCCTCGTTACATTATTTGTTTTGCATATGTGGCATAATTAATTTAATGAATTTTCATTAACATTACATAATTTATTTGTTTTTCCTTAAAAAAACAATTCAGTTATATTTCACTCACCATTAGCTGATTTTGTTTACTATAAAACATTGAAAATAAATGTTAAAAATGATTTCAGTTTTTTTATTTTTAATCTAAATATCCGGACTGTGTAACCAATTCCTCATACCCGGAAGCCTTCTTAGTCCGGTTAGAGATTCTACTGTGTGTGTGTGCATGCGTATATAAACTTGTCAGCTGTCGATATACCACATACCACCCATGTGAGCGCTTAGCCTTGGAGCGGGTAGAATGGAGATCAACGTGTTTTAATTTTTTGAATCATCTTCAAGAAGCAAGAGCAACATCTAAAAGGTCAGCCAATCTAACAATGATCTGATTTCACAATCCTCACTCTTGCTCCATATGTGGCCTCCTTTGTAAATCACTAGCGGGTCTTAAGTGCTACTTAAGATTATCGCACAAAATTTCATAACTGAATCAACTAAGCTGTCAGATCCTCATACGTCGAAACTGACGGGAGAGTCCATCATATATATATATATATATATATATATATATATATATATATATATATATATATATATATAGATATGATCTTAGAATTTAACAGCCGACAAGCGCTAACTTCTACTGATACCGTAAAGAGAATATGCCCTCAGAGACCATCAAATATTAAAAAAAACATTTGTGAAAAGATGTAGCCGTGGAAGACACAAACATGGACTCTTACTTATACCTTTCTTGCAATGAATTGCCAGTTTTTATACATGGTAATTGATTGTGGAATTTATTACCATCACTCGTGCAGCGACCATCTGCAAATCTTTCTCGGGACTTCATCAAATATTGATAGGTTGCCATGACATACAATAAGTAAACATACGCGGCCATTGGGTAATGGATAATTCATTTCGTTGTTTGGACGAAGTCTTATCGAAGTCTCAATCTCTTGTTTGTTATATTCTGTCGCCTATTATTCGAGTAAAGAACATAACATGCTTAGACTTGACTTCTTTTCGCTTTCGCTTTCAGAGAAAAAGAAAACACATTCTGACAACTGAGTCAGATGCAGTTGAGCGCCGAACAATAGGCCACTCTCAATGCTAACTGCTTGCCTTCCACACTTGTGTTTTCCTGCTACGATTATATTCTTTCTGGTGTAAATCTATTGTAAATTCTACCGGGATACAATACATTTGTCCTCGGGGACAGAGATCTTTTTTATGTCTAGCTTTCAATCTCAGGACTAAAGTTTAAACAGTTTCTAATGCAATGTTGATGTTCGTTTGGCAAGAACTTAATAATAGACAAAGCTTTGTTTATCTTTTTTCTCCCCTTTATGTCTCAGCTTACTTGGCGTGGGTTATTGGTACGATGTAACCGAGTACTATTCTCCATCATCATTTTCCAGCTTTGACAAAGTACAATGTTTACACGACCTTGTGGGTGATGAATTATTTTCAGTCTTATAATCGCAGATGAAATGTCACAAGCCTATCGCTATTTTCCATGGCAAATGTTCAAGCGAGCTATATCCCTTAGTACCACCCGTTCAGAACTTTATAGTGAAGACCAGTCATGCCACGTCCACAGGGCTGAATCATCCTCATTCCCTTTGGATTCCATTAGTAAGAAAGATGTTCCACTCAGCTACTTCCAAAAGGATACTACTTCGCCTACTTAACCTCTTCAAGTCTAGGGTCAACTGTTATCTTTCCTACATATCCTCATCTTCTGTACTTGTTACTGAATACTCTTACGTACATATAACAACCTCATTCAGTAACCCTCTACCTTGACAGGCTCTTTGGCATTGTATTGGGTGAACAATACGTACATTTGGGTTAAAAACCAACGAAATTTCCTGAAGATTTTTTTTTTATTCATCTTTGTCTATATTGTGGATCATTTTCTTGGTTTCTGGTACTAATTTTCTTTTTCTCATATTTTTTTCATGTCCTGTAACCTCTGACTTCTTAGTGGCTTTATTGACTTACTTGGGGTAAAATGATAAAAAAAATTCTTATGTTAGCCGTTATCAAAACTTTTGTCTCTGTATGGCATGAGGGTTTCATCACTTTCATAAATTGCATTTTTATATGTTGACGTGATTGTCCTTTTCGCTATTTTTTTTATTGAAATATATTTGTTATTTGTACATTTGTTCAGAAATCTCTTACAGGGCGTGGCAGAAAATACCTCTCACATAATGATCAGACATTAGCTAGACGAACAAACCATTGTTGCATCCCGTATAATTTAATTGATGTTGAGTGATTTGATTTAATGATTAACGCTTCTAATATTCGTAGATATTTTTGTTACAGTTTTATTGAAATTATTACGGTCGTTCGGGTAATCTTCCTTTGAACGGGCCCTTTGGCATTGTTACAACGATCCCTGTGACTGACCGAAAAGGAACCAATCTGAAGGACACTTACTTGCTGTTTGAATCTTTCCTTTTCTTTCCCACGTTGGCTTTCAACAAGTAGCACGTACAAAATCACTGCTCTCAGAGAAAAAAAACTTCACCAACAGATCTGTGGAAGCCGGATTGTAGCGCCTACTCTGCGTGAAGAAATGTCTTCTCAATCCTCAGGAAGTCTCGACGCCGAGTCATTGCCGCGCCATCGCCACAACAAGAAATCACAAGACCTAAAAGAACTATTAACAGAACGTTTCTTTTCTATGACAAGTACGCAAAATGCCATTTTTTGCAATACCATTATAGCAAAACTTATTTTCTCCTTTCTTCTCATTCTTCTGTTATAATCATACTAGGTTTGAATCTCAAAGGTTTCGTTTCGTTCTTTTTTTCTCACACCATGTCACATTACTGAATTATCCTTTTTTCTACAGCGGTAATTACTTCTTTCCAAACAGACTGAAATGGGTAAAATAACAGTTTATACAATACACAGCATTTGTCTTTTTGCTGTGGACTTGTCGGATTTCTTACGTTTTTCCAATGTTAGTTGGTGATATGTGATTCAACTAAGCTGTTATCATATAAATGACATGTTAATTGAGACAAATAATATAGTGGTTGTGAAACCACTGTATATGTTGTATGAATTCCACAATACACATAGTTAAATTTCTGCATCTTCTTGATTCCGACATCTCTAATTTGAAGTTGTCTCTCTTGCTGACAAACATATATCATGTCTTCTTTGAATGAATAATCCTTTCTTTTCGTTTTTTCTTTGCCATCTTCTCTAATTTACATTCTGAGTCCGCTATTAGTACAGTGTCATCCGTTCATCTTAAGTTGTTAAGATTATGACCACTGATATTAAATCCGAGTAGATTTAGATCTCTTCAGATCGTTACGCTGTACAGATTAAATAAATCCGGTGAGAAAATACATCCTTGTCTTACCAGACGTATCATTGTCAAAAGACATCACCGTTGAACAGGTTTCAAAGCAAATTGTCGACATTCAAATCTACCTGTTCCATGACGTTGCTATGAGTCCAACTATAAGTACCAGAGGTCAACTAATAAATACAGAACAAATTACTAAATAACTCCCAACACTTATTACTAGACTATATAGTCGTCTGGAACAAAAATAATTATAAAAGAAAAATTTTAATTTGAGCAATAAAAATACTTTAAATTACAAGATAAAAGGTGGCCAGTCAGTTATGCGCCATGCGTGATACACGCTTAGGCGACCATGTACCTTTCGATACATGACTGACGAGGTAGATTTTTCCCCGCGGTAGGTTGCTATTTCTTTCTGTGTTAGACCAGTTGCCATCCAAGGCTATAGAACCCGGTCTGTCCAGCTATTTTACCCATAGCTAGGGGAGAGAAGAAGAGGATTCATACCTTTCTCAACAGTATTAGCACGAAAGTGAATGTAATGGATTCAACTGGAATTTGAACTTGGCTCTCCGATTCCTCAAGGCATGGAGGAGTAATGAATAGCAGTTAGAATTGAGGAACCGGAGAGCCGAGTTCGAATTCCAGTCGAATCCATTACATTCACTTACGTGCTAATACCCTTAGGAAAGGTATGAATCCTCTTCTTCACGACCCAGCTATGGGTAAATAGCAGGACAGATCGGGTTCTCTAGCAGTGGATGGCAGCTGGTCTACCGCAGAAAAAATGGCAATGTACTGCGGGAAAAAAATCTTCCTTGTCTGTCATGTATCGAAAGATATATGATCGCCTAAGCGTGTATCACGTATGATACATAACTGACTGAATGTGTAGTGATAAAATTTATTTACTTCAGTTTGTTCACTTGATAAAAGTGGTAGTTAACAGAGAAAGAAAAAGTAAGATTATAAACAATAATGTTAAAATATAGAATATTCCAATAATGCTTTGGAATAAGCGTTTTACCACCAAAAGAAATAAAAATAAAAACTTTCTCTTTCGATTTCGACCACTGAAGGAAGCAGGTGTTCGAGGCAGTCTCTTATAAAATATGTTGACATCAACAGATAAGCAAAATATCTTTATTTCTGAGCTTACTATATATATATATATATATATATATATATATATATATATATATATATATATGGTTTTTGAATAATACATTCATTTCTTTGAAATGTATAGCTAAGATCTAAAAAGAAAGACTATGAAAACAAAAAAATACATTTTTATAGTAGAATTACCAGCCACACATTTTTATATTGTAAAATGATAAATACCTATTTATAGTAAAATGACCAGCAATACAATTTCATAGAATTACCAACAATACATTTTATAGCAAAATAACCAGCAAAATTATAATCTGCACTAACTTCATCCTTCTCTTCCTACATCCATACAACACAAAATGATGATGTTGTAGAGAGTTAGTAAGAACCTCTCTAACTTGAGTGGCTCTTGTAGTCCTCAGTATGATGATAAACTACATCTGGCAGCAATGCTTTGATAGGGGGATTGAAGGTTTTGAGGATTATAGAACCAGCTCTTATTTGGTGGTGTTCCCAGGTCCAACCTGACTCGGGGTGGTAGTACCTGTTAGGGTCCCAGCTATGGGCAAATAGTAAACCCTCAAACAAAAGCAAAACACAGTAAAAGTATAACAATACGTTTTTAGAGCAAAACGACCAACAATACGTTTTTAGAGCAAAACGACCAACAATACGTTTTTAGAGCAAAACGACCAACAATACGTTTTTAGAGCAAAACGACCAACAATACGTTTTTAGAGCAAAACGACCAACAATACGTTTTTAGAGAAAAACGACCAACAATACGTTTTTAGAGAAAAACGACCAACAATACGTTTTTAGAGAAAAACGACCAACAATACGTTTTTAGAGAAAAACGACCAACAATACGTTTTTAGAGAAAAACGACCAACAATACGTTTTTAGAGAAAAACGACCAACAATACGTTTTTAGAGAAAAACGACCAACAATACGTTTTTAGAGAAAAACGACCAACAATACGTTTTTAGAGAAAAACGACCAACAATACGTTTTTAGAGAAAAACGACCAACAATACGTTTTTAGAGAAAAACGACCAACAATACGTTTTTAGAGAAAAACGACCAACAATACGTTTTTAGAGAAAAACGACCAACAATACGTTTTTAGAGAAAAACGACCAACAATACGTTTTTAGAGAAAAACGACCAACAATACGTTTTTAGAGAAAAACGACCAACAATACGTTTTTAGAGAAAAACGACCAACAATACGTTTTTAGAGAAAAACGACCAACAATACGTTTTTAGAGAAAAACGACCAACAATACGTTTTTAGAGAAAAACGACCAACAATACGTTTTTAGAGAAAAACGACCAACAATACGTTTTTAGAGAAAAACGACCAACAATACGTTTTTAGAGAAAAACGACCAACAATACGTTTTTAGAGAAAAACGACCAACAATACGTTTTTAGAGAAAAACGACCAACAATACATTTGCTTGCTGTTGTCAATGAACAGTCTCCAATCTTTGGGTTCGTACTGTGGCACCTCAGTTTTGTGCAGAAGATGTGCAATATCTGTACAGTACACCAAGTCCTTCTCTTCAGAGAAAAATGAAGGTACTCTTGATGCACTGTCAGAAGGAGTTTTTTCCCCCTTCAATCTACCAACAGTTCAGCAAAGGACTTTGCTAAGCTGAGATCATGAACTTAGATCATTTAGTTGCTTTTAGGACAAAGCATGTGGAGTACCATTGTCAAAAATCATTTCTTCATTATCTTAAACACTGGATAAATCTTCCTCACTAATGTCACAAAGTTCTACAAAGACAGGTACGCGGTTTTTAGTTAAACGTCAAACAGCAGAGTGTGGGGTTTCAATACAATAATATAAAATGTTGCGGGACTAATGGTAATTTCGCCTTTTAAAGCAATCTCACGACATTCATTAATAAAATCATGTATAAAAACACAACGTAATATTAAAAAATAACGAATTTTACATACTAATTCCCCATGTATTATACGCATTTTTTCTAAAAAATAATTAGCAAAAACTGGGGTGCGTATTATGCACAGCTACAAAAATCTTTAAAAAATTGCCGTAAAATAAAATAAGAATTATCATAAAACTAAATTAGAATAATATTATTCTATGTTTAAAACCATTTTTTTTAATAAGAGTAGGAAACGATAGCGGTAATGAAATTGGAGGGGGACAATTTATAGGGTTGGATTACCAAACAAGGGGTGCATATTATGAGTGGGTAGAAGCATTTTCCTACAATTGCAGCACAATTTTACATGTGCGTACTATGGATGAAAACATATTATAGTGATTTTCCAAGCGTAGCTCAGATGTGGCACAAGGCCGAAAGTATGGGGCACCCAGTGAGGATCGAACTCACTACTCAGTCGTAATAGTTTTAGTGCGACATGCTTGCTAAGCATTACACCACTTCGAGGTGCCCGATATTCCAAGCTACGCTTGGATGTGGCACAAGGCCGAAAGTAAGTGGCACCCAGTGAGGATCGAACTCACTACTCAGACGTAATTGTTCTAGCGAGACAAGCTTGCTAACCATTACACCACCTCGAGGCGCCCATATGGATGAAAACATTATACATAGAGAATTACGGTAACAAACATTCAAGATGGCATATATAGTTAGTTGAAATGTATTGAATGAGTAATGCCTTTTTTTCTGGTTGTTAAGAGTTTTTGTGTATAGTACAAAATGTATTGAGAAAGGTGAAATGTCGTTATTAGTGGGCTTGTGTGAGATAGAATGTGTCTGCGTACGTAATAGTAGGGGTATAACGGAGATAGAATTAAGGTCTTACCGTAGAGGACGGCGCCTGTGTCTGAAGGCGGTCCCTTTGGGGTTTGGTCAGCGGTGCCGAGTCGTTGCTTGATAGTGTGTGGAAGCGAATGTGGTCTTGAATATTATCAGTTAGACTGACATGGCCCTTAGTGGAATCTGACAGATACTGTTGTTGAGGTCAAAAATCGTGATTTTTACACCATTATTCCGTAGACACTGGCTCCTGAATTATGTAATTTTACTTATTCCTAAAAACTAGCCTTAAAAATCCACATGACATGCTTACTACTAGGTCCGTGCAAAATTTTGGCGGTAGACCTAAATTATAATGACTAATAAAAGAACCTTCCTGATTTGTATTCTATGGTTTTGTATTGTACAGCATTAGTGCGTTTTGAGATGGAAGTAATTTATTACGTGTTTATAAATATTTTGGAGTTGTGTTTTAATGTTTATGAAGCTATATTTGGCTGAAAATGCTTCTGATGAGTTAAAATGAATAAGTTTAAAATTAATATAATAATCAGTTTTATTATGTGAAATATGTTGCATATTTATATATATTAATGGACATGACAATGTAAACAAACACGTAAAAAAACAGGTTGTCATAGCTCAAAAAGTTGAATTGATTGTGCAAAACCAATGTGATTTTTGGATCCAGTAAATCAAAATTGTCCTAAATCAGCTAAAAAAAAAAAAAAACTTTGACAAATTTGGTGTTGTCCAGTGATTGTGTATTACTTGACATGTTGAAATGCATAATAAATCAATTTATCGTTTTTCCGATGCATATAAAATAGGTACCTTCATGAGATCGACAGAAAATGAGCATAGCCTGATAAAAATTGCCTTAAACTTGACGAAAATAATTTTTATTTGTCTAACTGTTTATGCTATAATAAAGAGGAAAGATCAAAGTATTTTTTGATTATTTTTTTACTTTTTTTTATCATTTCGATCACATCCAAAAGTGTCGTTTAAAATCATGTTTATTTTTTTTTAAAAAAAACCGATCGTCAGACATTTTTTTAAAATTTTATAAACAAAAATTTAATTTTTCCGTTTTAAATTCTGCCAAGAAATAGTTAAACTTTTTTTTAAATTTATTTTTACAAAATTTAAAATTTAAATGTTTATTTAACATATTTGGAAAGAAAACATTACTTACTTTACGCGCTGAAAAGTGTACTTTAAAAAAAAAACACAGCGGGTCGGAAAAATAGTGACACATTCGAGGTGTCGATTGATGCTGTCAATCAGTATTGACAGCTTACGCGACCTAATTTCATCGTACGGATGGACGAAAGTGAAATAATTTAGCTTCTTATTGAACCAACTTGCGTAACCAGTTATTAAGGGAAAATTTCAGCGTTTTAATTTTTAATTGTTTCTTAGCTTTCCATCTTTACGTGTACGATGCTTTATGAAAATTTTAAAACTAAGACTGTTGATAGAAAAAAAAATTCATAAGGTGCATACAAATTAATTTAATTATTTTAATTACTTTAATTAGATACCTTTCTTATGAAAGGCTAAGGTGTAAAATATAAACATATACATTTATTTTATTTTATGGTATTATTTCTATTTCCCTTCATTTATTAATTTTGATATTTCATATAGAAAAAAAATAACTGAGAAAATAAAAAAAAAAAGAAATTTCATAAGATAGGTTAGGTACATAATACTTTTAGGTACCCTTATCATTTGAAATATTACACAATTTTTTTTTGTTAATTTTTCTTCAAAGTAATACGAATATTGAAAAGACTTTATTTCACATAATTACATAATCATATACACTTTATTTTATTTATTCATAACCAAGTAAGAAGAGAGGTCTAGAGATGCAATGCAATTCGTACCAGAGATTCGTGAAATATTTCCTCACAAACTCCAACCTAATGATCAGAGTCCTTGCTGCCAGATGTCACAGGATGGGGTTAACCATTTAAAGAGCAGGTAGTGCATGATATAGTCGGTAGCTATTTCACATTTGTCCAGTTGATAGTCTTCATTATCTTCTTCATAGAAAATGTTGTAATCTGGGTAAAAAAATTCCATGACCCATCCTACAAATATCTTATCAACAGAATCAACTGTCCAGATGTGTTTTATAGTATGGCCAACTATATCACCACGTAAGATTTTGTAAATGTTATCTACAAAATCTTGGGAAAAGTCCGGGAATTCTGCTTTGATGGCAGAATTGGTGTGTTCAAGGTCCTTCAATCTTTTCTGTAGCTGACGCCTTTCCTTTTTTTGATGCTGTCTCTGCTTTTCAGGATATTCTGATCCTGTGTGGTTCTGTGCTATACTGCATGGCAACATCCAAAAGGATTGTTTAAACTTTAAAGGAAAAGAAAAATATCAAAAATTTCTCCACACGTGTCTAGCACAAACACAGTAAAGGCTGACCGACAGCGGAGGACAACATTTATAGCCAGGCAAGCCACGTGACTTTCTTTTGTTTTCATGACGATTCCGGTCTTCCGTATATTTGAATTTAAGCTATTTTTGACACAAAAAAAAACATGTTATATTAGATTTTTACCTAAAAGCAACTTTCTGATTGTAACCAGGTTTATTTTATAATCTGTAAATGATATTATCTACTTAATAATACATTGACTAACTGCAACACCATTTTGATCAATTTTAAAATATTTAACAACTTTAAGCAATAAACATAAATTTAACAATAAGAAATAACAAATAATTGTTGTAAAAACTTATTTTTCATCGAAAATGTTTTTTGCTTTCAGGAAATGTTATCCATAGTCATACAAATAAGTAAAAGCAACTAAAAGTTTTTGAAATTAAATAATATCTTTGTTTTATTGAGTTTTGTATGTTACAATTCAGAGCTGATTTTAAGGTAGACGGGTCCGAAATAAAAAAAAAAGTAAAATGGATTTGCTTTGGTCAAAGCCTTGTGCTTTTAACTTATTAGTCGCTAAATTGGAACACCTTAGAATTTCATGAGTTTTCATGAAATTACTTATGGGGGGGTGTAATAAATAAAATAAAAAAATTACCATGATTTAAAAAAAAAAAATAAACACATTTATAATAATTTCCATCATTTGTGAATAGTTACTGAAAGTTTCATGAAAATCCGACAATTATTTTTATTTTTACAAGATTTTCAAAATTAACGGCTCCCATTAAAAAAGAAAATTCAAAAAAACAAAAACACGCGCTCATGAAGGTACCTAAAACAAACGAGAAAATGAAATAAAATCGATAAATAAAATAATAATAAAGAAAAAAATTTTTTTTGCAATTGAAATCATTTATTGAACAAAGTAACTAATAATAATAAAACAAAAGTCATTGAAACAAAGCAAGTTCAGTCGACCAATGATGACAATTCCAGAACAACGTAACTATAAACAATTTTTTTCTATCCTCTGCCAGACGCTATGATGGAGAAAGCATTACCTCGAACCGTCGCCAGTGAGACACGCTGTAAGAGCCACTCCGTTTCGCGAGGCTCGTTCCTTAATCGAGACGCAATCTCGCCAATCTTCCGAAGGAACACCATCGAACGAGGGCCAATAACCCCTGAAGTCTCCACTGCCACAGGAAAGAAAAATAAATACATTTTCCCATGATGCTAAGTGTAAAGGAACCGGAAATATGATTACCCCACTTGGCTTAAAAAAAAAAGTCACTAGGTGTCACTGTTGAAGTCTATAAAAAGCAAACATTTCCCGCCTCTCTCTCTTTCTCGTTTTTGCTCCAACATGTAAAATGTTGTAGCATACCTACGGACGAGAATGAATATGCCCCCATTCCCATAAATACAGCAGTGAATACTGTACGAGGCCTAGAGTTGGAGAATCGTCTCCAGCTGTGTTGGTCAAACTGCCTCCGAGCAGAGAGGATCCCCATACGAGGCTATGTTGAAGGGCAGAGTCTCGTCTCGGGAAACAGCTACCCAACCCTGTTTTACACGGGTTCTACAGGAATTTTTGGCTGAGTCTACGGGCTCAGATGCCTCACATTAAATTTGGCTTTGTGCCACATCCGATCGCATGGGGAGTAGAGTAAATACACTAGAGTTGGATATTCGTCTCCAGCTGTGTTGGTGAAACTCTCTGCCTTCAGACAGAGAGGATCCCCAGACGAGGCCATGTTGAAGGGCAGAGTCTCGTCTCGGAAAAACAGCTACCCGACCGTGTTTTATGCAGAGTGTACGGGGAATTTTTGGCCAAGCCTACGGGCTAGGATACGCCACATTAAATTCGGCCTTGTGCCGCATCTGACCACGTGGGGTAGTTGGTAGATATCCTGTAGTTGAAGATTCATTGTGGAATTCACGTGACTCCCTTCTCGCAGTTGACTACTACTGTGCGCCGCTGGCTAATCTTATGTGTGTTGTTCTTGTCCTAAGTATTATCATTCATTACCAACCTTCATGTGATTATTCTATCCAGTAAGCTTCCCTACAACTGTATATTTTGCAAGATAAAACCACGTGGTAATTACGTGCCCACTGACGACTGAACTCTCTTCCCACTTTCCAATGCATGACGGTTTTCAAAACCTCAACCTATGAAGTTGTGGGTGAATAGGTTGGTTTTTGTTATGAACGTCGGCAGTCATCCAAAATGTTGTGGGGGATTATTCACTTGTATCATAGCAGCAAAATTTAGCTTCGTGTTCACAGTGATAAAAGCATACTTGACATTAAATAAAAATTGTAGAAATAACAGGAAAAGCATGGTAAATTGTATGTTAATTTCATACAATTTTTTTATGTTTTATGTGTATTTTTTAGGTTATAATTGTTTTATGGTACATGTGATAAAAGGGAGAATTTACTCCGTAGTATTACATGCCATATCACATAGAGAAGTTGGACAAGTGTTGCCCGTACCAAGGTTTGTGGTGAAGAGATTCAATTTAATGTCTTTTGGTGGGATGTCTGTATTTCCGATAGGAACAGTTTTTGTTGCATGATGTGAGTATTTTTATTATTTTGAATTTTTATTTATTTTATACAACGTTTTTATGTTATTGTTTTATTTTATTTTTAATTTATTATTATTTTATATTTTATTTGTCTATAATAGTAATAATATACCTACAAAGTAAATCAAGCTTTCCTTTTGGTCGTTCTAACTCAGTGCAAGACTGACTTGAGTACAACCATAGTAACTAGGCTTATACTGATTAACCCTAACTTATGAACCAAGAAAAAGAAAATGAACATGTCAAAACCATATTTAACCACAGTGTACATAATACCTCATCTCAGAAATATAGACAGATACTGAAGGACCGAAACATTGTAATAAATATGGTGACAAAGATGAGGACAATAGTCCGAATAATGTAAATAGTGTAGGTATATTTTTCTTTTCAGTAAATAGTGTAGGTTATCTTAATAGTTCTCCTGTAAAGTCAAGCTTGCGTGGCAGTTCAAATAGGTTTTCATGTTGTACCTTATCAAATACGTTTACATTCTATTAAACATAGGTATATGTCTTCTTGCATTTGTTTTGCCACTGGAATCAGAAGGCGTCTTGGAATAGCCAAAAATGCTTTCCAAGAACTAAGCAAAGAAACAGGAAAATTTTGTTAGAAACAAAGAAAATTTTACTGACTATCAGTCCTCCTATATAGAAGTGAATGCTGAACAATATCCTCACAGATGAAGAAGAGACTTGAAGCAACAGAAATGTGGTTCTACAGAAGGATGCTGAGAATTGTATAGACACAGCGTGTGAACAAAAACAAAGTTTTAGAGAAAATGAAAACAAAAAGGACACTTATTCTTAACATCAGAAAGAGGTAGTTGAATTTTCTCAATTTCATAATGAGGAAAGAGGGCTTGAAGAATTTGATACTCACAGGACAGACTTAAGGCAAGAGGGACAGAGAAAAACAATGCATAACATATTTAGCGAGTAAATAGATGGCAGAACAGGCTTTAGAAGAAGTAACAAAAGGAGAAAGTTTATTAAGAGATACAAATGATAGGAAATTGTGGAGAGCCATAATTGATTTACTTTGGTCTTCTAGTACAGGGTAAATTGTCACCATTTTATATTTTTAATTTTGCACATGTACATTGTTTTTTATTTTAATGACTGCACAGTATAGTAGGATCAGTTGGTCACTGTCATTGAGAAAAAGTGCACCATGATGCAATTCACACCACTAGAAATGTGGAAGTGATATACTGTAAGACCTTATGTCTGGTAACAGGACTCTGCACCATGCCACACAAGCAAGAGAACCCAGTCATGGCTGTCAGACAATTTTCGCGGTCAATCACTCCTTACATCTGGCCACCTAACTGCAACCCCCTTGATTATTATGTGTGGGGTGCAGTTAAGCAAGAAACCAACAAAACTCCTTGCCACACCAAAGCTGAACTGAAGTCAAGAGTTATGGCAGCATTCACCAACTTAAACAAGGAGACTGTCCAGTAAAGCTGCAGGAGATTTTGAAGTCGTCTGGAGGCTGTCGTTGATTTTATTGGATAAATTTACACTTTAGTATTTCAAGACATTTCTATGTAATTAAAATGAGATGTCATTGTTATTGTCATTTTTGCAGATAAGTTAGATAACATTCATCCATTGCACCCTGTGGATGTATATGCATTGTTTTAATCATTTCACCCCATGCAAGGCAAGAAAGCCACTAACATGCTGGTGTTACTGTGTCTAATAAAATATATGAAAAATATTATTAAGTAGAGAGAACAATAAAAGAACAGAAATTAGGAAGACAGATAATAATGATTGATGTTGTATTTAAATTTTTGAAGATCAAAGTTACCTGGAAAGCAAGAAGCTGGAAGAGAGTTCCACAAGGGAGAAGTGTGATAGAAGAAACAGTTAGCATAGAACTTGCCATCACATCTAGTCATTTCAACTGTAAAATGATGAGACCTAGCTGACAATCCAGCACTGTGCTTAAATTCATAGTTTTGGTACCATAGGAAGAGGGGAGATCATCAAAGCAATTACCATGAAAATATTGATAGAAAAGACACAGTGAAACTATGTTATGGTAGATGGAAAGTGATTGAAGCTGAGATGCCAGGTCACAAACAATGACATTGCAGATTCTTTTCTGGATTTTATCAAGGATCTCTAAATGACTATCTAAATAAATGTATTTAAACAAAAATAAATGTCTGTATTTTTTATATGCCTTTGATGAATATATATGCATGTCTGCATAACTTGTATATGTGTACTAAAATTAATGTTAGTGTGTGTATGTGTGTGTGTGTATTTGTCCATAATCTGTACAAAAATGTGTGCGTGTATAACATTTGTACTGAAAGTGTGTGTGTGTGTGTGTGCATTTTTATGTAACTTTTATGAAAATGTCTGTGCATCTATATAACTTACTAAAATTAATGTGTGTATTTCTATATACTCTGTAGTAAAATAAATGTGAGTGTGTGTATAAGTTTTACTCAAATTAATGTTATGTGTAATAGTATATAACCTGTATGAAAATAAATGTGTGTGTGTTTTGTTGCCAAAATAAACACGATGCTTGGCATAAAGAAGTTAAAAAAACGTCCATAAATTGCATTAATGTGAATCTGTCAAGGCTTTTAATAAACAGAAATCATTTGGTTGTAACCAAAAACAGTTGTAAATAATCTGAGGCTTATTTGAATCTGTGGGAAAAAAATGATGTTTTACTGAAGAAATATGATTATTTGCATAAACCATGAAGATGAAAAAAAATGTAGCCGACTCAATTAAAACTAAAGTTGATAGAAAAACATGCAATAATAATAAATACATATATTAATACATGTAATAATAATAAATAGATGTAATAACACATGTAATAATAATAAATAGATATAATAATACATAATAAATAGATATAATAATACATAATAAATAGATGTAATAATACATAATAAATAGATATAATAATACATAATAAATAGATGTAATAAATACATGTAATAATAATAAATACATATAATAAGATATAATAATACATGTAATAATAATAGATGTAATAAATACATGTAATAATAATAATAGATATAATACTACATGTAATAATAATAGATGTAATAAATACATGTAATAAATGCATGTAATAATAATAAATAGATATAATAATAGATATAATAATAGATATAATACATGTAATAATAATAATAATAGATATAATAATACATGTAATAATAATAAATATATGTAATAATACATGTCATAATAAATAAATGTAATAATACATGTCATAATAAATAAATGTAATAATACATGTCATAATAAATAAATGTAATAATACATGTCATAATAAATAAATGTAATAATACATGTCATAATAAATAAATGTAATAATACATGTCATAATAAATAAATGTAATAATACATGTCATAATAAATAAATGTAATAATACATGTCATAATAAATAAATGTAATAATACATGTCATAATAAATAAATGTAATAATACATGTCATAATAAATAAATGTCATAATACATGTCATAATAAATAAATGTCATAATACATGTCATAATAAATAAATGTAATAATAAAAATTGAGGGAAGAAATGGCTCTATTAAAAAAAAAATCTTAATATATTCACATGAATCTGTAAATAAAATAATTTTGTAAATATATTAAATCATATATATAATAATTAGTGTTAATTATAAAATATTATTACATGTATGAAGATATTGGGGCATTTTAATATCTTTATCAGGGGTTCCCAAACAGTAGCAAATTTGACCCTTGAGGGGAATTTAAATGTTTCAGGGGGGAATTGGGGCCACTGATTAGTAGACTCAATATGTTAATTTTTGAACTCCACAAGGTGGCACAACCTGCAAGGGGCATCGGTCTACACAAATGTGAAGTCAAGCTGGGTTTTCTTTTCGGCACTACAAAAATAATCCCGGTAAATGTATACATACTAATAGTGAAAAGAATGAAGATTTTCAGTCATATATGCTTATTATTTGGAATGTATCTTTTGAGTTGGACACTCTTGGAAACATCCTGACTTATGGTGCATCTGGTAAAATAGGTTGAACCGCTGATCTATATAATATAAAATAATTCCTAACCATTAATAATCTTTTTCTTTCTTACTGTCAATGAAGTCCTATGATAATGGCAATATTAGCCCTTTCCTTATAAGGAAACATTCACATTAACTGAGCAACCGGTATTACCTTCATTTGAAATTTCTAAAATTTTTCAGTTCGTTGAAAAATAGGTTTCTCAAGTAATTGTTATTACGCATTCAAGAATTTTTTTTTAATCATTTCACTCCAAGGCAATAAAGCCACTAAGATGCAATGGATTATGAGAAAAATAAAACATTATTAAGGAGAGAGAAAAATTGTTGGTATGCATCACACAATTACATCTTAGAAGATAAAAGCAAAAATAAGTCAACAAATATCAACAACAAACCCCTTTAAAATGGCTAAAGAAATGACTGGTAGTGCTTAGGATAATAGACACTATGGACACTATTTACACTCCTTTACTGCCCACACCCCAAACTGAAAAATTTAAGATTACTAGCGACACTCAAAAAATCAAAATTTCTTTGTCATATTCAACAAAACACACATATATATATATATATATATATAATATATATATATATATAATATATATATATATATATATATATATAATATATATAAAATATAATATATATATATATATATATATATATAATATATATAAAATATAATATATATATATATATATATAATATATATAAAATATAATATATATATATATATATATAATATATATAAAATATAATATATATATATATATATATAATATATATAAAATATAATATATATATATATATATATATATATAATATATATAAAATATAATATATATATATATATATATATAATATATATAAAATATAATATATATATATATATATATAATATATATAAAATATAATATATATATATATAATATATATAAAATATAATATATATATATATATATAATATATATAAAATATAATATATATATATATATATATATAATATATATAAAATATAATATATATATATATATATAATATATATAAAATATAATATATATATATATATATATATAATATATATAAAATATAATATATATATATATATATATATAATATATATAAAATATAATATATATATATATATATATATATAATATATATAAAATATAATATATATATATATATAATATATATAAAATATAATATATATATATATATATATAATATATATAAAATATAATATATATATATATATATATAATATATATAAAATATAATATATATATATATATATAATATATATAAAATATAATATATATATATATATATATAATATATATAAAATATAATATATATATATATATATAATATATATAAAATATAATATATATATATATATATATAATATATATAAAATATAATATATATATATATATAAAATATAATATATATATATATATAAAATATAATATATATAAAATATAATATATATATATATATAAAATATAATATATATAAAATATAATATATATATATATATATATATATATATAAAATATAATATATATAAAATATAATATATATATATATATATATATAAAATATAATATATATAAAATATAATATATATATATATATATATATAAAATATAATATATATATATATATATATATATAAAA
>OZ038511.1:12854755-12882255 GCA_964036315.1 Acanthosepion esculentum
AAATGAAGAAGAAAAAAGTAAAATGAAGAAGAAAAAGAGAAATGAAGAAAGAGAAAAGAGAAATGAAGAGAGAGAGAAGAGAAATGAAGAAAGAGAAAAGAAGAAAGAAAAAAAAGAAGAAGAAAGCAAAACTCTTTAAAACCTACAGGAATTCCCTATAACTAAGAGTGTCCTTTTTAAACCTGCAAGTGTTTATCTCATATTTGAGAATACCTGTTTTGAAACCTGGAATATTTTAATAGCCAGAGAACCACTTTTGCCCGAGTTAGGTCAACTATTTCTCACCCGCTTTGATTTTAAACCTTTGACATTTTAAATTGTAAAATATTGAATTAAGTAAATTTCTTTTATTGCTATGAAATTGATTTATTTGAACTGTTACTATAAAAGAATGTTTTTAAAATTGTTTGGCTGTTATGGGAATAATTGTTTTTCATAATCTGTTGTTTTTTAGAAGAAAACAGATTGGTATTTTAGAAAAACTGTTAACCTGCCTTGATAGTTTAAAGCACGTGAGTGAAATTTTGTGGGAGATCTACAATTTGTACAAGGTGTAAATTGTGAAAATTATGTTTATCTGATGTAATGGAATAACCTGTCATCCCCATGAGTAACTACACTATAGGTAGTAACTACCTATAAGTATTGGTAAGTCAATGAACTACGGAGTCTAGCTGGAATCTTTTTTGGCTAGACAGTCGAACTCTCTACCTCTGAGCAGAGAGGAACCCAGACGAGGCTCAGCTGAGGGGCAGAGTCTCGTTCGGGGAGGTTGACAACCCAATCCCATTATGCGGGTTCTGCAGGCATTTTTAGGCCGAGCCTATGGGTTCGGAGAACTCACGTTAAACCCGACCTTGTGCCACATGCAATCCTCATGGGGGGGTGGCTAAATATACTAGCAGGAATCTTTTCCAGCTGTGCTGGTTGAACTCTCTGCTTTCGGGCCGAGAGGAACCCAGATGAGGCAATGCTGTACGGCAGTGTCTCATCCGGGGAGGTAGACAGACCCGATTCCGTTTATGTGGGGTCTACAGTGATTTTTTGGCCGAACCTACTGGCTTGGGAACCCCACATTAAATTTGGCCTTGTGCTACATGTGACTGCGTGGGGCAGTTGCTAGATACCATCTAGCTGAGATATGTTGAGTACGACTCAGACTTACGCAAGAACTACTGACCTTCCAATAGCAGCACTTACTACTGGATTGACTTGCGACGACTGTGCGCATAACTGTTACCTTATTTCTTATTGTACTAGTTTTACAATAAACCTATACTTATTTTATCCACCTTGTTTTTCAAGTATATATTCCTATTAGCACAGAATATAACATTATCATTGTAATAAATGTATGTCTCTTTACAAAATTTCACTCAGTCTAAGAATCGGCTTTTTTTTTCTTTAGCAGCTTTAATTGCCAAATGAGAGAAGAGTGATTTGAAATCCTTCTAATCTCGCTTCTCTTTCTTGCTCTCCTTTCTTGCTCTCCTTTCTCGCTCTCCTTTCTTGCTCTCCTTTCTTTTCTTTTTAGGTTACAACAATTCTTCAAAATATGATAATTTTATTGCATGTAATTCTTAGTGTATAATACACTTATTATTATGAACACAAAATTACAGTCAATATAACTCTTATATTGAGACGACATTTTAGTGAATATGACGTTTACTTTAATGTATATAATGCTTTTAAAGATTGCTTTATTCTTGAAAAGATGAGATTACTGTATATTCAACGGCAACATATTTTCTGAAAAATAACATGAAAGGCTTTCATCACAACATTAAAAAAAAATATGAAGATACCTTGTCAAAATGAGTTAGTTCTTGCACAATGAAATACGTTTAATACCAGCCAAAATTATATTGATCCTGATAATTGGATTGACAGTGATAATTGTATTGATCAGAATTAACGTTTAGTGATAATTTTATTGATCAGAATTATTACTGTGGTAATCATGTTGATCGTCCCAAATTATATTGATATTGTTAATCTACTGACAGAAATGCATTTGATGAAGTAAAAAAAATAAAAAATAAATTACAGCACCTGAGTAATACGCAGAATGAAAAACTGTGAAGAAAAACAGAATGGAAAATAAAAAGGAACAATTCAGCGGAAATAAAGGGAAAAAATATAAAAACAAACATCAAATTGAATAAAACTTTTGGCATCGTTTCAATAAAATAAAAGCTGAATATGTTTTTCTTTTTTTTTTTTTTTAATTATTTTTGTGTTTTTCATCAAGGTTCATTGTGATAGGATGATGCAAATTCTATCATTTTTTTTCTTCTTTTATACCAGTTGTCAATGAAAAATATCGACTGAATCTTGTTTTCTTGAATTAAAAGATCCCTGTGTGTGAATGGAAGTTAAAATATAGAAGAAAGAATTTTGGTCTCACTTACAAGGAATATGAATGTCGAGAAGAAAAAAATCTCTCTAAGAAGCATCAGACAAGCTGGGTGTTGGCTGGGATGTTTGACAGTCAGATCAGTGGGTGAAAGAAACATTAGCATGAGGGTAAAACACTAGATGAAAAAGAAAGAAAGAAACAATGAATATAAATAAAATGAAACAAAAATTTGATCGCAATATTTCATCTCATGCGTTCTCCAACCCACATAAATAGATCTAAAAATAATTATTTCATCTAACTTCCAAGTTTCCATTATTCATAAACTGACAAGGTAAATACATTTAGCATTTTATCTGAATCAAACTCAGTCTTGCGTTATTTCTTGGGACCTTGTATTTGGCAAATTGTATTTGACGATGACCATTTAAGAACCAAGATTCTGTCTGGATGAGCATTGTGAAGTCATAGATAGTGGCTCAAATTGAGGAGACAGAGAGCTGAGTTCAAATTTCAGTTGAGTTCATTATATTCACTTGTGTGCAAATACCCTTGGGAAAGTGTTATATAGGAATAAAGTGTCGCTGCCAACACTGGAGTTTGAACACAGATCACCAGAGAGCAAACACAGGCGATCCCATTTTGAATAAATAGATCCTGTGATGGAAAAGTAAATGTAAATATGGGAATTAGCCTGGTGTCTAAACAATCACTCTTTCTACACTATCCTCTATTACTATATGGACCACTATCCTTTATACTGTTCTCCATATGGACCACTATCCTTTACACTGTTCTCCATATGGACCACTATCCTTTACACTGTTCTCCATATGGACCACTATCCTTTACACTGTTCTCCATATGGACCACTATCCTTTACACTGTTCTCCATATGGACCACTATCCTTTACACTGTTCTCCACATGGACCACTATCCTTTACACTGTTCTCCATATGGACCACTATCCTTTACACTGTTCTCCATATGGACCACTATCCTTTACACTGTTCTCCATATGGACCACTATCATTTACACTGTTCTCCATATGGACCACTATCCTTTACACTGTTCTCCATATGGACCACTATCCTTTACACTGTTCTCCATATGGACCACTATCATTTACACTGTTCTCCATATGGACCACTATCCTTTACACTGTTCTCCATATGGACCACTATCCTTTACACTGTTCTCCATATGGACCACTATCCTTTACACTGTTCTCTATATGGATCACTATTCTTTATACTGTTCTCTAGTATGAGGACGAATGCTCACCAGCATTCTTGAGAACAGAACAATCAGCTAACACTTTCTCAAGACTCTGAAATTATTCCATGTCAACACTGTATCAAACAAAGTCATATTTCATACTTTTGGGGATATCTTTGGCCAAATTCCATAATATAATCTGATATGTACATTATCTCCTGCCTTTGAAAAATACTATCAAAGCTTTTAAATGCCTCATAAGCAGAATCTTTTTGATTCTTTCATCTATAAATCATCCAGTGCAGCTATCAAAATGTCCATTCCATTCTCCCAATTTAAATCCTCTACTTTATAATTTAAAGACATTCTTGGATTTTACCAGTAAGTGATGAATTTACTGTCAGTATTTGTTTATTCCTTATCCAGGTCTGTCATCAGTTGCGATATTTCCAATTCTTTTTTCCATCAGTCATATTCCTCCTCTTCGTATTTTGGTCTATTCTTATATGCTGAGGCCAATATCTTTTATTTTTGTTTGATTTTTAATTATATTCTGCTACAATTAAAAAGCTCCAACCAATATAGATCAATCTGACAAAAGCTTTCTAGGCAATAAAATCCCGTTCATTTATAGAACCCAGCTAAATTGGAAGAATCTATTTGTATATCTGAGGTGAGAACGTTACATAATTCATCCATAAGAAAGTGTCCAATTAGTGGAATTTTTAAGTCATAGGTCAAATCTTTTTTCTTTGTTAACTGATGGCCCTTATTTTTATACTAGGCCTCAAGGACACATGGCACAGTGGATAAAGGCATTAGTTAGATCCAGTGACAAGACCCAAAGAGTGTGAGTTCAATACCTGGTTATGGCAGTGGAGAAGAGGGGAATTAACAGGAGATAACTGATAACTGACATCCGTTAAACATGGCATGTGGAACTAGAACAGTCTACCCAAGTGAGCAAAATAAATGGTTCAGTTTGACATGCTAACCACCTGAAGAAGGCTGGAGCATACAACGGCCGAAAACATTGTAATAAATATAGTGACAAAGATGAGGACAATAGTCCAAATAATGTAAATAGTGTACATAATACCTCATCTCAGAAATATAGACAGATACTGAAGGGCTGAAATGTTGTAATAAATATAGCAACAAAGATGAGGACAATAGTCCGAATAATGTAAATAGTGTACATAATACCTCATCTCAGAAATATAGACAGATACTGAAAGGCCGAAACATTGTAATAAATATAGCAACAAAGATGAGGACAATAGTTCGAATAATATAAATAGTTTACATAATACCTCATCTCAGAAATATAGACAGATACTGAAGGGCTGAAATGTTGTAATAAATATGGCGACAAAAATGAGGACAATAGTTCGAATAATGTAAATAGTGTACATAATACCTCATCTCAGAAATATAGACAGATACTGAAGGGCCGAAATGTTGTAATAAATATGGCGACAAAAATGAGGACAATAGTCCGAATAATGTAAATAGTGTACATAATACCTCATCTCAGAAATATAGACAGATACTGAAGAGGTTATCAAATTTTGCTTTATTCTTATATTCTATATCTTTTTTCTTTAAACTATGCTCTGCTACCATTAAAGATCCACTAAGTATAGCTCCCTGTGGCAATTCCAGAAAACAGCTTTCCAGACAATAAAATCTTGGTCATTTATAGAACCCAGCTAAATCAGATGAGATCATTTGTATATATGAAGTGAGCCGCTTCCATAATTCAACCAAAATAAAAGTTCACAGATGGCAGAAAAATTTGTGAACACATCCATGAAAACTGTCTATGAAACAATCGATCACATTTCATTAGAATCCAATAACGGGTCTGCCAGGAGTTCTTCACTAAAAACTTGAACATAAAGATCAATGCCAAACAATCTCCTCTCAGCACTCACATAATCAGAATCAGTTAATGAGTCTGCTAAGAGATCTTCACTGGAAAACTGAACATGAGTTTTTAGCAACCTGATAAAAGAACTCACCCCAATCAAAGTCAATTAATAAACATATATCCATCATTACAGCTTAATGATGGATATTTATTGAGCACAATATCCACACCAAAGTCAGCAGCCAATCAGGATCTAGAGAATAGGCTTGCCTAAGTAGTAGAATGGAATGACCCAGTTTGTTATATAAACCACTCACCAACTGGCTCAGACAAGTTGCCAGAGCAAATTCAGCTTCCACTACAGGTGAGTACTGTATATTTGTCCAAATAAATACTGAAATTTACATTGTTTGGACTATCATCCTCACCTTTGTTGCCATATTTATCACAACATTTTGGCCCTTATATGCTTCTGCCTTCTTCAGATGATTTTATCTGGAGTAGAAAAGAAAGGTTTTCAGTTCAACATTCCAACCATCTGAAGAAGGTCGGACCGTACAACATCCGAAATGTTGTGATAAGTATGGCGGCAAAGATGATGATAGTCCAAACAATGTAAATAGTGTACATAATACCTCATCTCAGAAATATAGACAGATATTAAATACTACAATATCTTTCAAAGTTTTCTGATAAATATTACTCAGACTTTCTGGTGCTTCTTCACAGTGAAAAATGGAGTCTTGCTTTTGTATATGGGCAGGATCTGCTCAGTCCTCACTTGTAGATGACCAAATTATTTTCCACAATACAACCCCTTTGAACACAGATGAAATGTTGTGAGCCTCTTGCTGCTCTATCACTGTTTCCATGAAGAGTGTTCAAACTACATGTCTTAGCCATAAAGGTTAAGACTACTGGAACTAAGACCTGACATGCCACGCCCATTGTAGTGAACCACCGACATTCCTTTTTTTTTTATTCTATTGATGAGATGTAGGTTTCACTTAAACAGCTTCTCCCCGTGAATGGCTGCTCTGTGGAACCAATTCTCAAGAGGATGCTTCCCTGATCACTATAATCTTAACCTGTTCAGGTCAAGGGTTAAGATGTTTAAGTCTTGGGTTAACCATTATCATCCCCACATTTTCTTTTAATCATTTCACCCCAAGCAAAGCAAGGGGCTACAGAGAGTGTAAGTAAGGGTAAAGACTGGGTATAGGTAGGGGGTTGAGGAAAGGATAAAAAGAAGAATGGAGATTAAGGCAACAGATGTCGATTGACATTACATTTAAATTTTTGAAGATTTGAAGATTACAGTTAAAAGGGAAGCAAATAAGAGGAAGGGAGTTCCACTGTTAGGAAGTGTGAGAGAAGAAACTGTTGGAGTAGAAGATAGTGGTCACATTTAACTGTTTTGACAGTAAAAGATGCCATCCTAGTAGCACACTTAAATTCATGCAATCAGGGCATCATATATGCATAAAGTGTGTCCCTTAATCTGTCAGCCTCTATCTTGAGTGATTTTGTACAGTGTGAACATGATTGGAAAATAAAAATAAAAACATTTTTTGTTCTCCTTTTAATTATGCATATACTTTTTACTTTATTTTTGTTTTGTTATTTTAGTTTATTTTTATCATTATTTTTCACTTTTATATTATTGTTTTTTTTTTTTTTTTAATTTTTAAAATTTTTTATCTTCTTCACGCGTAACTTTCTTTCTTTTTCTCCTTCTGTCCAGTAGTTTTCTTTTCTCTTTACTAATATCTTACTTACGGGGATCAGGATCAAGGCATCAGAAGATGTCGATTGACATTACATTTGAATATTTGAAGATTCTATCTATCTATCTATCGCAATCCGCTCATATCTATCTCGATAGCTTTTTTTTTTAAGCAAGGTGGGAGTGCCACTAGAGCAGGCAAGGAGTTACAGGTAGCGAGAGCAAGAGTAAAGAGGGTTGTTTGAGGAAAGGATAAAGAGAAGGATGGGGATCAGGATCAAGGCATCAGAAGATGTCGATTGACATTACATTTGAATATTTGAAGATCATAGCTATCAGGGAAGCAAATAGGAGGAAGGGAGTTCCATTGTCGGAAAGTGTGAGAGAAGCTGTTGGAGTAGAAGTGGCAGTTACATTTAACTGTTTCGGCTGTGAAAGGGTGGGACCGAGATGCCAACCTAGTAGCACGCTTAAATTCATGCAGTTTGGAAACCAGTGAAAGTAGCTTGTCAGAGCAGTTGCCATGAAAATATTTGTAGAAAAGGCAGAGGGAAGCCACTAAACATCTGTGAGAAAGTGACTGTAGACAAGATGCCAGATCAGGATCTATCACATTGCACATCAAACTCTGGATTTTGAGTGGAAAGAGGGTGCTTAAAGGCGAGAGTGGAAAGAGGGTACTTAAATGGAAGAGAGTGGAAAGAGGGTACTTAAATGGAAGAGAGTGGAAAGAGAGTACTTAAATGGAAGAGTGGAAAGTGGGATTAAAGAGTGTGCGCAAAGAGGGTGCTTAAAGGAGACAGTGGAAAGAGGGTGCTTAAAGGAGACAGTCGAAAGAGGGTGCTTAAAGGAGACAGTCGAAAGAGGGTGCTTAAAGGAGACAGTCGAAAGAGGGTGCTTAAAGGAGACAGTCGAAAGAGGGTGCTTAAAGGAGACAGTGGAAAGAGGGTGCTTAAAGGAGACAGTGGAAAGAGGGTGCTTAAAGGAGACAGTGGAAAGAGGGTGCTTAAAGGAGACAGTGGAAAGAGGGTGCTTAAAGGAGACAGTGGAAAGAGGGTGCTTAATGGAGAATAGCGGATCTAAGAGAAGAGAGCAGAAAGAGTGTGCTTAAATGGGAGAGTGGAAAGTAGGCGTTTAAAGGAGAGAGAGCACATGGGGGGGTGCTCAAAAGAAAGAAAACTAAGGAGAGAAAAAGATGGAGTGCACAACCAAAAAAGTGAAAAAGACAAGTGAAAGAAAAAACAAAAGAGAAGTTGTGAGAGAAACAGAAAGAGAAAATGTGTAAAGAAAGAATGAAAAAGGAATAGGTAAAAAAGATTGAGAAAGAAAGCATACATTAGAGATGGAAGAATTTAAAAGAAAAGGAAGGTGAATAGATGAAGAACTTCTAAAAGAAATACAAAAGTCACAGATGATGATGATGAAGTATGCCCAAGAAAAAATAAAATACCAAAAAAAGAAATCGTATGAAGACACAGAATTGTCGCCATTGATTTTGTCTTGACAAAATTCGTCCAACTGTAGAAACTGCCTTGAGATTCCTTTTTAAAACCACCTCATTATAGATTTTTCCAATACAGCTTTTCTTTTCAGTGATGCCCAATTTGCAGCGGGAATCACAACTTGAAATAACTGAAGCATTTTATTTTACACTATGGGGAAACATAAAACAAAAATGGCTTATAAGCCAGTAAAAAAAGAAAAAAAATTAAAACGAGCAGGAAGAAGAAATTTTATGTCAACTCGTGTCTTAACCAGTTCTTTTGCCAGTGTCATAGGAAACACAGCTTGCATAATTAAACACAACCGAAGTCAACTATATATAGGAAGTTAATGTGGAGAACACAAAAAATAAACTTGAAGCCAAGGAATGAATAGGAAATGTTTCTTTGAGATGGTAGGAAATATTTGCTTCTGTCTTGCTAACAAAAGTCATTATCTTGAGTCTGGGTATGTCTGGGTTATTTTCAAGAGTGGATCGAGTGTCTATGTTGTTCTAGTTCGTTGCAATACAAAATCTTTAAAGTGAAAAAAGCCAGTGAAATTAGTTGTTGCAAGTGAAATGGGTTGATTCAAGTTAAATTGGTTGATACAAGTGGAATTACTATGCTACTATTTTGACTTTTATTATGACGAGAGAACATGTCTCGATAGAAAGATAAAAAAAAACAGGAGGAACTGCTAACTTTCTCAAAGAGTCAAATGAGTAGTAAAAAAAAGGAGGGGGGGTAATTACCAATTATTCCAGGAATCTCCCAAAAAAAATAATGAAAAAAAAATGTAAGGAATTACCAGTTTTCCATGATAATTTATTGAAGTAAAAAAGAAATTAAAAAAAAAAAGGAGCAATCACCAAATTTTAAAAAAACAAAAACATGTTGAATCTACAATTTTCTCAGAAAGATCCAATAAAAAAAATAATATTCAAGAGGAATTACCAATTAATAACAAGAGAAAAGAAAAAAACAAGAGGAAAGAAAAAAACAAGAGAAAAGAAAAAAACAAGAGGAAAGAAAAAAACAAGAGAAAAGAAAAAAACAAGAGGAAAGAAAAAAACAAGAGAAAAGAAAAAAACAAGAGGAAAGAAAAAAACAAGAGGAAAGAAAAAAACAAGAGAAAAGAAAAAAACAAGAGAAAAGAAAAAAACAAGAGGAAAGAAAAAAACAAGAGGAAAGAAAAAAACAAGAGAAAAGAAAAAAACAAGAGGAAAGAAAAAAACAAGAGGAAAGAAAAAAACAAGAGGAAAGAAAAAAACAAGAGGAAAGAAAAAAACAAGAGGAAAGAAAAAAACAAGAGGAAAGAAAAAAACAAGAGAAAAGAAAAAAACAAGAGGAAAGAAAAAAACAAGAGGAAAGAAAAAAACAAGAGAAAAGAAAAAAACAAGAGAAAAGAAAAAAACAAGAGGAAAGAAAAAAACAAGAGAAAAGAAAAAAACAAGAGGAAAGAAAAAAACAAGAGGAAAGAAAAAAACAAGAGAAAAGAAAAAAACAAGAGGAAAGAAAAAAACAAGAGAAAAGAAAAAAACAAGAGGAAAGAAAAAGACAAGAGAAAAGAAAAAGACAAGAGGAAAGAAAAAGACAAGAGAAAAGAAAAAGACAAGAGGAAAGAAAAAGACAAGAGAAAAGAAAAAAACAAGAGAAAAGAAAAAGACAAGAGAAAAGAAAAAGACAAGAGAAAAGAAAAAGACAAGAGAAAAGAAAAAGACAAGAGAAAAGAAAAAGACAAGAGAAAAGAAAAAGACAAGAGAAAAGAAAAAGACAAGAGAAAAGAAAAAGACAAGAGAAAAGAAAAAGACAAGAGAAAAGAAAAAGACAAGAGAAAAGAAAAAGACAAGAGAAAAGAAAAAGACAAGAGAAAAGAAAAAGACAAGAGAAAAGAAAAAGACAAGAGGAAAGAAAAAGACAAGAGAAAAGAAAAAGACAAGAGAAAAGAAAAAGACAAGAGAAAAGAAAAAGACAAGAGAAAAGAAAAAGACAAGAGAAAAGAAAAAGACAAGAGAAAAGAAAAAGACAAGAGAAAAGAAAAAGACAAGAGGAAAGAAAAAGACAAGAGAAAAGAAAAAGACAAGAGGAAAGAAAAAGACAAGAGAAAAGAAAAAGACAAGAGAAAAGAAAAAGACAAGAGAAAAGAAAAAGACAAGAGAAAAGAAAAAGACAAGAGAAAAGAAAAAGACAAGAGGAAAGAAAAAAACAAGAGAAAAGAAAAAGACAAGAGGAAAGAAAAAAACAAGAGGAAAGAAAAAGACAAGAGAAAAGAAAAAGACAAGAGAAAAGAAAAAGACAAGAGAAAAGAAAAAGACAAGAGAAAAGAAAAAGACAAGAGGAAAGAAAAAGACAAGAGAAAAGAAAAAGACAAGAGAAAAGAAAAAGACAAGAGGAAAGAAAAAAACAAGAGAAAAGAAAAAAACAAGAGAAAAGAAAAAGACAAGAGAAAAGAAAAAGACAAGAGAAAAGAAAAAGACAAGAGAAAAGAAAAAGACAAGAGAAAAGAAAAAGACAAGAGGAAAGAAAAAGACAAGAGGAAAGAAAAAGACAAGAGGAAAGAAAAAGACAAGAGAAAAGAAAAAGACAAGAGGAAAGAAAAAGACAAGAGAAAAGAAAAAGACAAGAGAAAAGAAAAAGACAAGAGGAAAGAAAAAGACAAGAGAAAAGAAAAAGACAAGAGGAAAGAAAAAGACAAGAGGAAAGAAAAAGACAAGAGAAAAGAAAAAGACAAGAGAAAAGAAAAAGACAAGAGGAAAGAAAAAGACAAGAGAAAAGAAAAAGACAAGAGAAAAGAAAAAGACAAGAGGAAAGAAAAAGACAAGAGAAAAGAAAAAGACAAGAGAAAAGAAAAAGACAAGAGAAAAGAAAAAGACAAGAGGAAAGAAAAAGACAAGAGAAAAGAAAAAGACAAGAGAAAAGAAAAAGACAAGAGGAAAGAAAAAAACAAGAGAAAAGAAAAAAACAAGAGAAAAGAAAAAGACAAGAGGAAAGAAAAAAACAAGAGAAAAGAAAAAGACAAGAGAAAAGAAAAAGACAAGAGGAAAGAAAAAGACAAGAGAAAAGAAAAAGACAAGAGAAAAGAAAAAGACAAGAGAAAAGAAAAAAACAAGAGAAAAGAAAAAAACAAGAGGAAAGAAAAAAACGAAAGAAGAAAAAAAGAAAAAAAGAAAAAAGAAAGAACAAAGAAAAAACAAAAAACAAAGAAAAAACAAAAAACAAAGAAAAAACAAAAAACAAAGAAAAAACAAAAAACAAAAGGAAAAGAAAAAAGAAAAGGAAAAGAAAAAAGAAAAGGAAAAGAAAAAAGAAAAGGAAAAGAAAAAAGAAAAGGAAAAGAAAAAAGAAAAGGAAAAGAAAAAAGAAAAGGAAAAGAAAAGGAAAAGAAAAAAGAAAAGGAAAAGAAAAAACAAAAGGAAAAGAAAAAACAAAAGGAAAAGAAAAAAGAAAAATAAGACGAACAATTTTCCCAGAAGATTCAACTGAATAACACCCCCTCCCTCCTAATAATGAAAACAAAGGAAAAAAACATTTTTCTGCTATCCGGATCAATGATGTGGCATGGGACTTAATAGAGCATGCCGATTCTAAACCTGGATTCAGAATTGTCCAAGCAGGTCAGGTTTTTCAGATAAGCATATGGAATATTTATGTTCAAATTCCATATTATATTAAGAGTGCATCATCTTCTATGTGCCATATCCCTTCAGGGTGTTGGCGATAATGGCTCACCTCAATTTTTTATTTTTTGTTGATCTTTGTAATGTTTGTCTTTTTGTTATCTCTCCTAATCCCTGTTCTGCCAACCATTTACACAAGCTCCTTCTTCTTCTTCTATGTCTCATGACCTTTCACGGCATGGAAGACCATGGCTCTCCACAATGTCCTCTCCTTTGTAGCTCATAGTAAAATTTGTCATTTCACTATCTCTCCTAATCTCTGTTCTGCCAACCATTTACACAAGCTCCTTCTTCTATGTCTCATGACCTTTCACGGCATGGAAGACCATGGCTCTCCACAATGTCCTCTCCTTTGTAGCTCATAGTAAAATTTGTCATTTCACTATCTCTCCTAATCTCTGTTCTGCCAACCATTTACACAGGTTCATTAGGTCAGTCATTTGCTACTTTTCTCTGACCCTCTTGCCTTCAGTATGTCCTGTGAGTATCAAATTCTCCAAGCCCTCTTTCCTTATTCTGTACCCTAGCAATTTCAACTGACTCTTTCTGATTCTAAGTATAAATGTCCTCCTTGTTTCCTTTGCTTTAAAATTTAGTTGTTACTTTTATGTCCAGTCTTGGATATTCTAAGCATCCTTCTGTAGAACTATATTTCTCTTACTTCAAGCCTCTTCTTCATCTTTGATGAGATAGTTCAGCATTCAGTGCTGTATAGGATGATCAATATTATATAACATTTCAATCCTCTAGTTTCTTATGAAATCTTCCTTTCTTAATACTTTGCTTAGATTTTGGAAGACATCTTTACTCACATTTCTCTTACTTCAAGCCTCTTCTTCATCTTTGACGAGATTGTTCAGCATTCAAAAACGTATAGCTCGTAATATTATTTTTTCAAAAACGTATTGCTCGTAATATTTTTTTTCTTCAAAAATTTATTTGTGCCAATAATTTTTTTACAAAGTATTTCTGGTATTAAAACCTATTTTTACACTTTTATAATGCTTTTTACCCCAGTTTCAGGGTTAACTATTTGCTCATAGCTGGGACCCTAACAGGTGCTACCATCCCGGGTCAGGGCGGACCTGGGAACACCAGCAATTAAGAGGAGGTTCCACGCTCCTCAAAGCCTCCTGATCAGAGGCATTGTTGTTGGATGTAGTTTATCGTATTACCCAGGACGCGGATGTAGTTTATCGTCATACCCAGGACGAAAGTGATGTCAAGGTTTTTCTCGCCGATATATTTTGCCCAGGTTTCACTGCCATAAAGCAGCATACTGAGGACACATGCCTGGAATATCTTTAGTCTGGTATGCAAGGTCAGCTGACTGTTGCTCAATTTGGCCATCACTGTTGCTGCTTTGGTGATGTGTTTGTCGATTTCCATGTCAGACGATAGATCCCATTGTATATATCATAAATGTCATATTTAGTAGATAAACATGTCTGAGGAGCCATTTGCTTGGACATTAATTTTACAATTTTAAAAAAAGTCTTTAAAATAGTATAATTAATGTCCACTTGCTTAGAGATGGAAAGTCTTATTAAAGAATATGAGCTGCCAAATTGTTTTCACTTTTTTTTATATAAGAAACCTCCTTTAATACTAAGCTAAAGGAAGCCTTTATAGCAAAACAGGGTTCATTTAAAATAAAAGCATACCTGACCTGATTGTATTTATTTTTAATCATTACAAAATGCCACTAAGACGCAAGTGGCTACAGGAGGGAAAGGGAATGAAAAGACTTTAGAAGGAACTGTAAACCCAATCCGAAACCAAAACAAGGGATAAACCTCTATTCCTGCACAAAAGACAGTACAGGAATGTGAACCAAGTTAAAGTTAAAATTTAAAAAAAAAAAATGAAGGCTCAATTCCTGTCAGGAGGTACATTTTCTTTAATAAGATTTTCAAGTTCTTGGCCAATAGATATTAATCTTACCGGGTTTTTTTTTTGGTTTTTTTACTGGTAAATATAATAATCTCCAGAAGATTAACTATGCATCTAAATAATTCTAGCTCCATTAAACAACATATGTCACATACTGTTTCCCTTCTGCAATCTGATATACGTAAAATACTTATAGTTAATACTAAAATTATAGATAAACATACAGACATTAGACGCCTTAAAATTTTAGAAGCATTACATATTAAAAGCAAAAGACCTCTTATTAATCGTATAGATTACAATATTTCTGGAAACATCCTACAATGTTTATAATATATTTAAATAGTTTATATTTATATTAACGTATTCTTCGATCTTTTGGCTTGTATAATAAAAATCTTTTTCACGCCGTCACATGATTAAAAATCATGCATGTGATAACATCATCGCATCTTTTAAAATTTAACGCTTATTTAGTTTGTAAAAAAAATGTAGCAACATGATTCTACTACATGACAATTAGCAAATGTTTTTAAAAAATTTTGACTAAAATAATTTTGACCCTGGAGATGAACAATGATGTTCGAAAGTACTAGGTTATCGTACGGACAATTTTTATTTCGATATCATTTTCAAATAAAAAGTCTCATTAGAAAATATGAGAAAATTCAAAAGAAAATATGCAGGACGATGTTGTCTTTAACATTCAATACAACATGTTTAAAAGAAAAGTTGCTGCCAAATTACACATTACCTGGCTTGAGGCATTCGGATGTCTAGTCGCACTGAGGAGCTGTGATACAGCGAAACAGTACTGTCTGTGAATGACATATATATATATATATATATATATATATATATATATCTCCAGGTAAAATGAGAACAAATGGTGTATAATTCCACTGTCCATAGGCTCAATACAAAGTAAAGCTAAATATTATTTATTTTAGGATATTAAAACAAAAAGGTGACATGTTTTTAATATCCTAAAATAAATTGTGTGTATGTGTGTGTGTGTGTGTGTGTAAGTGGACATCGAAGTCAACACCCAGAGGTGCCAGACCGTTTTATGGTAAGCACAATCATCAGGCCATATGCACATTTTATTTACATATTCTCTATCCCTTTAACCCATAAATATAACATTGCTTAAACTTTTATTATTATATAATGTGTGTGTGTGTGTGTGTGTGTGTGTGTGTGCATGCATGTATATATGTATATTCTTTTTAAAATATTGGCCTCATATTTTCTAACCCATTCCAATCACCAATGTTTTGGGAGATGAGGAATTATTATTATTATTATAGACTGATTTATTTGGACAAGAGTCCTTATTCTAAGATCTAATAACCTATTCAGTAGGCCTAGCATAGAAATAAGAGCCATCAGTTTACAAAGAAAAAAGATTTGGCCTATGACTTAAAAATTCCACTAATTTGACACTTTCTTATGGCTGAATTATGTAACCTTCTCACCTCAGATATACAAATAGATTCTTCCAATTTAGCTGGGTTCTATAAATGAACGGGATTTTATTGCCTAGAAAGCTTTTGTCAGAGGGATCTATATTGGTTGGAGCTTTTTAATTGTAGCAGAATATAATTAAAAATCAAACAAAAATAAAAGATATTGGCCTCAGCATATAAGAATAGACCAAAATACGAAGAGGAGGAATATGACTGATGGAAAAAAGAATTGGAAATATCGCAACTGATGACAGACCTGGATAAGGAATAAACAAATACTGACAGTAAATTTATCACTTACTGGTAAAATCCAAGAATGTCTTTAAATTATAAAGTAGAGGATTTAAATTGGGAGAATGGAATGGACATTTTGATAGCTGCACTGGATGATTTATAGATGAAAGAATCAAAAAGATTCTGCTTATGAGGCATTTAAAAGCTTTGATAGTATTTTTCAAAGGCAGGAGATAATGTACATATCAGATTATATTATGGAATTTGGCCAAAGATATCCCCCAAAGTATGAAATATGACTTTGTTTGATACAGTGTTGACATGGAATAATTTCAGAGTCTTGAGAAAGTGTTAGCTGTTTGTTCTGTTCTCAAGAATGCTGGTGAGCATTTATCCTCACTGAAATATTGCCTCTTTCGTCATCTTAGTGTCATTATTTGAGTGTATCAAATCCAGAACTCACCAACCATGATGAACAGATGTTCCTTCAGGTAGACCCCATGTCTTGAGCGCCTATTGGGAACACATATATACAATTCCATAACAGATGAAGTCTCTTTTTCATCTATGATGAGATTGTTCAGCATTCACTGCTATATAGGAGTACAATGTTATATAACATTTCAGTACTCTTTTCTTTGTGTCTGGATAAGAAAAAAAAATAACAGTAAATTTATCACTTACTGGTAAAATCCAAGAATGTCTTTAAATTATAAAGTGGAGGATTTAAATATGACTTTGCTTGTTACAGTATTGACATGAAATATTTCCAAAGTCTTGAGAAAGTGTTAGCGCTATTTGCCTTGTTCTCAAGAATGCTGGTGAGCATTCATCCACATTCAAATATTGCCCCTGCTTTTTGTTTCCTTAGTGTCATTAGAAAACACTGAGTGTATCAAACCCAGAACTCACCAATCATGATGAACAGATGTTCCTTCAGGCAGACCCCATGTCATGAGCGCCTAAAGATGCTGGAAAAATGGTCAGTTCCCTCTATGGCTCTAGCAATTGCTTGACTCCACCTGCTATGGAGTATTGCTGCTATATATGGTCAGGAGCTCCTCAGTCTTAACTTTCCTGTTTCGATATAGTTAAGAAATGTCTCGACGTCCTTGAGGGTGATGAATTGTTTCCTACCTTACAACCCCTTTCCCACAAGCAAGATATTGCAGGCCTCTTGCTGTTCTATCGCTATTTCCATAAGAAAATGTTCAGACAAAGTACATTCTTTAGTTCCACCAGTTCTAACCTTCACAGCTAAGACCCCCGCCATGCCACGCACACTGTAATGAATGACCCTCAATCTCTTCGCATTCCAGTGGGGAGATGTAACTTCCACTCAAGCAACTTCTTCTTATGAACTGCTGCTTTGTGGAACTGGCTCCCAAGTGGATGCTTCATTGATCATTACAATCTTATTCTGTTCATATCTAGTTTTAACCATTATCTTCCCCACATATTCCCATAAACTGTGATTTTACTCTGTAACCATCTACCTTGAGTGACTCTCAGGCATTGCACAGGGTGAACATCAATGTAAAAAAAATGTGGTTGATGATCATTTCACTAAAAGTAACATCATGAGTGATGAACAATATGGCTTTCACTAATGAGGTTTTAATTGCCATTTCATACAGAATTCCCTGTCCTTGTAGCTCTTGTAGGTGGTCTCTCCTAATCCCTGTGCTGCCAACCATTTACACAAACTCATTACGTAGGTTATGTGCTATTTTCCTGTCCCTCCTGCCTTCAGTGTGTCCTGTGAGTATCAAATTTTCCAAGCCCTTTCTTCTCTGTCCCTCCTGTCTGTCCTTTGAGTATCAAATTTTCCAAGCCTCTTTCCTGTCACTCCCCCTTTGTCTGTTCGTTGAGTATCAAATTTTCAAAGCCACTTTCCTGTCCCTTTTGCCTTCAGTCTGCCCTGTGAGTTTTAAATTTTCCAAGCCCTCTTTCCTGTCACTCCTGCCTTCAGTCTGTCCTTTGAGTATCAAATTTTCTAAGCCACTTTCCTCTGTCCCTCTTGCCTTCAATCTCTCCTGTGAGTATCAAATTTTCCAAGCCTTCTTTTTCCTGTCCCTATTGGCTTCAGTTTGTCCTGTGAGTATCAAATTTTCTAAGCCCTCTTTCCTCATTATGTGCTCTAGAAATTTTAGCTGTTTCTTCTTGATGTTACGTATGTGCATCCTTTTTGTTTCCATTTTCTCTCAAACTTTGTCATTGCTCACATGTTCCATCCATGGTATTCTCAAGCATCCTTCTGTAGAATCACATTTCTGTTGCTTCAAGTCTCTTCTTCTGTGAGGAAATTGTCCAGCATTCACTGCCAAATAAAAGGACCGATATTGCATAACAGTTCACTTCTCTTTTCTTTGTTTCTAATGAGATTTTCCTATTTCACTTTTTTATTCTCTTCCACCGACTGAGTACTATCCATTTTACCCCTCCTATTTTTAGCCTCCCCTTTAATCAGTTTTACTCTCTCAACAATTCCCCCCCCCCAACCCCAACACTCCCCCCCGGTTGCGCATTTGCATCTTCGAAATCTGTTTATTGCATTTCTCGATTATTTGCCTCTAACCTTTCCTTTCTCAATCTTATTCTCGCTTCTTTTCTCTTTCGTCTTCAATTTTGGTCCCTGTGAGTTTCACTTTTTCCAAACCCTCTTATTTACCCTAGAAATTTAAACTGTCTTTTTCTGCTATTAAGTATAACTGTCCTTTCCGTTCCCATTAGCGTTGCTCATATGTTTAGTCCATAGTATTCTCAGTATCTTTCTGTAGAACCACATTTCTATTGCTTCAAGACTCTTCTTCGTCTGTGAGGAAGTTGTCCAGCATTTACTGTCCTATAAGAGGACTGATATTGCATAAGCAATTCAGCACTCTAAGCTTTGTTTGTAACAAAATTTTCTTGTTTCTGGAAGGCATCTTTCTCTATTCTGATGTATGAAATGAGATATTTCACAGCAGTTCAGTACCCTTTTCTTTGTTTCTAATGAAATTTTCCTGTTTCTTAATACTTTGCTTAGTTTCTGGAAGGCATCTTTCTCTATTCTGATGTATGAAAAGAGATATTTCACAGCAGTTCAGTACCCTTTTCTTTGTTTCTAATGATATTTTCCTGTTTCTCTTCCACTGACTGACTACCATCCACTTTTCTCTTCAAATTTTTAGCCCCCCTTTTAAACGCCTTTAATCACTCAACAATTACACCCCCTAACCACATTCTCCAGTTGTACATTTCTCACTTTCAATATGTCAAAACTTCCCAGCCATCTTTTCTAAAATTTAAAAATTTTTCTTTCTAATTTTGGAAACTTGTTAGGTAGGTTATGCACTGTTTTTCTCTCTCCCTCTTGCCTTCAATCTACTCTGTGTGTATTAAATTTTCCAATCCCTCTTTCCTCATTATGTGCCCTAGAAATTTCAACTCTGATGCTGAGTATCAGTGTGGCTTTGGTTTTCATTTTCTCTCGGACTTCATCATTGCTCAAATGTTCTGTCGATGGTATTCTTAGCATTCTTCTGTAGAACCACATTTCTGTTGCCTAAAGTCTTCTTCATCTTTGATATTTTCCAGCATTCACTGATATTACATAACAGTGATGGATTGCTTTTGTCTGATTTTTGGATATATCCAAAATGGTGTGAAATCAACTGCAAAAATTCTGAAGTGTTGATACACCATCCACACCTATATTCAAGAGACTGGCTAAGACCACCTGCAGAGGGACGCTGAGCCAACATGCATTCCTGTGATGTCATTCTTCCCACTGCCTCTTAGAATCCAAGCATTGTCTTCTAATCGGATGAATAACAGAAAGAAATGTTCCTTTTTGTTGATACCATTTTCTGTTCACTGTTTCTGATTAATTTTTCCTGTTTCTTAATACTTTGCTTAGCTTTTGGAAGGCAACTTTTGCTATCCCAACGTGCCTTTGGATTTCAGTGTTACACTTTTCGTCCTCTGTTCAAATACTTTCAAGATATTTAAATTGTTGTACTTATTTGATTTTGTTATCTCCAATTTGTATTTTTCATATGGGGGGGGGTCCCTTTTGCTAACATCCATGTCTTCTGTCTTCTTGCAATTGATGTTTAATTCTTTCTATTCTCTTTCCTTCAAGGTTTAATCCTTTCCATTCTCTTTCCTCCAAGGTTTTATCCTTTCCATTCTCTTTCCTTCAAGGTTTAATCCTTTCTATTCTCTTTCCTCCAAGGTTTTATCCTTTCCATTCTCTTTCCTTCAAGGTTTTATCCTTTCTATTCTCTTTCCTTCAAGGTTTTATCCTTTCCATTCTCTTTCCTTCAAGGTTTTATCCTTTCTATTCTCTTTCCTTCAAGGTTTTATCCTTTCTATTCTCTTTCCTTCAAGGTTTTATCCTTTCCATTCTCTTTCCTTCAAGGTTTTATCCTTTCTATTCTCTTTCCTTCACGGTTTTATCCTTTCCATTCTCTTTCCTCCAAGGTTTTATCCTTTCTATTCTCTTTCCTTCAAGGTTTTATCCTTTCCATTCTCTTTCCTCCAAGGTTTTATCCTTTCTATTCTCTTTCCTTCAATGTTTAATCCTTTCTATTCTCTTCCCTTCAATGTTCAATCCTTTCTATTCTCTTTCCTCCAAGGTTTTATCCTTTCCATTCTCTTTCCTTCAATGTTTAATCCTTTCTATTCTCTTCCCTTCAATGTTCAATCCTTTCTATTCTCTTTCCTTCAATGTTTAATCCTTTCTATTCTCTTTCCTTCAATGTTTAATCCTTTCTATTCTCTTTCCTTCAATGTTCAATCCTTTCTATTCTCTTCCCTTCAATGTTTAATCCTTTCTATTCTCTTCCCTTCAATGTTTAATCCTTTCTATTCTCTTTCCTTCAATGTTCTATCCTTTCTATTCTCTTCCCTTCAATGTTTAATCCTTTCTATTCTCTTTCCTTCAATGTTTAATCCTTTCTATTCTCTTCCCTTCAATGTTCAATCCTTTCTATTCTCTTTCCTCCAAGGTTTTATCCTTTCCATTCTCTTTCCTCCAAGGTTTTATCCTTTCTATTCTCTTTCCTTCAATGTTTAATCCTTTCTATTCTCTTTCCTTCAATGTTCAATCCTTTCTATTCTCTTCCCTTCAATGTTTAATCCTTTCTATTCTCTTCCCTTCAATGTTCAATCCTTTCTATTCTCTTTCCTCCAAGGTTTTATCCTTTCCATTCTCTTTCCTCCAAGGTTTTATCCTTTCTATTCTCTTTCCTTCAAGGTTTTATCCTTTCCATTCTCTTTCCTCCAAGGTTTAATCCTTTCCATTCTCTTTCCTTCAAGGTTTTATCCTTTCCATTCTCTTTCCTTCAATACTGTAAGGGTTCTTTTACGTTCCTTTGTATATCTGCTAACAACACTACGATGCTTAGAAAATCACTATAATCAAAGGATGTTGTGAATATCATGGATTGGGCATGTGAATAGTAAGGAAGAATTAAGGGAAATGCAAACAAAAAGGATAATACTTTTACAAACAGAGGCAGTTGAAATTTCTAGAACCCATAATGAAGAAAGAGGGCTTGGAGAATTTGACACCCATAAGACATACTAAATGCCAGAGGGCAGAAGAAAACTGCAAGTAACCTATTGAATATGCTTGTGTTGGTTAGCAGAAGTTGGAGGTATGCTTTGGCTTGCTTTGGTTTGTTTTATGGCATATCAACCTCAATGGGTTATTTAATGCTGACAAGATTGCTGGTGATATTTTTTCTTCAAAATCTAACTTTCTTCTTCATCTGTTATGAAATTGTTCTGCATTCACTGCCATATCAGACGACAAAGTACTCGTTTCTTTGCTTCTCATGAAATTTTCCTGTTTCTTAATACTTTGCTTAGTTTCTGGAAGGCATCTTTCTCTATTCTGATGTAAGAAATGAGATATTTTACAGCAATACAGCACTCTTTTCTTTGTTTCTAATGAAATTTTCCTGTTTCTTCATACTTTGCTTAGCTTTGGACAAGAACTGGATTTTGTTGTCTTCAAAGCCTTTTTTGGTGCTGCCAAAGGAATCTATGTTACTTGTTACATGGACATTGGTAGATTTATACTAATTAAACTACAGGTAAGTGTGAAGTCTTTGACAGTGGCTCAGTTTAAAAAGCAGGAAAGTAGCATTAGTTTACACTATTTTCATTCAGACTATTCAGTTTGTTACTGTTATCCCAATGATTTGATTGATGTGCTTTCCAGGCTTCATCAGATGTTCTGCTGCTTACCTCAAACAAATTGCCCTACAGATATAACCTATTTGATAATTAGTTAAGAAAATTAAGCTGCCTGGTTGTTTTGAGTTCAGTCTCTTGTTTAGGTAGTCAAAAGAATCATCTATTATGGTTTTAAAAGTTAAATGACATCACTAAGATGAATTTTAAAAAATGTTTTTATTTAGAGCAAGGTTCGTCTATTGCAAGGCCTCGGGGCCACACAAGCTAGAAGCAATTTGTGCATATACGAGTGAATGACAATGGTTAACCCTAGCCTTGAAAAAGTTTAAATTTAAGTGATTGGAGAAACATCTTGGGTGTTGTTTGGTTTACGGCATATCAACCTCAATGGCTTATTTAATGTCGACAAGATTTTTTTTTCTTTCTTCAAAAATATATTGCTGGTATTAAAACCTATTTTTACACTTTCATAGTGTTTTGATCCCAGTTTGGGGGTTAACTATTTACCCATAGCTGGGACTCTAACAGGTGCTACCACCCCGGGTCAAGGTGGACCTAGGAACACCAGCAATAGAGGTGGTTCCACGCTCCTCAAAACCTCCTGATCAGAGGCCTTGCTGCTGGACATAGTTTATTGTCTTACCCAGGATGGCACTAACAGGTGCTACCACCCCAGGTCAGGGTGGACCTGGGAACACCAGCAATTAAGAGGTGGTTCCATGCTCCTCAAAACCTCCTGATCAGAGGCATTGCTGTCAGATGTAGTTTATAATCTTACTCAGTATGTGGACAAGTGGGAGTTGGTTCCACAGAGCAGTGAGTCACAAGAATCTGTTAGAGTGGAACTTACTTCTAACCAATGGAATATGGTGGGAATTTGGGTGGTTTGCTACTATGTAAGTGGCATAGTGTGTCCTTGCCCTTGAATTGGTGGAACCAGAGAATGTAGTTCATCTGAGCACTTTCCATGGAAGTAGCGATAGAGCTGTGAGAGGCTTTCTGCATCCAGCCTGTCAGAGAGAGGTTGGCGGGTGGAGAATAATTCATCACCCACAAGAGCTTGGAGACAGTTTTGGACTATCGAGGCTGGAGTGAGGTCTGGGCAGGTCCCGCCCAAATATGACAACAGAATTCAGTCTACATAACTGATGTAAGTTATCTACCCTGTCATGGATAGCCGAATGAGAAGAAACTATCCCTGTTGATTGAGTAAAGGGTTCAGTTCAAAATTCCTGGAAGCCATCTGTAGAAAACTAGATAGTATAATAATAAAAATGTTATCAAGATAAATATACTAGTTGGAATAAATCAGTACCTAAGTCCAGTGACTGCTTTTGTTTGCCCCCATATCACTTTTCAAACAATGTTGTTTATTATGTTATTTTATTATGTCTAAAGAAGTGGTTCACAACCGATTTTTGGCCATGCCCCCACTTTGGAATTTCTAAAACACTGATGCCCCCCCACCCCAAACTTGTAATATTTAATTCTTACATATTCAAAATCTTATTGTAATTCATATGAAGGAATCTTAAAAGGCCATTAACTTGGTCCCCAAACAAGCCTCCAAAAGAGCATGGCGTCCATGAAAGAGAAAAATTAAAAAAACAAAAAGACAGTCAAATATAACCATGCCCCACCGATAGGACATGTGTCCCACGTTGGGAATCATTGTCTTACAGATAAAGAATATGGCTAACATAATAGACATGATGTCCAACAGAAGAAGGCTGAGAATACCGTAGACTGAACATATGTTCAACTAGGATGTTTGAATCTAAATTGACAATGAATAGGACATTTTTTGCTTAAGATGGCACTTAAGATTTCTCTGACCCATAAGGAAGTTATAATATAAATATATAATAGAGAACTGAAAGGCAGAAATATGAAATTATTTGAATGAAAGTTTATTCTGCAATGTACTTTGATCATTTTAATCATGAAATAATAATGCAAAATGAAATTTAAGTTCACATCGGTATAGTAAGCCGAAAGGTGCACATCCTGTGAATGCTCCCCAAAATATTACCATGCACCTCATGTTGAGAATCATTGCTCTAATCTGTATAACGTAAATACGTTACTTATGGTTTTACTATCGATATGCATTGTAAACCAGTAAGAAGGTGCTTGTCAATGGTCAAGAATTAATACAAACGTTATTTACAGATGTAACATTGTAAGTAATGGTAATTTTTACACATTAAGAGTTGCGCTATACACAGGTAATTCTGGTGCCATCTCCTGTAATATTTAATTCTTACATATTCAAAATTTTCCTGCAATTCACGAGAAAGAAGCTTAAATGGCCATTAACTTGGTCCCCAAACAAGCCTCCAAAGAGCATGGCGTCCATGAAAGAGAAAAATTTAAAAAAAAAAAAGACAGTCAAATCTATATAGTTTCAAAACATAAAATAGAGAACTGAAAGGCAGAAATATAAAATATTTGAATGAAAGTTTATTCTGTAATATACTTTGATCATTTTAATCATGAAATAATGCTAAATAAAATTTATTGAGGGAGTCTCCCCTTTTCACACAAATGGACTCAACCAGGGTATACATATACTACTACCAGTGAATACCCGATCAGTGAAGGAGTCGAGATGGAACGACACAAGAGTAGTAGAGTTCAGTAGTAGTAAAGTAAGTCGCACACAGAGACGGTGGCAAGTGTCACAGTTAGCGAGCACGTAGACTCAGTAAGGAGCCATACCGCTATACTTCAATACCAAGACTGTATATATATATTATTGCTACTAACCCGCATTCCTGGATCTACTAACCCGTATTACCAGTTTGTATTATTACTTTAATACATTTATTTTCCTTATCCATTCCTGGCGTTTGTTATTCATTGATATCGGATTTCATTCCGGAATCCACAACAAATTGGTGACGAGGAATTCGAACTAACACGGGGATGAAATCGAAACAATATTCTCCCTCATTGTCCACAGCAAATTGACGACAAGGAATTCGAACACACATAGAAAGGAAATCAAAATAATATTCTCCCTCGTTGTCCACAACAAATTGATGACGAGGTATTCGGACTCACACAGAAAAAAAACAAAAAACAAAAGTCTCCTTCACTGTTTTTTGCCAGTGTCCACAACAACTTGGCGACAAAAGATTTACGAAGACTAAAATATGGAAAAGCGTGTTTTTGGTAAGACATTTATCATGGAGGATTTTAAAAATATTTTAGTAGAACTTGTAAAATGCCAAAATGAACAGCAATTACAACTCCAGGAAAGAATGGAAGAAAAATGGCAAAAACAATTACTACAAATGCAGGAACAAATATTAAAGGTAGTGGGTAACAAACAACAAAATATCTTAAAAGAGGCGATTTTTTCCCAAGACGCAGTGGGGAATATGATAGAAACTTTCAAATACTCTCTAGAAGAGGATAAAAATTCCGGGGATTATTTTAGATGTCATGAAGACATGTTAAACTTCAATTGTCAAAACTGGACAGAAGCAAAGAAGCTACGTCTGTTGCTCAGAAAATTAGGAACAGAGGAATACACAAAATTTGTGGATTACGTTTGGCCAAAAAAAATGAACGAATTAACGTTTGACGAAGCAGTTACATGTCTTACAGAGCTTTTCAAAAACGTCACTCTTTCACAAGAGGTGGTAATGTCTTAACCTGGTAAAGGGCGAAAATGAGGACTATTCCACGTTTGCCGCAATCGTGAATAAACATTGCGATGACTTCAAGTTGGCAGAATTAACACCGGACAATTTCAAATGTCTCATCTTTGTTCAAGGGTTAGTCTCAGCAAAAGATAGTGAAATGCCCAAAGAATGCTTTCAAAACTACAAAATGAACCTACAACAATTATCAGAAGATTGCCAAAAATGCCTGAGTATAAAGAAAGACTTGAAGAACATTGAGGAGTCAGGAGTATCACATATACGTAAGTTAAACAAAAGTTTACGTTCTTCACACTCCCCGGAAAGAAAACAAAAATTCTATAAGGGAAAAAGGACAACATATAGGGCAAATTATGATGAAAATAGAAGCAAATATAAGCCCCCCCCCCCCATCTGCATGTTATCGATGTGGAGGACTCCACTGGAATAAGGTTTGCCGTTTTAAATATAAAAACTGTCTTGTGTGTGGAAAAATAGGGCACAAGGCATCCCAATGTAGGAATATAAGAGCTACTAGGATGCATGACGAAGACAATACCAACATAAGGAAATATGTGGAACTTAAAATCTTAAATAAAAAGATAAAATTGCAACTAGCCTCGGGTTCTGATCTAACGATAATTAACCTACAGACATGGAAAAAGCTTAACAGACCAACCATGTTACATACACAAAAAATTGCTAAGTTGGTGATGGGAAAGCGTATAAAATTCAAAGGAGAAATAATCGTAAATGTTAAATTTCACGGGAAAACAAGAAAACTCAAGATATACGTAATGAAAGATACAGAATATCTGGTGGGCACAGACTGTATGCAAAAGTTTGATGTATGGGATTCACCTATCAGCTCATTTTGTAAGGGTGCAGCTAGAATTGAATTGAAAGAAAATGTCCAACCTGTATGTTAAAAGAAGCAAAACGTGCCATTTGCTACCACAGATGAAAACAGTAAAGAGTTATACAAGGCAGTAAAGGAACTACCTGTGACCTTGTGAGAGGTAAGAAAAGTGAAAAAGGATGAATTTATTCAGAGGACGAAGGAAAAAATAAATAAAAACCAGTATACACCGAGAGCACTCAAGAGATAATTCAAACAAGAATGGGTCTATTCCAGTAACAATATGGCTTATGAGGAACCAAATACAATAATTAACAGACTAGGAAACGTGATGTACACAAAAGGCGAAAAATTTACCGACAGAAAACAGACTGACCAAATACAAAAAAGACGGGTTGAAGAGCTAAGCTCGTAACCCACAGAAAATGACGAGTCGATGGAGGCGATCTTTGACGTTTTTGAGATTCAAAGACCACAAGAAGACACAGAAATTGGAAAGACTAGCAGGAAGAGGAAATTTACGGTGCCTCTAATTGTCAAGCATAATAGAAAGGAAAAGATATTAACTCCCCCAAAAGGGATTTAAGGAGGGGGTATTGAGAGGTCTCCCCTTTTCACAGTAATGGACTCACCAAAGGTATACATATACTACTGCCAGTGAATACCCGAACAGTCAAGTAGGAGTCAAGACGGAACGACAGAAGAGTAGTAGAGTTCAGTAGTAGTAGAGTAAGTCACACAGAGACAGCGGCAAGCGTCACAGTTAGCGAGCATGTAGACTCAGTCATACCGCGATACTTCAATACCAAGACTATATATATATATATATATATATATATATATATATATATTAGTGCTACTAAC
>OZ038511.1:12894755-12914755 GCA_964036315.1 Acanthosepion esculentum
ATGTCTATGTATATATATATATATATATATATATATATATAGATATGTCTATGTATATATACATATATATATATAGATATGTCTATGTATATATACATATATATATATAGATATGTCTATGTATATATACATATATATATATATAGATATGTCTATGTATATATACATATATATATATATAGATATGTCTATGTATATATACATATATATATATATAGATATGTCTATGTATATATACATATATATATATATATATAGATATGTCTATGTATATATACATATATATATATAGATATGTCTATGTATATATACATATATATATATAGATATGTCTATGTATATATACATATATATATATAGATATGTCTATGTATATATACATATATATATATAGATATGTCTATGTATATATACATATATATATATAGATATGTCTATGTATATATACATATATATATATAGATATGTCTATGTATATATACATATATATATATAGATATGTCTATGTATATATACATATATATATATAGATATGTCTATGTATATATACATATATATATATAGATATGTCTATGTATATATACATATATATATATAGATATGTCTATGTATATATACATATATATATATATAGATATGTCTATGTATATATACATATATATATATATAGATATGTCTATGTATATATACATATATATATATATAGATATGTCTATGTATATATACATATATATATATATAGATATGTCTATGTATATATACATATATATATATATATAGATATGTCTATGTATATATACATATATATATATATATAGATATGTCTATGTATATATACATATATATATATATAGATATGTCTATGTATATATACATATATATATATATAGATATGTCTATGTATATATATATATATATATAGATATGTCTATGTATATATATATATATATATATATATATATATAGATATGTCTATGTATATATATATATATATATATATAGATATGTCTATGTATATATATATATATAGATATGCATCTATAAGGGGAGGTCTTCCAAGATTAAAAGAGTGAATTGTAAATTTAGTCTATATTTAATTTGAATAAAGTGTTTATTTTATGTTTCATCTGTTTTTCGAGGAGGTGGCCCTCGGCATCACCAAATCTCTGCACACCACTGTATAAACCCCCAACCCGGAGGTCAGTCTACTTCTTAAGCTTTTCAGTTTCTTTATATTATGGTCAACAGGAACGACCACATCAGAGGTGGGCATGCAATCAAGGAGATGGCCGTGAGCATAACCAGACCTCCTCACATCACTATATATACGATAGGGTAAGGAAAAAATAGGAAATGTTTAGCAATCTAACATGTTTCTCTTTCATTAAACTTCATCAGAGAATGAGATTAGAAAAAGAAAGATAAAAACTGATATTTGTAAATATTCTGTTGCTTGTTTTTCATTGGTTAAAGAAACAAAAATTAAAAATATCCGATTTCGTCTACATCCCTCATCATCTGATGAAGCTTTAATAAAATCGAAACATTAGATTCATAAACATTTATTTGTTCCTTCACCTATAATGTTGACAGATTCAGATTTGCATTTGACCCCAATTTGTGTGTGTGTGTATATATATATATATATATATATATATATATATATATATATATATATATATATAACCATTCTTTGGAGGATGGCTTGCCACAAGATAAACAGGCACAGATACCCTAGGCATGAATTAAATTATGCAAAACATTACTTATATAATAAATAGACGGTAATCCTAGACAGCTGTTTTAGCAACTGATAGACACATTTGATGGTTAGACAAGCAATTTGTATGACTTCAACCAAATATACAGTTATGTATAAAATTCCTATTGTGTATAATATATATTTAATCTAAATTTTTTTATACCACAGAATTTATATATTGTTTTAGTATACTAATAAATTTATTTTAGTCCTTGCTCCTTACCCACCCATCACACACTTTTACAGTTTCACCGTTTATGATAAATATTTTTTGTTGTATTATTTTGTAGTATACACTCCTCCATTTTTAAAACAAAATTTTTATATATATATATATATATATATATATATATATATATATATATATATATATATATACTTAGTTGTATGGATGTGAGTTTGTAATGCTAGGTTTCCTGACTTTGCGATCCTCAGTCTGATCAATGTTTAAGGAATGCAAATAGCGTGAAACCCAGGGTCACAAACTCACATCAATCCAACTAAATATGTTAGCTTTATCATTGATATTGAGCTTTTTTTCAATAAGTACCACATATATATATATAGGGTGACCCCAAAAATCGGGAAATTTTGGAAGGGCGTATTGCCAGACATGAGCAAGTGACAACACTGCGAAACAGTGACCTTGAGCAAGTAAACATTTTGCCATTTTAGTAACGAGAATGAAATTCACAGTATCCCAGCTGAGATGTTGCAGCAGTCAATGAGGAATCTCAACAGCAGATTTCAAGAATGCATTCGTACAGGAGGACGCCATCTATACAGGACCTAATTTTAAAAAAATGAAAATTCCATCATTGTTTCTTAAATGGCATGTTTTAAGGTTTCAATTACTATGAATTAAATATTTTTCTTCCATCACTCTTGGTTTTATTGGATTGTTAAAAAGTTCCTGCTTTTTTTGGGTCACCATATATATATATATATATATATATATATATATATAAGCTGACACTGAGATATCTGTCTATATTTGTGAGATGAGGGATTATGTACACTATTTACATTATTCAGACTATTGTTCTCATCTTTGTTGCCATATTTATCACAACGTTTCGGCTGTTGTATGCTCTGGCTTTCTTCAGGTGTTTGGAATGTCAAACTGAACCTTTCACTTCGCTCACCGGGGCAGATCGCTCCAGCTCCACATGCCATGTCTAATGGATGTCAACTGTTATCTACCTGGTTAAGGCAGTCAAGAACTTGGAGAGAGAAATTAACAGGAGATAATTGACATCTATTAAACATGGCACACTGTGCCCTGTTGAGCAAATTTGAGGGTTCGGTTTGACATTCCAATCATCTGGGGAGGGCCGGAACATTCAACGGGCGAAATGTTGTGATAAATATGGCAACAAAGATGAGGACAATAGTCTAAATAATGTAAATAGTAGACACTGAGGTCAACATCGACAATAGTTTGTTTCACGCTTCAGCACAATCTTCAGGCCATTGTATTGAAACATTGTTATATTTTGTGCTAATCGGAATATATGCTTGAAAAACAAGGTGGATAAAATAAAGGTTTATTGTAAAAACCAATACAATAAGAATAAAGGTAACAGTTATGCACAAGGTCGTCGGAAGTCAATCCAGTGGCAAGTGCTACTATTGGAAGGGTGGTAGTTCTTCTGTAAGTCTGAGTCATACTCAACAGATTCCAGCTAGACTCTGTAGTCTGTTAAGTTACAGATACTTATAGGCAGTTACTACCTGTAGTGTAGTCACACATGAGGGGGTGACAGGTTATTCCTTTACATTTAACATGAAGCAGACTGTCGTCACTTGGTGTTGACCTCAGTGTCCATATATATACTGTGTGTGTGTGTGTGTGTGTGTGTGTGTTAGAAAGCCCTGACTCAAAAAGCAGAATGAAAACAACAAAATGTTATGAGGCATCACCAAAATTTAACCTTCAAAATAATGTCCATCATTCTCGACAATCTTCTGCCAGTGATCAGCCAGAATCCGAATCTGTTCCAGTCCACTGGCTTTGAATTAAAAAAAATGTAACAAGCTGCCTTCACTTCATCCTCAAAAGTGTTGAATCGCTGATCGTGGCAGAAGTGTGCCATCAAGCAGAACTGGCCATAATCACTTAGAGAAGCATTGGGATTGAATGGTAGATGTGGAAGAATTTCAACACTGTGTTTGAACATCTTTTTAGTCAACCTAGTAGTGTGGCCTCACATCATCTTGCAGAATCAAAGCTTGACCTCCTATTGTCCTCATCTTTGTCACCATATTTATTACAACATTTTGACCGTTGTACACTCCGGCCTTCTTCAGGTGGTTGGACAATGGCTGAAACGTAATAAATATGGTGACAAAGATGAGGACAATAGTCCGAATAATGTAAATAGTGTACATAATACCTCATCTCAGAAATATAGACACATATATATATATATATATATATATATATATATATATGTGTGTGTGTGTGTGGGGGGGGAGTATCACTTTTTGAACATTCAGCAGAAAGAAGACAATTGCTTTTGTTTACATTGTGTTTTTGCCTCTTTTTTTATGAGAATTTTTTTCATTTATTTCCTCATGAGCAACGAAGTCCACAGATTCTTCTCAATCTCTTGACTTCCTCTTTCCATTTGCAAAGAGTATCTCACATAAAAGTCCCTTTATTGAATCAATATCTTCTGTCTGAACTCACAAAGAAATGTGCCACTTTCACGTGTCTTCTCTCGTAATCTATTCTGCAACAAAACCAAATCAACTTGGATATCAGTCTCTTTGGGCAAAAACTCAATCCAATCCCAAAAGGAAATCTTCTTGCTATAGCAACATGCCTGTTCCATTACAATAATGGCAAGCGTTTTCCATTTCAATGTGAAAACACAGATTCTTTAGATTTCTTCATTTTTGTAGGTTTGTTGTGTTGGTTTCTTTTGTAACTCTTTGGTAAAAGTGGGTCTATTTTGGCAGAAGTTTTTCATGTATGTATCTTTATTTGAAGACCAACATCAGTTAAGTTTTTTTTTTTTTTTTTACGGTTTACATGGTATAGAATTTATTTTTTATTGTTGATCAATATGTGATAGAAGTAGAATTTCTTTCTGTACTAATTTTCACAGATACTACACACTAATCCTAAGTAAAGGAATAGATAATTAAACTTTAATACTTGGCAATATGCAGATACTCTAACCATAAATGACAATACATATAAATAGTGCTGGCATTTTTTTTACAGTTTGCATATATATATATATATATAAATAATAAATAGATATGGATTGTACATGGCCTTTCAACAAAGGAAAATCTAAACAAATTTAACTTAACACTTTGTTGGAAGATTAGGAAAAACTGGTTCAGAACTAAGGCCATTTATAATACAAATATATATATATATATATATATATATATATATATATATATATATATATATATATATATGTCTGTCTGTCTGTCTGTGTCTGTCATCCCCAGACAGACTGTTTCACAGCTCATCAGTGTGGTTAGAAATCCTGTTTAATGGATGCCAGTTATCAGTTATCTCCTGTTAATTACTCAAGGACACATGGAACAGTGGATAAAGGCGTGCATTAGATCCAGTGACAGGACCCAAAGAGTGTGAGTTCAATACCTGGTTAAGGCAGTGCAGAACTTTGAGAGGGGAATTAACAGAAGATAACTAATAACTGACATACATGGAATATGGAATTAGAACAGTCTACCCCAGTGAGCGAAATAAAAGGTTCAGTTCAACATTCTAACCACCTGAAGAAGGCCGGAGCATATGACAACTGAAACGTTGTAATAAATATGGCGACAAAGATGAGGACAATAGTCCAAATAATGTAAATAGTGTACATAATACCTCATCTCAGAAATATAGACACAGTCTTTCTTGTATATTTTTTTTATACATTTGTGTAATGAGTTTCCTGATAATTTAGTTGGAAAATCAAAGAAGTATCTTAGAATTTTCTTGAATTTTCATTGAATGTTAAGAGATGAATGTTACCACTGTGGCCTGAAAAGGAAAAGAGACAAAATCTTTGTTGACTCAGGTGTTGATGACCTGTCTGATCGTGAGAATGTTTGTGTGTGTGTAGAGGAGAAAAGTGGTTTAGAAAGAGTGAATTAATGATAATTATAATTGTAAAATTATTATTATGATTATTTTTGATATTATAACTTTTTGTAGATACAACAAAAGGAAAAGTTGGAAATTTTCCAATTTATTTCCATGAAACATTCACTTTCCCAAATTATAGTTTATAATTTCAGTTCAGAAACAAAAAGCAAGTGTCAGTTTAAAATGATGCCAGGATGATAAGGATTCCCAAATAAATTAAGTCAGGAGCCCCAATTTGAACATCTGGCGCTGAGGTCACCAACTATCATATCATATCTATAGCAGCTTTCTTCGACTAGATCAATGCATTAAAATTAACTTGCAAAAACTAAATTCGGCAGAGTGCACAGACACTATACTAATCTTAGTCAAAGCACAGATATATACGTAAATAAGCAGAGCATTTTTTATGGGTACTCTGCTAGTTATATTTACATAAGGAATACAGAGAAAAAAAATTAGTTTTTATTTATAATTTGATTACACGTCTGAATTCAGACTCTCCAGCACATATCTATATATTTCAATACTCTTATTTATACCTACCTACCTATGGTATGTGTGATACATTACTCCCCAAAGATTCATATTCCTCTCTAAATTTTTTTTAAGGTTTTTAGTGTTTGTGAGAAAATAGCAATAGGAGTTTCACATCCCAAAATAAAATATTTAGGCTCGTAATTCCAAAGGTCATAAATTGGTCTCGCAAATCTGCGACTCAAAATCGGTAAAAAATTTCTCTCCTAAACTTGCAATGCACAACTACTTCCCCCCTCCCCCATAAAGAACTAAGAAATCTCCACTCCTCCGAAAAGAACTAAGAAATCCTTCCCCCGGTCATCCAAAGTAGTTCTTTTTTTTTTTTTTTTATTGGGGTAAAAAATGTGATAAAATTACCATATTTTGAGGCCTCACCTGCTCTTGATCTGATTTTCTGTTTTGCCTCAGAGCACAAAGAACACAGCATTTTCTCCTTCGGTACCAGTTTCTTGTTTTCCATTATTGATTCAAGGCGCCTTACTTCTTTGATATGCCAGGATGTGGCCAAATCATGGATTCGTAATTTCCTATCCTTTGTACTTCTAAGTAATGTTTGTCCCCGTACTATCCCTTTTCACGCCCTGCTCCAACATCCATTTACATAAGATTCCTTTGTAGTATACTCGTCATTTCTATATGGCAGTCTTTGCATTCAATATGTCCTTGATTCTCCAACTACTCATGGATCCATTCATGATCCTAATGAAATTAAAAAGTGCATCAGTAAATAATTCTAAATTATATCTGATTATTAGCATTAGTCTTTTAGTCATTTGTTCTTGTTAGCAAATCTGTTTTGGGGTTTTTTATGTTTTGCTGATGGCTCAATATGCAAACTGTATAAATGACTAAAAATAGCTTGCTAACTTCACAGAAATAACTAACATAAAGACTTGTATGTAAAGAGGCTTTTCAGTTATAGACAAGACCTACAGAGAAACTTCTTTTATGTACCATATCCTTTCAAAACGTGGACAATCATGGCACTCCACAACTTCCTATCCTTTGTAGTTCAAAGCAGTCATCATATTACTATCCGTACTAGTCCTGTTCTACCATCCATTTATACAAACTGATTACCGTATATGCTGGCGTAGAAGGTTACTGGGCATATAAGATGACCACAAAATGTTAAAATGTAGGTTTCAGGTTACATTCACCGTACAAGACGACCCCAAAAATTGTATTTTAAAATGTACTGTATTGAATTTATTAAATAAATTCAGTAAGCATATATTTTCTTTACCCTCAAATTCTAATAAATTTAAATTCTCCAACTACTCATGGATTCATTCATGATCCTAACAAAATTCTGAACTGTTATCCATTACACCACCCACACATCCAAGTACCTACTATTCCATTTATACAAGCTGATTACCGTATATGCTGGAGTACAAGGCGACTGAGCATATAAGAATATATATTAAAATGTAGGTTTCAGGTTACATTCACTGTACAAGACGACCCCAAAAATTGTATTTTAAAATGTACTGTATTGAATTTATTAAATAAATTCAGTAAGCATATATTTTCTTTACCCTCAAATTCTAATAAAAAAAACAGTGAAGAGATATTGTCAATTAACTACGGCAATCTAGAATACCTTGTGAGTGCATGCTGTGTTTTCAGTATGCTATTACGTTTGCCTGAATGACTTTTACCCTCTAACCATCTACTCCTTCCACTGTTCAGGAACATGATCTTTGATGATAGTTTGGGATTTCTCTGTTGACAAATATGCATTTTATCATTGTCATGTAATCATAGCACATGTGATATAAGGTAAGAGTACTTTTATTGCATTACACTTTTATTATTTTATTATAATAATGGGAATTAAGTTGTTTGAATAGAAAATATTTATGTTGATAGTTATTAAGGCAGGGGTTAGCCTACCGTCAAAAATCTCGCATGCTAACAACTAACCATAAACCACAGGATTTGAAGTTGACATTTTTTAAGGTTAAAAGGTGACCTTGTATGACAGCATATATGGTAGGCATGTCGAAGAAGAGACTGGAGGGAAGAGAAAAGTGGTTCTACAGAAGGATACTGAGAATATCATTGACAGAGCATGTGAATAACAAGGACGTTTTAAGGAAAATAGGAATGAAAAGGACACTCATGTTTAGGATAAGAAAGAGATTGTTGAAATTTCTGGGACACATAATGAAGAACATGGGCAATTATGGCCCCCCACAACTTCCTTTCCTTTGTAGCTCAAAGCAGTGATTATCACCTTACTATCCCTACTAGTCCCTGTTCTGCCATCCATTTATGCAAGCTGATTTGGCATGTTCAAGAAGAGACTGGAGGGAAGAGAAAAGTGGTTCTACAGAAGGATACTGAGAATATCATTGACAGAGCATGTGAGCAACAAGGAAGTTTTAAGGAAAATAGGAATGAAAAGGACACTCATGTTTAGGATAAGAAAGAGATTGTTGAAATTTCTGGGACACATAATGATGAACATGGGCAATCATGGCCCCCCACAACTTCCTTTCCTTTGTAGTTCAAAGCAGTGATTATCACCTTACTATCCCTACTAGTCCCTGTTCTGCCATCCATTTATGCAAGCTGATTAGGCATGTTCAAGAAGAGACTGGAGGGAAGAGAAAAGTGGTTCTACAGAAGGATACTGAGAATATCATTGACAGAGCATGTTTGCCTGAATGACTTTTCCCCTCTAACCATCTACTCCTTCCACTGTTCTGGAACATGATCTTTAAACGGCTTGTTGAGACACAAATGACGTTGGGTTTTTGTGTGCTTCTTAGGTAGACTACTTGCTGTTTTCCTCTTGCTTTCAATATATCATGTGAGTGTTAAATTCTACTCATGGTTTGGCTTGTTTGGTTTGTTTTACGGCATATCAACCTCAATGGGTCATTTAATGACGACAACTTTTTCTTTTTTCCTCGTAATATTTTTGTTTTGTCAAAAATCTATTTCTGTTAATATTTTTTCCTCAAAAACGTATAGCTGGTAATATTATCTTTTCAAAAACATATAGCTGGTAATATTATTTTTTCAAAAACGTATAGATGGTAATAGTTTTTGGTAATAATTTTTTACTAAGTATTTCTGGTATTAAAACCTATTTTTACACTTTTATAATGCTTTTTACCTCAGTTTTGGGGTTAACTATTTGCCTATAGCTGGGACCCTAACAGGTGCTACCACCGCAGGATAGGGTGGACCTGGAAACACCAACTACTCATGGATCCATTCATGATTCTAATGAAATTAAAAAAGCACATCTGTTAATGATTATAAATTATGCCTGATAATTAACATCAGGCATTTGTTCTTGTTAGCAAATCTATTTTGGGGCTTTTATGTTTGGCTGGTCGCTCGATATGCAAACTGTCTAAATAATTAAAAAAGGTATACTAACTTCACAGAAATAACAACTTTAACTCAAAGAAGTATATGTAAAAGGGCTTTTTTAATATATCAGTTCTAGACAAGATCTACAGATATACTTTTATGTGCCATGTCCTTTCAAAACATGGGCAATCATGGCTCTCCACAACTTCCTATCCTTTGGAGCTCAAAGCAATTATCATATTACTATCCCTTATCATATTACTATATTTATCTCTTGCTGTTGTGACCTCCTGACCCAGCTTCCCTCTCTACTGTCCCCTCTTTTTTAAACTTATTCACCGTTCTTTTGGTGGTTCTTGAATGGACTTTGAAGATGGAAGCCAGGGAATCAGTGTTGGCACCATTACTGAAAGCCTTAATGATCTTTTTCCTCTCACCATTGCTCAGTTGGGAAGACATATTGGGGCTGACACAAAACAAAATTACTAAATTCTTCAACTACTCATGGATCCATTCATGATTCTAATGAAATTAAAAAAGCACATCTGTTAATGATTATAAATTATGCCTGATAATTAACATCAGGCATTTGTTCTTGCTAGCAAATCTATTTTGGGGGTTTTATGTTTGGCTGGTCGCTCGATATGCAAACTTTCTGAATAATTAAAAATTTCGCTAACTTCAGAGATAACTAACACAGAATAATATGTAAAAAAAAACAAAAAAAAACAAACTTATGTTTCAGTTACATACAGGATCTACAGATATACTTCTTTTATATGCTGTATCTTTTCAGGATGTGGTCAGTCATAGCTCTCCACAATTTCCTAAAGGTTGTAGCTGAAAGCAGTGTGTGATGTAATTGTCCAGGGTTAAGTGTAATCAGCAAAATTTTCAATAAATGGAATTGGCAAATTTCTCAAACAATAAGACAAAATACAACAGGACAAAATAATACAAAGGAAACATGATACGAGGGTCATTCAATAAATAAGTTGAATTTTTCAGTATAAGGACTTCTAATACAGACAGAGATAGATAGAGACAGAGAGATAGATAGATAGAGACAGAGAGAGAGACAGAGACATAGAGAGATAGATAGAGAGATATAAAAGAACTGAGATAGATCAGTGTAAACTGAAATAGATAGATAGATAGAGATAGATATAACATGAAACTAGGCAAAGCAATGGTAATAAGGCAAAAAGCTCACAAAGATACAGTGAATCGATTATAGGGTTTTGTCTTCAAAACTAGAAAGTTAAAAAATATGGCAAATGAGACTGAGAAGTGGTCCATTTTTTATTAGTTCAGAAGTAATCCCAGCATGCATCTGTACAATCTCTATCAATTTGGGGAGAGGGTACTTTTAGCGATCATTCGCATTTTGGATTGAAAACAACACCGTGATTATCACATTACTACCCCGCCTGGTGGATCTGCAGAGGAGGTGGGGATAGGTTTGGAATGAAAAAATGAAGAGTTGAGCTTGAATTCCAGCTGCGAGCATAGGCAGGCTTCCCTTGGCAAAAGAGACGGGAATGTCTTGCTTTGATCTTATCCTTTATTCCCTGAGTTGCAATGAAAAGCAAGTGAGATTAAGATGAAAATATTGCACATCTGTTCCAGAGTACAACTTAATATGTAATACACTTTGGGTTGGTGACAATGACAGTGTAACTTCAGTCTTTTTAATCATGTAAGCTTGACCTTTATGGTCATCAGCAAGTAGTGCATACCCCCCGCCTCATTCTGGGGAGTTCTTGGGTGACAGCATTGATTCGATAATAAAGTTGCATTCCTCTCTCTTGGACGGTGATTGCTAGTTGTTTTGATTCAAGATGGAAAGAACTTCAATACATGGAATTTTTCTTAACTATTTTATTAATCACATCGACATATACATCTTCTATTTATCCAGTGGGTTTTCACTCCCTCCACTGGGGAGCTGTTTCAGACATGAAAGAAAACGTGTCTATATTGTCTGACAGTTAAACCTCCATGAAAAGCCTTTCTCTCTGTTGTTCTCATGCTAGCTCAGACAATCAAAACGGACTTCCTTGTTTTGCCTTCCATATGGCCTCAAAGGTTAACCTCAAGAAGAGAAAGCAGCGATACAACTTCCCCTTAAAAATAATAGTCTGCTAAACTTATTCATTAAGTCTAAGATTTGAGTTATGAATTGGAGATATAAACATGAAGCAGGTGCAGAAGTTTAAATATCTGGGAAATGTTTTAACAGATAATGGAAAATGCAAATCAGAAATATGAACAGACATTGGACTAGTGATAGAAGTATTTCAAAAGGTACTGAGAAATGGAAAAAATTTGTCAGAAACAAAGAAAAGAGTGCTGGATTGCTATGTAGCATCCATTCTCTTATACGGCAGTGAATGTTGGACAATCTCCCCAAGGATGAGGGGGGGAATGGAAGAAGCAGAAATGTGGTTCTACAGAAGGATACTGAGAATTCCATGGATGGAGTAAGTAAGCAACAATGAAGTCTTAAAGAAAATGACAACAGAAAGAATTAGAAAAAGAGAGATGAAATTCCTTGGATACATAATGAGAGAGGAGGGCTTGAAAAACTTGAAAACAGGTCATAGTGAAGGTGAGAGAGATAGGGGAAGGCTTGTGTGAATGGATGGTGGGCAGAGAGAGAAAAAATGCTAAGAACCACATGAGATAGGAAGATATAGAGAGACATGATTGACTATGTCATGTAGGGAGTGGCACATAGGTCTGCCCACCTTGAAAATCAGCACCTGTAATTTTTTGTTGTATTGCACATTAAAACCAGTGAGAATTATAAAACTTTTTCAGCTACAAGATGGGCATACGGCCATATTAGGTTGAAAGTTAAGCAATGTTGAAACTGGTTAGTACCTAGGTAGGTGACCATTTGATAATACAAGGTGTTGTAAGCTTGGATGTGTGGGTTGTGTAATGAATAACGGCTCAGAAGAGAGCCGAGTTCCAATTCTGGTTAGGTTTGTTATATTCACTTACGTGCAAATACCCTTGGGAAAGGCATGAATCCACCTCTTCTCCCTCCAACTATGGGTTAATTAGTAAGACTTGTATCACTAAATCCTTATTATCACCTCCTCCCCCAAATTCTTACAATCTAAAAATATTTTCTGGCTTTAAAGAATTGATAAGCCATGGAAAATAAATGAATGAATGAATCAATAAAATACTGATTATCCACACAGGTATGTCTTTTACATTTATTTACATCCTCTGGAGTATAAATGTATAGAAACTACCATCGTCACAAAATGAGGGATCAGTTTATATATTGATTTTAGTTTAGAATTGATCCCCCACTTTAAATTCACGTTATAATTTCTTGTTTTTCTTCATCAAATTCTGCTTAAGTATGAATCCACTTCTCCTCCCCCCCAGCTATAGGTTAATTAGTAAGACTTATCACTAAACCATTATTATCTCCCCCACCCCCACTAAAAAAAATCTTATAATCTAAATTATTTTCTGCCTGGAAACTGGAAAAGAGTTGATATGTTCCAGAAAATAAATTAATCAATAAATCAGCTACAAAGCAGATAATCTTAAAAGAGTTTTCAGGAAAATCATACTTGCTGCAATATGATAGCATTTAAGTATTGACCATGCTTCTCATTTCTTTTTCCCTATGTGAAATCTAAAACACGACAATCATTTTGGCTGTCATGAGCAAAAAGAAAAAAATAATTGCAAAATTGAATTAAACTTTTATAGTTAATGAACTGTGTAACAGAGTTTGGGAACCACACACACACATTTTTTTAAAATTGAAATTGGAGTAGATTTGAACAGCGAAATTAGATCAGAACAATTTTATTTACTGATGGGAATCTGATCTAGCCCATTTGGAATTGGGTCATTAGGAAGACAATGGAAAATGATCGAGATAATTTTTATTGGTTAAAATTTGAAATAGAGCTTACTAAGTCTATGAGAAACTTTGAAATTCACATGATTTGGGGTTGAAGGCAGCACTCGTGATAATCCTGTGTGGGCCAAGGGTCGATTTATGATTAGCCAGGTTTATCTATATAAAAGCGCACAGAAATCTGTTGACAGAGTGGTTGGCTCGTCTGCAGTCGAGCTGGATAGAGAGAGGTCGGAGACTGAAAGTGACATCAGAGATTGGAACCAAACGCCCGCTAACATATTTTGTTGATATAAGTACGAAGAAGCGAATTACTCCAACATCTAAGACTGCTACTGCTACTATTATTACTACCACTGGAAACGGAAACGTTGAACAAGTTACAATAATCAAGAGTTGCTTTTGGCTCGTCTATCGTCGAGTGCAGTTGAGCTGGGTGGAGAGATATCGGCGATCGAAAGTGAGCAGAGTTGAATTGAAGGCTCGAAGAAGTATGAAATGGCGTCAGAAATTGGAACAAAACCCCCGCTAACATGTACTGTTGATAAGTACCGCTGTTTCTGCTACCACGAAGATTACTACTACTGTTACTACTGCCAAGGATGAATGCAACTATAAACTTTAAGCCGCGCACAGAAATCCTTATCTCTCCGTCGCAAGAGTCGTATATCGTTCTGAGACGATTTCACAAGCTAATCACAACCCACTCTCTGTCTAGAATCCAGTGTATGAGTTTTTATGTCAATTGCTTTCTTTTTTTGTGTAACCCGTTTCTTTTCTATACTATTCTTTTCTGCTATATAAAGGACATTAACAATTCAACCATTGAATAGTTGTTTGTCCGGCTTTCTGCAGATATGTTTTTTTGGTGCATTCTGAATTTAGCACAGACTCTCCAGCCGCGTCTATATCTTCAAGTCGACCGTGAATGGATGAACATCACTTCTGCTTTCTGGATCAAACCAAACACAACGTGGGCAGGAAGCAGGATTAAACCAGTAGACCGGTCGAAGTAAACTCCTACGGGATAAGGCAGCGGAAGTAAACTCCTACGGGATAAGGCAGCGGAAGTAAACTCCTACGGGATAAGGCAGCGGAAGTAAACTCCTACGGGATAAGGCAGCGGAAGTAAACTCCTACGGGATAAGGCAGCGGAAGTAAACTCCTACGGGATAAGGCAGCGGAAGTAAACTCCTACGGGATAAGGCAGCGGAAGTAAACTCCTACGGGATAAGGCAGCGGAAGTAAACTCCTACGGGATAAGGCAGCGGAAGTAAACTCCTACGGGATAAGGCAGCGGAAGTAAACTCCTACGGGATAAGGCAGCGGAAGTAAACTCCTACGAGATAAGGCAGCGGAAGTAAACTCCTACGGGATAAGGCAGCGGAAGTAAACTCTTACGGGATAAGGCAGCGGAAGTAAACTCTTACGGGATAAGGCAGCGGAAGTAAACTCTTACGGGATAAGGCAGCGGAAGTAAACTCTTACGGGATAAGGCAGCGGAAGTAAACTCCTACGGGATAAGGTATCGGAAGTGAACTTTGATGACAGGATGCACAACCGTTCTGATCATTTTGGCCACCATGGGTTTTGCAGTAAATCACTAAATCATCCATAACTTTCGTATTATCCTCTCAAATTACACCTAAATCTCAGACAATAACAATTAATATCGTATTTATTGTCTGTGGAAATTATAGAATATAAAACAACTTTGATAAAAAATTATACCTACTTTTCTGACGAAAATAATGCCGTTCTGAACATTTTGGCCACAACTGTATATTCTATAATTCTTCTTCGGCAGACCCCACATAAAACACAGAAATCTTCAGAATGTTTTCAAAGAAGGCTTTCAATTAATTTACGTTCCTTGTATCTTCACATTCGCCACACCAACGACGCGCCATGCCACTTATTATTCGGTTGAGTTAAGTCGGCCATTCATGAGTTTATCATGCCACAGTCCTGCATCAAGGTCGGAAGGTCATTAGGGTGCCATCCTGTGTATTTGGGTATCAATCAATGGGGTCAGTAGAAAAACAAAATCTGTGTGTCAACACTAAGTTCAATCGCGAATATGTTGTAAATAGTCCAGCAGGCAACGTAGTAATGAAAAACGGGGTCAGAGATTCAACCTTCCCCTCGTAACAGCAGAAATACACCTACGCTCACCAAGCTCAAAAGTCGTTCTGTCTTGGTTAGCAGAAGCAATGGCCTTTATTCACAGAGCAATTTTTTTGATTGGCCACACCATTCAGGGAGGAAAGAACAGTGGCATAGTTTCTCTGATACTTAAAGTAGCAGCTTTTTTGCTACAAATTTTCTTTAATTTTCCTTCGGCAGACCACTCCCAAAACAGGTAGGTGCCTTTCTCTTTCGTTATAGACTCTCAGTTCTAAGTGGAAAGTCAGGCAAAGCTATTCCAGATGAGTGAAGAGTAGAACTGGAAGAGAATTTATGAGCAAAACATTCTACTTTATCAGCAGATGTTCGCACGTCAAATTGAGTGAAGAGAGGAGGGATAGAAGACATTCAACACACCGGGGGAAAGCTGCCAGTAGTCATGTGAACCAAACAGCATAGTATGATGAAAAAGACGCCAAACTTGACGAAAACAAAATTTTATCGTCTAAATGTTTATGTTACTATTAAGAGGAAAGATCAAAGTATTTTGGGGGTATTTTTTTTTACTTTTTTTAATCGTTCCTAGCACGTCCGAAATTTTCGTTAAAAAATTTTTTTTTTTTTGAGTCACCAAAATTGACAGATAATCGATCATGGCAATCATTTTTTTCCATTTTATAAAAAAAAAATGAAAATCTCAGTTTGAAGTTTATTTAAAATATTTTGAACCAAGCTTAACTTAGCTTCTGCGCCGAAAATATGTAATGTGAAAATAAAACAAAGCAGGTCAACCTTTTGCGTCACTTGACAGGTGATGAATGACATATTGACGGATTACGTGAGGACAACTGGTTCTACGGAAGGAGAAAAGTGAAATTATTTAGATTTAAGTGTACAAATTATTTACCTCGTTATTTTTAAGGAAAACTTTCAGCGCTCTAATTTTTTTTGTACTTAGCTTTCACCTTTACGTTTACGATGCTTTATGAAAAATATATTATAAAGAAATTAAAATAAGACTGTTACGAATGAAATTAAATTTCATAAGAAAGGTATCTAATTAATTTATTTGAAATTTTATCAGAAGTGTACATAAAATACTATAATTTTATGTACATTTACTACATTTTACTGTGTTATTTGTATTTCCATTCATTTTATTATTAATTTTGATATTTCATTCATGGAAAAATGTCATAACTGAGATTAATATAAAAATAAGATCATATAAATTTCGTAAGATGATACTGATACTTTTAGGTACCGTTCTCAGTTGAAATTGAAAAATCAAATTAACTTCTCCACACGTGTTTTGCAAAAGTAAAGGCCTTAACAGCTGAGAACAATGCTTAACTCAAATAACGCAACTTAATGGTATTCCGGTTGGTCTCCCGTACTTTACTTACAGCCCGATTATAAACACAAAATTACGTTTCTTAATTACTGCGGGTCTTCTGATCTATCAAAACGATACAATTTACAACGCGCTAAAAAAGATCTCATAAGGACACTTACAAAAGTGGATGCGGCTTTTAACTAATTTTATAATATTTTAACAACTTAACTGTAAAAATCTATTATAATTAAAGAAATAAATAATTGTATTAAAAATTCATTTTTCATCGAAAAATTTTCTGCTTTAAAAATATTTTCCATATTCATAAAAACAACTAAAAGCAAATAAAAGCATTTGAAATTAAATAATATATTTGTGTTATTGAGTTTTGTATGTTACAATTCAGAGCAGATTTTCAGGTAGGGGGTCTAATTAAAAACAAAAAAAAAAAAACATGATTTGCATTCCTCAAAGCCTTGTGCTTTTAACTACTGTAATTACTAAAGTAGACTCGATCGAATTTCTAGTTTTCATAAAATTAGTTAGTGGGGGGGGGTAATAAATCGAAAAAAATATTTCTGCCATGACTTTAATAAAAAAAAAACATTTATAATAATTTCGATCATCTGTGAATAGTTTCTGAAAGTTTCATTAACATCCGACAATTATTTTCATTTTTGCAAGTTTTTCCAAATTAATGTGTGTCATACAAAAAAAAAGTGCTAAAAATTGTATATGTTATTTTACTAGTTCCGGTCATACAAAGAGAAACAAGGATTTTTAAATCAAAATTCAGAATATTCTAAAAAGGAATTTTTTAAAAAAATAATTAAAATAAACTTTGATCTTTACTCTTAATAATAAACATTTATACGATAAAATTTTGTTTTCGTCAAGTTTGGCGTCTTTTTCATCATGCTATGCTCTTTTTTTAGCGATCTCGTGGAGGTATCTTTGTCAGGGCTATACAGTGCCTCATTCGATCAGCTAACAAAGACTTAGCCTGCTTTAGAACACATTTACAATTATTATGAGGTGTCTCTTATGATTTGAACTATAATTCTGGTACAGCCAGAAAAAGTGATTTCTGTGAGCTATAAAGGCTGAACTAAGATTGTGGCTTCACCTGGTTTTTCCAAGATGGTACAAAAAAAGCATCGATGTTGGTTTTAACTTACGAGACCCCAGTGTTATGGTTCTCAATAGGAAGGTCAAAAATATCATTTTGTCTGGCATCTTAAAGCAAGTCAGAAAATGAATCCCAATTAGTACGCTGGTCACAGAAATAAATCTTGTTAATAGGACGTTCTTATCTAATAGATGACTGAAAAGAAATACCAAAAGATACGAGAATGCGATCTGAATTGCCAAGTGTTCTGACGCTTGATAAAAGGTAAGGAACAAAGTGAAGAAACATGTTGATCAGAATTATTAGAGGAAACAAGTAAGGAAATACATTGACTGAAAAATGGAAAAAATTTAACAACTAAGTCTGAACAGCGGCAACATCATTAACATAAAAATGATTAAGCCATTTGGTATGATGAGCATTAAAATCACCAAATACAAAAATTATATATACAAAAGTTTGAGGCCACTACTGGTAATTTTTTAAATTGACCAAAAAGAAGTACTTTAAATAAAATAAAAATTTACATGTTTTTAAAAAAAAAAGAAAAAAAAAAATGATTTTTTATTAGAAATTTTATTATGACAAAAAAAAAAAAGAAAAAAAAGCATTTTATGATTAAATTTTGCTCTCGTCTAAATATCCTCCTTTAGCCTTGATTACTGCAGCACACATTTTTGGCATTCGTTGCAAGAGTTTCTCAAAGTATAAGTTTGATAATCGATTCCATTCTTTTTTCAATTACAAAAAGAGCTCTTTTTCATTTTTTTCTCACTCTTCTCTTAAGTTCATCCCATGCTAATTCTGGGGGTGGCTTCAAAATTTTGAAGCGTAGTATATATATATATATATATATATATATATATATATATATATTCACACACACTACAGTTCAAACTTACATATTATAAACTTACAATATCAACAAATATTATTTATGAAGATATATATGTGAAGAGCCGAGGTAAAACTTTTGACAGCTCCTTAAATGACACTTTATCCATCCGAATGACGATCTCCGAACTGGAATTATGGCTTGCCAAGGTGAACAAGTCAGGACTTCCGAGACGTTTCAAGGCGTGGATTTATCAGCACGCGGTACTCCCAAGAATTCCCTGGCCTTTGTTTATCTACGATTTCCCAGTGACATCAGTGGCGGCCATGGAAAGGAGAATTAACGGCTACCTTAGCAGATGGCTAGGAGCTGCCGAGAAGTCCGAGTAGTACCTCACTATATGGCAAATCAAATACACTTCAACTTAAAGGGTTGGTAGAGGAATTCGTAGTCTCTGGAACTAGATAATTCCTACAGCATAGGCACTCTAAGGACCCAAAAGTGGAGGCAGCAAGCATAGAAGTCCGCAATGGAAGAAAATTGAATGCAGGGGGCGAACTGGGTATTGCGGAAGAGTGTTTAAGGCAGAAGGTTCTCTTGGAGACCGTGGCATCAGATCATGCGGGCTTGGGCTTCTTTCCTGGCACTCGAATCGAGAAAGCTAGAGGTAAACAGAGACGACAACTAATTCAAGAGGAAGTAGAAGCCATCGTTGAGGAAAAAAGAATATGCAAGATGGTGGAACTAAGCCAGCAGGGTGCATAGACACGATGGGAGAATTTTTTTTATGGCGGAAGATATGTTAAAAAACAAAAAAACCTTCGACGCAGTAAAAGGGGGGGGGCTCAGAAGAGAACAGCAACAGCCTGGTAAGGGTTGCAAAAGGAGGAGTCATCTTGCGACCCGCTCCAACTAGGTCT
>OZ038511.1:12927255-13017255 GCA_964036315.1 Acanthosepion esculentum
ATGCCATACAGGAGGACAGCCTATACGTCTTCAGATCTCTGAATTGCACTTTCCGTCTTTTGTTAGAACACTTCACAGATATTTAAATTTTTGTGCTTGCTTAATTTTGCTGTCACTGATTTGTAATTTGCATTTTGGGCTGACCATTTTTGCAAACAACCATGCATTCGGTCTTCTTGCAATTGATGCTTAGTCCTTTCGTCTCACTTTCTTCACTACCTTCTGTACGAGCTTTTGTAGTTTCCTTTCTGAGTCTGTTATCTGAATATCTTATATTTTTAAGATTATGGAGTTATTATTGAATCTCAGTAGGACTTCTAAATCTCTCAGAATTCCTTGTCTTACACCTCTAATAAAGCATGTAATAGCAAAGTCCTCCTCCTCTGCTCCACATATTTCCAGGGCCTTGTGGTCATTGGAGTCCTCCACCCCCACTCCACGTATTTCCAGGACCATGTAGTCATCGAAGTCCTTCTTCCCCCGCTCAATGTATTTCCAGGACCATGTGGTCATCAGAGTCCTCCTCCCCCGCTCCATGTATTTCCAGGACCATGTAGTCATCGAAGTCCTCCTTCCCCGCTCCACATATTTCCAGGACCATGTGGTCATTGGAGTCCTCCTTCCCCGCTCCACGTATTTCCAGGACCATGTGGTCATCGGAGTCCTCCTCCCCTTTTCTACGTATTTCCAGGGCCATGTGGTCATTGGAATTCTCCACCTTCGCACCCCATATTTCCAGCGCAATGTGGTCATCAGAGTCCCCCCCACTTATCCTGAAATTTGTTTTCTTATTATCTTTGACTAAAAAAATGAATACATTGCAAGAGGGCTTATGGCCATACAACATTGAAATTTCATTTCTCATATGATCACTGAAGTTAAGCAACATCAAACCTGGTCAAGTAACTAGATGGGTGACTGCTTGGAAATAAAGGTGGTGTAATGGATAACACCTTGGAATTGGAAATCGGAGAGCTAAGGTTCAATTCAAGTCAGATTTGTTATCACGTACATGTAAGTAACCTTAAGAATTTTGTAGGCCATATATCAATAAAATCATTATTATCCACCCCACCCATAATTTTTATTATCTAAAATATTTTCTGGTTTTAAATAAAATACAAAAGGTTGATAAGTCACACAAAAAAATCCCGAATAGATGACTAAAGTTTGGTTTCAAATCTGAAACTAATTTTTGCTAATTTCTGTTTGAATTTTTAGGATTAGGAGTTATTTACACTATTTATAGTAATTCCTTATGGTCAGAAACAAATTGTTTGAACTGTTCTTGATATACCACCATTCCTGCTCTGTCATGTCTCTTTTTGCATTTCTTTTGAGTTAAAGAAGAGACAGAAGAATAAAGTCTTAATGATGATGATGATGATGGTGGTGGTGTTGTTGGTGGTGAACTGATTAGTTATTATTTGAATTATTGTACAATCATTTTTAGGTATTTGTTTTTCAATTCCTATCTTTGGTCAAATGTTGGTCAGAGTGCTGGCACTGAAAGTAATGCAAAGCATAAAAAAGAGAAATGATTTTAGTTATTCTTGAAAACATATTCATGAGAATTGATTCCCAAAAGGTAAAAGAGGCCAGACATTTTCCTTAATAGAAAAAGAAAGAAAAATTTCTTTTCTCTTGCTATGAGAAATTATTCAAAATAGACCTGAGTTAGATAAGGCTGGGGAAGGCAAAGAAGACGAAAAAAGAAAATGAAAAGATAAATTCCGCGAGAAAATTATTTTGTATAAAAAAAGGTTGAGAAATTGAAAAAAAAAAAATAAACAGAAATAAAAAAAGAAATATTAAGAATGTTCGAAAACCCATTATTCATATTGTCTTCTACAATGTATGAAGAACGCATCTTGTAGAAGATGCGTCTCAACTTTCAGAGCTGTATACACGACAAAACATTTCATGTTGAGAATATTTATTACAACCAGTTATGCAAAAGTATTCTGCCCTCATTCAAACAATACGTTTTCGCAATCGTTTCACTTTGGAAACAGGGAAAATTCTTATTAGCGATATATTCAGATTATTAACCTCGTCTTTGTTGTTGTTACCACAATATTTCAGTTGTTGTCCTTCAGCCTTCATCAGGGATATATTGATCCGGGTAATCTACAGGGAATTCCAAACTGAACCCTTTATTTAATCTACAGGAGTAGACACTTCTCATTCCACTGCCCACATCTACAGATATCTTCTCTAGTCCTTATTTTCAGTATTGCTCAATTATCGCTTGCCCATTTCCACTGAGTCCAAAAGCACACACTGCCCGACCCAGGGATTGAACTTATACTTACTATGTCAGCAAATTTATGAACCAATGCTTTAATCCACTCGGCTATTGTTTCATAGCACCAACAACAAAGATGAGGACAATAGTCTGAATATAAATTGTGTAAATCGCTCCTCATCCAAAAAAATTCAAACAGAAATTAGCAAAAATTAGTTTCAGATTTGAAACCAAACTTTAGTCATCTATTCGGGATTTTTTTTGTGTGACTTATCAACCTTTTGTATTTTATTTAAAGCCAGAAAATATTTTAGATTGTAAAAATTATGGGTGGGGGGATAATAATGATTTTATTGATATATGGCCTACAAAAATCTTAAGGTCACTTACATGTACGTGATAACAAATCTGACTTGAATTGAACCTTAGCTCTCCGATTTCCAATTCCAAGCTGTTATCCATTACACCACCTTTCTATCCAAGCAGTCACCCATCTAGTTACTTGACCAGGCTTGATGTTGCTTAACTTCAATGATCATATGAGAACTGGTATTTCAATGTTGTATGGCCATAACCCTCTTGCAATGGATTCATTTTCTTAGTCAAAGATAATAAGAAAACAAATTTCAGGATAAGTTGGATTGGAGGGGAACTCTGATGACCACATAGCCCTGGAAATATGTGGAGTGGGGGAGGAAGACTCCGATGACCATATGGCTCTGGAAATACGTGGAGTGGGGGAAGAGGACTCGAATGACCACATGGCTCTGGAAATACGTGGAACGGGGGAGGAGGACTCCAATGACCACATGGCCCTGGAAATACATGGTCTGATGACCACATGGCCCTGGAAATACGTGGAGCTGGGGAGAAGGACTCTGATGACAACATGATCCTGGAAATATGTGGAACAGGGGAGGAGGTGTCCAATGACCACATGGCCCTGGAAATACGTGGAGCAGGGGAGGAGGTGTCCAATGACCACATGGCCCTAGAAATACGTGGAGCAGGGGAGGAGGTCTCCAATGACCACATAGCCCTGGAAATATATGGAGTGGTGGAGGAGGACTCTGATGACCACATGGCCCTGGAAATACGTGAAATGCGGGAGGAGGACTCTGGTAACTACATAGCTCTGGAAATACGTGGTCTGATGACCACATGGCTCTGGAAATACGTGGGGGGGGGAGGAGGACTCCGATGACCACATGGCCCTGGAAATACGTGGAGTTGGGGAGGAGGACTCCAATGACCACATGGCCCTGGAAATACATGGTCTGATGACCACATGGCCCTGGAAATACGTGGAACAGGGGATGAGGTCTCCAATGACCACATGGCCCTGGAAATACGTGGGACAGAGGAGGAGGTCTCCAATGACTACATGATGGCCCTGGAAATATATGGAGTGGTGGAGGAGGACTTCGATGACCACATGGCTCTGGAAATATGTGAAATGCGGTAGGAGGACTCTGATAACCACATAGCCCTGGAAATACGTGGTCTGATGACCACATGGCTCTGAAAATACGTGGGGGGGGGAGGAGGACTCCAATGAGCACATGGCCTTGGAAACACGTGGAGTGGGGGAGGAGGAGGACTCTGATTACCACATGGCCCTGGAAATACGTGAAGCAGTGGAGGAGGACTCCAATGACCATATGGCCCTGAAAATAAGTGGGGAGACTCTGATGACCACCTGGCCCCAGAAATGGGGGGGCGCTTCGATGACCACATGGCCTTGAAAATAAGCTCCACCAATCAATGACTTTTTTGAGTGCATCAGTGCAAGAGTGAATACAGCTTATGACGCGCTTGAATTAACTTGGTCTGCCGATTCTACCTGCCACTCTGATAACCATTTCACTCCAAGCAAGGCAATAAAGCTACTACGATGCAAGTGGTTACTGAGTGTGAGAAAATATGAAAAAAATAAAACATTATTGCGAGACGAGGATAAAAGCACAGGACTTAGGAAGATAATGATTGCCATTGTTGGAAAGTTGACTAGAAAGCAAGAAGTGAGTTCCCCGAGAGAAGAAACTATTAGTATAGAACTTACAGTTGCATCTAGGCATTTCAACTATAAAATGATGAGTATTTGATTCTAATCTAGTAATGCATTTAAACTAATAAAGTCTAGGTACTAAAGACAAAAGTTCATCAGAACAATTTCCCTGAAAATATTTATAGAAAAAGGTACAGGGAAGCTGAGTTTCCGTGATGGGAAATGGACTGAAGCCAAGATATTAGGTTAAAAATTGATGAGGTACAAATTTTGTCAGCAGTTTTTTCTCAGCTGTCAGCAGCAGGACAAATTCAAAATGACAGCTTGAGACTGTATATTGAATCCAAACAACATTCTCTACATCAGTAGAAGGAATGGTTGCTTGGTCTTAATATAATTTGTTTGTGATCCATAGTCCTCTCTGGCAGTGAGAGAAAGAAAGAGGTGAACTGAGAGAGAGAAAAAGAAAGAGAGAAAGAACTCTCTCAGCTCACCCCTTTTTCTCCCTCTTTCTTTCTCTCTCAGCTCACCCTTTTTTCTCCTCTTTCTTTTTCTCTCTCAGCTCACCCCTTTTTCTCATTCTTTCTTTTTCTCTCTCAGCTCACTCCTCCTCCCTTTCTTTTTTCTCTCTCTCTCAGTTCACCTCTTTCTTTCTTTTCTCTCTCTCTCACACTGAGTCTTTCTTTTTCTCTCAGTCAGTTCATGTCCTTTCTCTTTCTTTCTTTTTTCTCTCAGTCAGTTCATGTCTTTCTTTATCTCTTTCTTTCTTTCTTCCTTCCTTTTTCTCTCACTGTCAGTTCATGTCCTTCCTTCTTTCTCTTTCTTTTTCTCTCTCTCTCTCAGTCAGTTCACATCTGTCTTTCTCTCTCTACCTCCATCTCTCCCTCTCTCAGTCTGTTCATGTCAATCAATTATTTATTTTTGCTGTCTGTATGTTATGTAAATTATATTAAAAGCATGTATTTTTTATGATTTTTGAAAATATAGTTTGTGTCTTATTTATGCGAAGGGGGCTCTTGGACAATTTACGGAAGTGAGCATGATTTGTTAATTAAAATAATTGTTCCTTTGTTGTTTTCTCTTTAGTTTAGCATTTCATGAAAAGAAAAAATAATTTCTCTGCCAGTGTTGAATAGTTGGAGGACAAACTGGAAAAAATTAATATTCTTTCCATCTGGTTTTTACTTTTTCTTGCTTTCATAAAACGATTCAGATTTTCTCTTTATTGCAATCTCAGTGCAACAAAGATTTGCCAACTTTTATTTATATGCATGTTTATTCATAGACTTTTTTCAAAATTTGTTTACAATTTTTATTTTTATTTATTTTCAATCTCAGTTTTTTAACACTTATTTATCTATTTCTTTTTGGGTTTGTTTTTTGTTTTTTTTTACCTTTAGGGTTGGAGTTCGTTTCCTCCCAACCCGATAAAAAAAAAAAAAAAAAAAAAAATTCACGAATTGCTGAAAAAGAAATTTAACAAGGGTTGACATTACAGGCAGGTGGAGGAAAATTAAGTTTATTTTCTATGTTAAAGAAGATACAAGTTCAAAATTTCATCTGACAGGCTTTGCCATAGAAATTGACTTTTTATTGTAATTCCTCGTACTTCAATTTCATTTTAAAATTGTTTTTGGCAGTAGGGAAATGGTAAAAGGGTTGATGCACATCTCGAATGCACAGCTGGTGCAGTGAAGATATTTTATGCAGAATAGGAAATGGTAAATACAATGAGAATTTCTATAACAGAAACATGGTAGGAACGGAGAAACTGGTTGTAGGAGAATTTAACCATTCAGAAAATAAATCTAGAAAATGAATTCGAAAATATACTTATGAAATATGGAAATGCATGACATACGTTTGCATGTGCATGAATAATGTCCAGCTACTCATTTTCAGATCCCACTCATCTGTTATTCCCTGCTGCTCAGGCACATTATTGCCAGAAAGGCATGAATCCATCTCTTCACCCCACCAGCTATATGTTGTATAGCAGGGACAGATCAGGCTGAAAATGGAGTACTGTTGCCATCTTTAATCATTAATTTTATATATAAGTTGTAGCCTCTGTTTCTTTGTTATTGAACTCCTCCTAGGGTTTTATAGATATAACATATATAACCATATATATTCTTCTAAAACTATATTACCCAAGGTACTTGTATATTTCATTTTGATCAAGGGTGTCCTCTTGAAAAAAAAAACCACTACTGAAAATTTTTCCCCTTTGATATAAATTAAATTTAAATTTGAAGAACGGAATGACTCCTAGGGTACTTGGATATGTATACTTCATTTTGATCAATGACTCCTATCCAAAATATAGGAGAAAGCCAGAAGATGGAGGTCACATTGATAAGATCAGTGACTAATATTGAAATGCATCATTTTTCTCTACAAATTATAAAAATGATTTTAAATCAATCATCATTTTCTTAGAAAAAAATTGTAACACATAGCAAGGTGCAGGTAATTCAGCTAGTTAAAAACAAAACAAAAGATAGGGAGAAGTCAAAAAATAAGTTAAATAAAAGTTTTATTTTGTAGAAAGAGAACATTGTAGTGCCTTAATAAACATTATCAGCAGCAGCACCAAGGGTATAAAACAGGCAGAATCTTAAGTAGCTCTCTTTCCCTGGTTTTCCTCCTTTTGAAATGTGTTCCATCAACTATTCATACTGAAGCAATAAGAGCTGTGAATGCTTCACACACAAACACACCTACATGGGCAAGTCATGCTTAAATACATTCATTAACAATTTTTGTTGTGCATTCGATTTATTTCAAGGAAAAGAAAGAAACTATCTTTTAGTTATTTTTGTTAAATAAATGTTATCAATCAGTTTCTGCTATTTTGTGCATGTACCTTTTTACAATCATTCTTTAATGTAGAGTATTCCCAAAGAAAACTTAATTATAGAAGTTGCCAACACACTAAAATGTGTTAAAGCATAGAAATGTGTTGCGTGCCTTCTCTCTGATCCTGAAAGGAAAAGCCAGCCAATATTACAAAGTTTGTCTTCAGTCATAAATCCAACATGTCATTTTACACAAGGCCATGTTTTTCCCATGAGGCAGAAAAGCATCTTTTCTTTACAGACTAAGCTTCACTACTGGTCATTAAGGATCACATGACCAGTCAAGCATGGTACATACTAATTAGGAATAAAGAAGATAGGTTAAGCTAACAATAACTATGATTGTAGGTTTGTGACTTGTTGAGCCAATCTTTCAATCTTTCCTTGTATTTTCTTATTCTCTTCCTTAACCCTTTCAGTCATTGTTAACTGTTCTAGAATTTTCTAATAATAAAGTAGCAATAGAATTAAGACTAGCTAAAATGAATAATGAAAACTCTTTTTTTATGAGATCCACTAATTTAGGAAGCTGCTATTCTCTACCATTACAAGAGCCAGATCAGGCCAAAAATTGAGTACTGCTACTATATATATATATGACTGAATAAATTACAAACATTATATCTGCTAATTTTTAACAAAATCAGTTCATACTCACAAATAACCTTCTGTATGAAAGGATGAGAGAAATGTGCTGTAGCTGTTTAAATTTCTTTTATTTTCATTTCCCATGTACTTTCAATCTTCTTGCAAGATCATCTTCAGGGGTGCAAGTGGTACAAAACTATATGTTGTTTATTAATATAAGTATTTATACAAAGATGGGCATTCTTATCCATTACCGTAATTTTTTCATTATGCTTTTAAATGCAAAATGGTTGACAGTTTGCTGAGTGTTCATTAGAACATGAAAAATATTATCCATTATGGAATTTTTTCCTGTCTGTTATAACGTCATGGTCACGTGCACATTAAGGCATGAAAAAATTTCTCTTGAAAAGTGTCTTGATTGATTAAAATGTTCAGCTATGGGGGAATAAGGATTGTTTTGACGTATAGCTGAACACTTTAATCAATCAAGACACTCATTAGACAACTGTAAATGTTTATTGATAGATTCCGAATTTAGTTCCACATACACACGCAGGAAAAAAGAGAAATACTGGATTTTAAAATTAGACACATATAAACTAGGGTTAAACAAAGACTTGGGTATTTTAAATCTGTATAAATATTTCAATAGTTAAAAAATTTCTTTAGATATAGTTAAAAAAAACTTTTTTAAACAACATCTAAAATATTATCGTTAGATTTACGTTAGAAATATTCAAACAGTTGCATTCCACATCACGTGACGTCCGCATCTCGCGACGGACGCTACTTGAAAACAAACTTCTGAATACAGTTATTTAATCAATTTCTGACAAAAGATCAGGGTGATCTGAAATATCAAATATATATATATATATAAAAACATATAAATAAATACTTTCACAAAAAAACATTCAATTTTTTTTCTTTTAATTTGCAACTTTTCAGTTGTTTTATCCATATTATATACATATCAAGAAAGTATACGTGGCTTCTCATTATGCTATATATATATGTATATATATATATATATATATATATATATATATATATATATATATATATATATATATGTGCAGTGCTTATTGGAAGAGGTAATATATTTTGTTGAATGGATATAAGTTTGTGACTCTGGGTTTCATGCTTATACAATCCCAGACAAATTCTTTGTCTGAGGATTTTTAAGTGTGAAACCCAGGGTCACAAACTCATATCAATTCAACTAAAATATATATATATATATATATATATATATATATATATATATATATATATATACATACACACACTATGAAATGGACTAAGTCTGACAATTATTTTAATATATTTTTTGTTTATGTTATTTTTATAGATACAAACATTTAAATGTTCTATTTATAATAAAGAGTATTTACAACATTTACTGGTCTGAATGTCCGAGAAATCTCAAAGAAAAATTGAACCTGTATCCTACACGGAACCATCATATGACCTGATGTGCTATACTATTTAGCTACAGAGGAAGTGTTTGGTTAGCAAGGTTAAATTATTCCTTTTTAAACTACAAACTTCCTATTTACATTATTCAGACCTTTGTTGCCATATTTATTACAACGTTTCAGCTGCTTCATCCCCTCTCCAAGTTCTCCACTGCCATAACCAAGTATTGAACTCATACTCTTTGGTTGCTGAAGACATTAGGTGTATAATACCCAGAAATTCATACACAGATGTCCCCAAGGACACATGGCACAGTGGATAAAATCATTAGTTAGATCCAGTAACAGGACCCAAAGAGTGTGAGTTTAATACCTGGTTAAGGTGGTGGAGAACTTGGAGAGGGGAATTAACAGGAGATAACTGATAACTGACATCCATTAGACATGACACATGGAAATAGAACAGTCGACCCCAGTGAGCGAAATAAAGTGTTTAGTTCAACATTTCAGCCACCTGAAGAAGGCTGGAGCATATAATGGCCGAAACATTGTAACAAATATGGTTTCAAAGATGAGGACAATAGTCCGAAAAATGTAAATAGTGTACATAATACCTCATCTCAGAAATATAGACAGATACTGAAAGGCCGAAACGTTGTAATAAATATGGCGACAAAGATGAAGACAATAGTCCGAAAAATGTAAATAGTGTACATAATACTTCATCTCAGAAATATACACAGATACTGAAGGGCTGAAACGTTGTAATAAATATGGCGACAAAGATGAGGACAATAGTCCGAATAATGTAAATAGTGTACATAATACCTCATCTCAGAAATACAGACAGATACAAACTTCCTGATTTCTCTCAAACAGATATGAGTGTTCAAGAGAAATCATGGGAAGTTTGTTTCTCTGGTTTCAAACTACTCTGTCCTGAGATTGAACTCACATAAAGAACATTATAATTTGCAAAGAGCACTGCACATAAAGTCAGTGCATCAATTTACTATTGAATTGAAACTGTCAAATTATCAATCTATCTTGTTTTTTTTAAATGATCACTATCTGTGATGAGTGAACTTACATTATAAAATCAGGATTTTAAATCTCTTTCTCCATCTATTACTCTTTGTCACTTTTTTTCCACCTCCACATCTTACTTCTGATAATCTATGATTTATTAATTCTCTGGCAAGCTCCAAGAATTTTAAGATGCTTGTCTTTTAAGCACCAGATGCAAGGAAAACTTACATGTGAGATGAGCATGCACACTCCTCTGCATTTCAAGTGTTTCAGCTGTTATGTCATGACAACTGAATACACATACGTGTGTATTGAATTGTCTTTATACAAAAATATCCACACAGCAACCTTCCTTCACCTGCCACTTTCCTTTATCCATCAACTGTCTCCATTTATTAGCCAGAGAGGAACATCATTTTTCCATATGGACAACACAAGCAGATTCAACAACCGACATGGTATTAATTGCATTTGGTAACAACTGAATTAAATTAATTTCCAAAAATAATTCAATGAACTGTAGTGTCTCAAAAATAACTTCAATGCTGTGTGAACGTGCTTTGCAGTGCAGTGAATATCGGCTCAAAATGAGAAAATGGAGAACCAAATTCAAATTCCAGTCAAGTCCGCTCTATTCAGTTATGCGCAAATAAATTTTTTTTTCAGTAAGGTTCACTCTTTACAACATCTGGGAGTCACCCAAGGTAGAGGGTTATGTTAGGAATGGAAGATAATGGTTGACCCTAGACTTGAATGGGTTAAAACTAGTGATCAAGGAAGCATCCTCTTGGGAGTTGATTCCACAGAGCAGTGGCCCATGAAAAGAAACTGCTAGAGTGGAATGTACACCCTTGTGCAAATTAATTGGAACAAAACAAATAATTCCATTACTTACTTTTTTAAAAATATTTTCCCAATGAAACGTACCCCAGTGCACATGTTAGTAATTCATATGTCCATTCTGTGAAGTTGTACCTTACAGACTGACCACAGATTCTAGATTGGATTTAAATCAGGAGAATTTCTGTGCTAGTCTATAATATTTTGATTTGCTCACTGGTAAGGCTTGCCAGTGTGTTCGTGCAGTGTTACAATTTTTATACTCTTCCTTGGAGTAACATCTATAGCAGACAGTGACCATAGGACAACTAATCAACAGTCAAGACAATAGTGTCTGGGTGTGATAAAAATCTTATGGAATCATGGATGATGCAATATTTTTCAAGGCCAAACAAATTTCATCATACACCCTAAAAATAGATTCATATTACTGCACACCACTGTAAATGACCTAATCTGAGGAAAAATAGAAATTTATTACACCCTGTCACTCCAGTGGATCTAAAACTGACTGTATGGTAAAAGAAAGTAAACTAATGTGGTTGTTTCAATTAATTTGCACAAGGGTGTACTTCTCGTGGATGGAATACAGAAGAAATGTGTGTAGTTTGATACTATGTAAGTGGTATGGCGTGTCCTTGCCATGCAGGTTTGAATGAAATCCATCTTTTCTCCCACCAGTTATAGATTGAACAGAAGGATAGACGGGGTTCTATAGCCTTGGTTGGCAGCCAGTCTGTCACAGAAAGAAATGGCAACCTACTGTGAGAAAATCTTCTGCCTAGTCAGTCATTGAAAGAGACATGATCACCGAAGTGCGTATCATGTATGGCACTTAACCGATTGTGTATCAATCCATTTTAACCATGTAAGTTTATTTTTTCGCTAATTCAGCGATAAGAATTTAGTGAACAACAATGAAAGCTAAGTCAATAAACTTGTATACTTACAGGCCATCATCTATCGCAGGGGTCAGCAACCTGTGGCACGCCAAGCAATTTTCAATGGTATGCAGCTGCAAATGACATCACAAAGCCTAAACCAATAGCTACTACAATGCAAAGAATATATTTAGCTGTTTCAAAATGGCACACTTGTGGGACTCCCATTAATAATGAAAACTTAAAAAAGAACTTTTAAAAACAGTTTATGTCTATTAACATGGTTTACATATTATTGTATATATTACTACATATAATATATTGTAGAACAGGTATATTGACTTTGGCTTGTATAAAAATACGCATGCTGTTGGCACATTGAATGATTTTAAAACCCTAAGTTGGCACATAGTTAGTAAAAGATTGGCGACCCCTGGAGATGGTGTGTAAGTTCCACAGCATGAATTATTCGACAGAGTTGTCATCCTTTGCCAGCCAAAGTTAAAATGCCAGCTGCGTGCCATTATTTAGCTCATACATGGGAAAGAAGAATTACTTAAATCCTATCAAGATTTTTGAGTGTAAATGAATGTTCTTATGATATTATGGATCAATTGTAACAATATAGAACAGGGGTTGGCAACCTACGGCTCGCGTGCCACACATAGCACGCCAAGCAGTTTCCAAGTTTCCAATGGCACGCAGCCGCAAATGACATCACAAAGTCCGAACCAAGAACTACTACAATGCAAAGAAAATATTTCGCTGTTTCAAAACAGCTCACTCGTTGCACTCCCATTAATAATAAAAACTAAAAAAAAAGAACTTTTAAAAACAGTTTATTTCTATTAATGTGGTTTAAATATTATTGTATATATTACTATATAAAATATATTGTAGAACAGGTATATTGATCTCGACTTGAATAAAAATATTTATGCTATTGACACACTGAATGATTTTAAAACCCTAAGTCAGCACATAGTCAGCAATAGATTGCTGACCCCTAATCTATCGTGTCATGCCCCTTCAAAATATTTCTGGTTATATCCTTCCACAACGTTCTAACTTTTGCTGCCCTAAATAACCTTTGACCCTATTCTACCATCGATTCATGCAAATCCATTAAGTAGGCTACATTTTCCGTGTTCCTTAGCCTACATTTCATGTGTTAAATTCTCTAAGCCCTCTTTCTTCATTATCATAAAAATTTCAGTTGTCTCTTTCTGAGTGTAAATTTCCTTATCCCTTTTTTTACTTAGTCCCTCCTTGTCGTTGATACGTTTATCACACTTCTATAGAACTCCATCTTTATTGCTTCAAGTCCCTTCTTTATCTACAAGCAGATTGCATATAGGGAGACTGATAGCAATTACGTGAATGAAACATTGTAAGCCTCTTGCTGTTCTGTTATTTCTACGCGTTCAAACCTTCAAATCTAAAAGCTGCCATGACATGCCCATTGTAGTGAACCACCCTCATTCCCTTCATCTACCATGGGGGGGTTGCAAGTTTCACTTGAGCATCTCTCCACAAATGTCTGCTTTGTGGAACCAACTCCCAAGATTTTTTGTAAAATTTGTAAAAACTCTTCATGGGTCATTTAATACCAAAATTTAATTTTCTTAGGAGGATTGAAGTAATAAAAATATGATATACGTTATTCTGCTTTCACAATTGAGTACATGGTAGATGATACTTAGCTTTTGTGCAGATACCTTTTGTGTGGACATAATTACTAGAGGTGGTGATATGTGTCTTTTATGTTGTAGTTTTGATGAAGTTATATTTTGGAAGGAGGCACGGTAGAGTAATGGATAGTGGTTCGGATTGAGGAATCGGAGAGCTGAGTTCGAATTCCAGTTGAATCCATTACATTCACTTACATGCTAATACCCTCAGGAAAGGTATGAATCCTCTTCTTCTTCCCTCAGCTGTGGGCAAATAACAGGATAGACTGGGTTCTATAGCCTTAGATGGCAACTGGTCTACTACAGAAAAAGAAATGCCAACCTACTATCTCGTCAGTCATATATCGAAAGATACATGATCGCCTAAGCGTGTATCACACAGGGCACATAACTGACTAAGGATATTATATGGATTAATTTCATGAAAGAATTCTTTCATGTTGGTTGTTTGATTGATTGATTGATTTTGTTTCGCTGCATATCAACCTATATGGGTTATTTAATGCCGAAATCTAAATATTTTGATTGGTTTGGTTGATTTTGTTTAGCGGCATGTCAACCTCTATGGCTTATTTAATGCCGAAATCTAAATATTTTGATTGGTTTGGTTGATTTTGTTTAGCGGCATGTCAACCTCTATGGCTTATTTAATGCCGAAATCTAAATATTTTGATTGGTTTGGTTGATTTTGTTTAGCGGCACATCAACCTCTGTGGGTTATTTAATGCCAAAATCTAAATATTTTGATTGGTTTGGTTTGGTTGATTTTGTTTAGCGGCATATCAACCTCTATGGGTTATTTAATGCCGAAATGTAAATATTTTGATTGGTTTGGTTTGGTTGATTTTGTTTAGCGGCATATCAACCTCTATGGGTTATTTAATGCCGAAATGTAAATATTTTGATTGGTTTGGTTTGGTTGATTTTATTTAGCAGGATATCAACCTCTATGGGTTATTTAATGCCGAAATCTAAATATTTTGAACACAATTTTATGGCTTTAAGTAAATATAGTTTGAATGTAATTGTATGCCTTCAACTACAGATAAAAGGTATTATTGGTATTTCTACTATAAATAGGTATAGCTGGTAATTTTTTTTATATAAATAGAGAAAAATGGCATGTTTTGGGCACAGTACAAGGCGCGACAGCCTGGGCAAGACCATCATGCAGGGCACCATTGATGGTGGACGTAGGAGAGAACATGAACACAAAAACTGGTTGGACAATGTCAAAAAATGAAAAGGTATGAATGTACCAGAATTGCTGATGGCTGCTGTTGATAGACCGTTGAGTTAGTGTGGCTTGTGCATTCGGATCTGCCCTACAATTACAAAAGTCAAGGGGATGATGAGGATGTATTGTCAGTAATTTTATCACAAAAATATATTTTTTTACTTTCATAGTGTTTTTTTGTTTGTTTTGGTGTTCACAATTTACTGATAGTTGAAGCCTTAACATGTGCTACCACCCCAGGACAGGGTGGCCCTGGGAACAACAGCAATTAAGAGATGGCTTCATGCTCCCGAAAACCTCCAATTTCCAATCAGAGGCCTTACTGCTGGATGTAGTTTATCATCATACCTAGGACTGAACTCACAAGAGAATGCTTCCGTAATCACTACAATCTTAACCTGTTCAAGTCTTGGGTTGACCATTATCTTCCTATCATATCTGTAAGCCTCTACCTTGAGTGGCACTCGGGCTTTATACAGGGTGGACATTGTTGTAAAAAAATCAAGTATTCTTCTTTGTTTCTAAAAAGTATTTTTCTATCTCTTAATACTTTGCTTAGTTTCTTGAAAGGCATCCTCCACTATTTCTATTGTGCCTTTTGATTCTGTGCCACATTTTCTGTCATCATTCATGCTAACCAGATAGTAAATTTCTCTACTTGCTTGATTTTGCTTTTTGTTTATGTTTTAGAGATGCTTTGAGCAGATATGATTGTTCGAGGGAAATCATGGAGAATTGTAGTTTAGAAGCAGTAAAATCAACCTTGCTAAACTGGTATAGCATGTCAGGCTATATGAAGGTTCTGTGTAGGATAGAGGTTCGATTCTTGTTGGAGGACACATATTTTCTATGAAAATTTCTCAGACATTCAGGCTGGTAAAGCGTCCTGGGTACGACGTTAAACTGCATCCAACAGCAAGGCCTCTGATCAGGAGGTTTTGAGGAAGCATGGAACCACCTCTTAATTGCTGATGTTCCCAGGTCCACCCTGACCGGGGGTGGTAGCACCTGTTGGGGTCCAAGCTATGGGAAAATAGTGAACTTCCAGGTCTTTTCCAGCACATTGAAACAATGATGTTGCCAACTACACTTTTTTGAAACAATGATGTTGCCAGCTATACGTTTTTGAAGCAATGATGTTGCCAGTTTTTGAAACAATGATGTTGCCAGCTATACGTTTTTGGAACAATGATGTTGCCAGCTATACGTTTTTGGAACAATGATGTTGCCAGCTATACGTTTTTGAAACAATGATGTTGCCAGTTTTTGAAACAATGATGTTGCCAGCTATACGTTTTTGAAACAATGATGTTGCCAGCTATACGTTTTTGATATATTTAGTAAATACTGGACCTGGCATTAAATAACCCATAGTGGTTGATGTGCCATAAAACCCCAAACAACCAAACCATCAGGCTGGTAAAAGCTGTTAATACTGTTTATTATAAACAGATCATTTACTTATATATTTGTGTATATATAAATAACGTATAACAATAAAATATATTAAAATAATTGTTTGGCCATAAGTGAATATAATCAACCTGAGTAAAATTGGAACTCAGCTCTCTGATTTCTAAAACCGAGCTGTTATCCATTACACCACATGTACATTCACATTTACATTTATTTTAAGTGGTTACTCATCTAAGTACTGACCAGGCTTGACATTGCTTAACTTCAGTGATCATACAGGTACTGATGTTTCTATGTAATATTTTGATTTATTGAAACAACTATTCACATCTTTGAATATTATAGATGTTGTTATAAACAAATTTTCAGACACCTCCTCTCGAACATTTTCACGTATCTGTTATTTTAATTTCAAAGAATCCTTAAATACATGGACACCAATTTATTCAACCTGGTATGTGCCATTTTGTTCCAGTACCTTTCACCATCTTTTTGGCACTTTCAGGATTCCATTCTCCCAGAAATTGGCATCTTTCTTGGTGAGGAATTAGTTGAAATGATTTTTACTGGCTTCTAGAATAATGAAGTTCTTCCCATTTAGAAACATTTTATACAAATCAAGATAAGTCATTATACAAAGGTGCAATGTAAAGGGAGTATGAATGATGTAGTATGACATCCCAATCAAGAATTGGGATGTCATACTACAAGTTGTATCAATTCCTGCTAGGTCTGCAAATAGGTGTGAGATTTTGTCTCATTTTCATCATTCTAAAAATAAACTTGTCATCAGTGATGATAGAAATGAAGGACATTCATTATCCTGTCATTATTATAAAAATGACCCTTCCACCACAAGACAGCTGGTAGAGTATACTAAGGTACCAATAGCAGTAGTCAGTAGACAAGTAGCAGTACAGAAACCATATCTAGCCAGGGTTCCATGAAGATCAAAAACAGACAATTTCAAATACAATCCTCACAAACAAAATTCTCAGAACCATCCAAGTAAGCACTGGCTTTTAAACAAAAGAGACACTGAGAACATTTTTTTACACATGCCATACCAATATTCTGTAATTCACATCAGAAAAAGAAAATACAAATTCTAGATATTTATGTCAACAATTATCTCAAGTTTTTATGTTATATTGTTGTACATTTTAATTCATTTCATTTTCAATATAAAAAAAGAGAAAAGCATTCTTCTTACTGTTATGGTCCAGGTTAGGACCAAGGAAGAACAACACGAACACAAGAGTAGAAATAATGAAGATATATTACACGGAATAATAATACAAGATGTGGAAGGTGTTAGTATGACTGTCAGTCTGGTTTGGAGTGAACTACTATCGGCTCAACTCGATTCGACTCTCTCTCTTAAGAGGCGTAGTATACATAGTGTTAGGAAGAGTTCATTCTGAAGTTATATGTAAGGACCCATAACACTATCTATCTATCTCAGTTTATACAGATCGATCTATCTCAGTACTTTTATATCTATCTATCTATCTATCTATCTCAGTCCTTTCCTATCTATCTATCTATCTCAGTCCTTTCATATCTATCTATCTCAGTCCTTTCATATCTATCTATCTATCTCAGTCCTTTCCTATCTATCTATCTATCTATCTCAGTCCTTTCCTATCTATCTATCTATCTATCTCAGTCCTTTCCTACCTATCTATCTATCTATCTATCTATCTATCTATCTCAGTCCTTTCATATCTATCTATCTATCTATCTCAGTCCTTTCATATCTATCTATCTATCTATCTATCTATCTATCTCAGTCCTTTCCTATCTATCTATCTATCTATCTCAGTCCTTTCATATCTATCTATCTATCTATCTATCTATCTATCTATCTATCTGATATGGTCCAGGTTAGGACCAAGGAAGAAGAACAAGAACACAAGAGTAGAAATAACAAAGATATATTACATGAAATAACAATACAAGATGTGGAAGGTGTTAGTATGATTGTCAGTCTGGTTTGGAGTGAACAACTATTGGCTCGACTCGATTCATCTCTCTCTCTTGAGAGGCGTAGTATACATAGTGTTAGGAAGAGTTCATTCTGTAGTTATAGGTAAGGACCCATAACACTTACATTACAAATACATGCAGCAAGAGGGAAATTAGTTTAACAACTCTCAACAAATAATATCAAGTCAGGATTACTACTACATCAACATCCAACTTAAGTACTAACCCTGTTAGCGAATCAAGCCCAGAGAAAGTCAATATTCTGATATAAAACAAAAGAAAACAGAATGTAGCCATTATAAGGCAACTCTATACCTGGCCATGCAGAACAAATAAAATCCCAAGACAAAGATGCAGAAACGGATGAACAAATGATTATAATGAAAACAATTGGGATATATCAATGCAAATGAAACCGATGAAAATGAGGGAGATAAAAATCTAGATCTCCAAAACAGTTATGAAAGTTCTGATGACGATCAATTGAAAGAAAATAGCCATGAAGATAAAAGAACATGAGGCAGGCCAGGGTGTCCCAGAAATAGAAATATGATAAGATCTATGGAAAGGAGTGGGAGAAGGAGAGCAAGGGAGAGGAGAAGAATCAAAAGATCGACCAAAGGCATAAAGCACTTCTGTTTCAGGGAGAGATGTAATTATATCTAAATGTATGAGTTTAATCAATCGCATATGGATGAGTGTTATAGCAAATTACCACAGCACAAAGTTTAAAAAGAAAAGATGAAAAAAACAACAACGTGTCTAAAAGACACCCATATTGCCTGAATGTAAAATATAATAATTTGATATAATTTGCAATTTTTATTAATATTATTTCATTTATTATATACATTATGACAGAGAGAGAGGGAGAGAGAGAGAGAGATATGACACTATTTACATTATTCGGACTATTGTCCTCATCTTTGTCGCCATATTTATTACAATGTTTTGGCTGTTCAGTATCTGTCTATATTTCTGAGATGCAGTATTATGTACACTATTTACATTATTCGGACTATTGGTTCATCTTTGTTGCCATATTTATTACAACGTTTCGGCCTTTAAGTATCTGTCTATATTTCTGAGATGAGGTATTATGTACACTATTTACATTATTCCGACTAATGTCCTCATCTTTGTCACCATATTTATTACAACCTTTCGGCCATTCAGTATCTGTCTATATTTTTGAGATGAGGTATTATGTACACTATTTATATTATGCGGACTATTGTCCTCATATTTATCGCCATATTTATTACAATGTTTCAGCCTTTCAGTATCTGTCTATATTTCTGTGATGAGGTATTTTGTACACTATTTAAATTATTCAGTACCTCATTTTTGTCGCCATATTTATTACAATGTTTCCTCAAGGACACATGGCACAGTGGATAAAGGCATTAATTAGATCCAGTGACAGGACCCAAATAGTGTGAGTTCAATACCTAGTTAAGGCAGTGAAGAACATGGAGAGGGGAATTAACAGGAGATAACTGATGACTGGCATCCATTAGACATGGCACATGGAACTAGAACAGTCTACCCCAGTGAGCAAAATAAAGGGTTCAGTTTGACTTTCCAACCACCTGAAGAAGGTCGGAAATGCTGTGATAAATATGGCGACAAAGATGAGGACAATAATGTAAATAGTGTACATAATACCTCATCTCAGAAATATAGACAGATACTAAAAAGATTTAATTACAGCCATACAATACATAAAAACATTTTAGATATGAGAATGTGGGGAAAGATGTGTGCTATAGATTTCTGTGTGGAAAAATGCATGCGTTATTTTATGAGGGCAAAATTGAAACAAAAAATAAGCTTAATAAAATAATGTTTTCTCTTGTCCCTTACCTCTCTCTTATGATTCTCTTTGTCCCTTTTAATATTAAATCAGTTTGGTTGCTCAAGAATCGTTGTCCTTTGATCTTTTGTTCTTACTTCAATGTTGTGTTCATTGTCATGTCATTTAGTTTCGGCAATGCAGAAATCATACATTTGGTTATTTGATATACATTTGATGCTGTATAAGTCATAGGTTTAGGTGTGCAGAATTCATGTTTTTGATCCTTCGTCTAATTAAGTATATCACATATGTATGTCTTAAGTGAATGTCACGTTTTGCCATTCACCTATGCCTTTAATGTAAGCTGCATTGTGTTAAGTTAAATTGGAGTTACTCTCTTGTTATATGATCTATCTTGCTTGACTGTAACAAGTGAAAGAGGGATTGTTCACCCAAGACTTGCTCTGTTTAATTGTGTTGGAGTTTCATGTGAGTTGGGGTTGTCATTCCTTCTCTTCAATTCGGAAAGTCAGTTCACATGTGAATTTAATATACACTCTGTTTCCTTTGAGATTCGTCAACCAACTGAGTTCTGTCAATCCTTACTGCTCAATTGTTTGTATCTGTTCACATGATTTGTCAATCTATTTTTAGCTTGGCTTCTGGTGTTGTGGTCATCACTCTGACCTAATTGTACATGCATTCAGTGACTGATATTACATACCAAAAGAGAGAAGGACAGAGTTCACATATTACAATGAAAGAGAGATGGGTCATTAAATGTAAGATTTTACATCTGGGTATGAATGATGAGTTGCACAATGCTGTAACAGGAGAAACATGCTATGTAAAGTAGAAATCATGAGGGAGACAAATTTTGTGAGTGTCATGCAAATATTACTACTACTCTCACTTTCTCTGTGTGTGTGTGTATATATATTTATATATATATATATTTATATATATATATATATATATATATATATTTATATATATATATATATATATATATATTTATATATATATATATATATATATATATATATATATATATATATATATATACAGGGTGTCCATAAAGTTCATGCGCACTTTAAAAATTTATAACTTTATTTGTATTTGCGATAGAAATAATCTGTAAAAAATGTTATAAAGTTTAATGTAAAAAGTTTTAAGTATAGCTAAAATAACTAATGTGATTTCAGGCATTACTGTAAATCAGTTGGCAAATGTTTTCTGTGAACTGCAAAATCGTATTACCCTTTGTATTGCTAATGATGGAGGACATGTGGAAACTTAAACAAAATTTCAATAAAACCTTACAAAATATAGATTTACTTCTTTCTAATCCTTTTTACAAATTAATTCTATCGCAAATACAAATAAAGTTATAAATTTTTTAAAGTGCACACAAACTTTATGGTCACTCTGTAAATATATATATATATATAAACGATTACATTTTGATTCTTTTTCTTTTTGTTTCCATTACTTTTGTAAGTAGATATCGCACACTGTGATAATAGAAGTTCTGTCAGAAATGGTGGAATGTTGTAAGAGACCAGCAGCAAATTTACTGTAGATGACCTTGTGATTAAGTCACTCTCAAGACATTTATGTTCTACTGAACTTTTTCTCCTTTCTCTTACAACATTTCACCATTTCTGACAGAACTTCTATCACAGTGTGCGATATCTACTTGCAATAGTAATGGAAACAAAAAGAATCAAAATGAAATCGGCTATATATATATATATATATATATATATATATATTGAGCATTTAAAAAGTTAAAGATTGTGAGAAAAAATGTACAGAAATACCTAATTTCCGCAGATTTTTGCTTACAAACTGACTTCAAAATTTTACTGTTTCAAGAATAAATCCAAGTAAAGTTAATATCTTTTATATTAGATAAATTGAATGGAAAATATATTCAAATCAGAATTCTAATTATTAATGACCACAAGCAAAATATTCAAATTTTTTACTGTATTCAATAAGTAAAAACTGTGTAAAAAAACATGCTCAAACAAAAGTTTTTGCTATGATTGTTTATTCCTTTTATCCTGATTGTAGTAATACAAAGTTCTCAATGTCTTTTAGGTATGACCATTTTATTTTTTGGCTCAGAGGAAGTGAGTATATCAATGGTTGAAATGGTCAAGCTCAAATCAACTTTGTGCAGAGCTGGAACCACCAATTCACTTACTTCATGAGTAGGACTACCAAAACAGGTTGGAATGCTATCATTGGAAAGTAAAAAAAACAGAAAAAAGTTCTGTCCTTTCCAGAAGTAGGGGTCATACAAACACACGTGACCAGAAACCCTTTCTGGTTCCTTTCGTACTTGCATCATGAGAAAATGAATTTCTTTTATTTATTGGTTTTACTTCATATTCCAACAACTTCTCAATCTAAATCAGTAGATATTAATTTCTCTATTTAAGACAGTACAAAACAGATGTCAGCTCAAACATGTGTATACATGAAAAATAATTTTTATACTTTATAATAATAACAATAATAATAAGAAGAAGAAGAAGGAAAATAATGTTTATAGTAATAAGAAATGAAAGTATGCAAATTTTGTCATAATGTTTATAATAAGAAAAATAAGAAAAATGTTTATAGTAATAGCTAGATGATTTTGTTTAGTGGCATACAAACAACTCCATGGGTTATTTAATACCAAAATCTAAATATTTTGAGTGCAAATATATGCCTTCAACTACAGATAAAATGTATTGTTGATAATTTTACTATAAATAGGTATTGCTAGTAATTTTACTATAAATAGGTATTGTTGATAATTTTACTATAAATAGGTATTGTTGGTAATTTTACGATAAATAGGTATTGTTGGTAATTTTACTATAAATAGGTATTGTTGGCAATTTTACTATAAATAGGTATTGTTAGTAATTTTACTATAAATAGGTATTGTTGATAATTTTACTATAAATAGGTATTGTTGGTAATTTTACTATAAATAGGTATTGTTGGTAATTTTACTATAAATAGGTATTGTTGGTAATTTTACTATAAATAGGTATTGTTAGTAATTTTACTATAAATAGGTATTGTTAGTAATTTTACTATAAATAGGTATTGTTGATAATTTTACTATAAATAGGTATTGTTGGTAATCTTTTTTACATAAAATGTATTGCTGATATTTTTACTATAAACATGCATTTTTATGCTTTCATAGTGCTTTGTTTGAGGGGTTCACTATTTACCCATAGCTGGGACCCTAACAAGTGCTACCTCCAGGTGTCAGTGTGAACCTGAGAACAACAGCAATGAAGAGGTGGTTTCACGCTCCTCAAAACCTCCAATCTACTGATCAGAGGCCTTGCTGCCAGGTGTAGTTTAGCATCATACCAAGGACTTAGTAATAAGAAATGATAGCATACAAATTTAGTGGAGTATAGAATAAATCCTGAAAGAATACTGTGTTATGGAATATTAGGGATTTTAAAATTATAAAATATTTTACTTTTAATTTGCAATTTTTGCTCTGCTTTTAGCAGATTACTTGATTTTCAAAAAAGTTTTCAACTGTATATTCAGCCACTCTTTTTTTTTTTGAAAGTTAAGTGCATATCTTTTTTACAGACACCTACAAATTTGCAAGTTCATTTCGTTAATGTGAAGTTAATTATGCAACAGCTCACACATGTATATATTGCATTATTTAAGGCTTGCATTTAAATATAAGCTTGTTATTTAAAAATATGTAAAAATCCAAATCAATAAGGGCCTGTCGTTTTGAGTTCACTCTCTTGAACCTCACCTTAGTGGAGAGAAGCAACTCAAGGGGAAAGGTTATGATTACAAAGTTGGCAATCTATAAAAAGATGTCAAATGTGACAAATCCAAGGACAAGAACTTGGACGAAATAAAGAATTCCATTTACCATTCCCTGAAGTCTAACAAACATCGCATAAATGTTAGAAACAACGTTTGAAATCTGCTTTCTCCTTCTTTTATGTGCCATGTCTCTTCTGGATATAGGCGATCATGGCCCTCCACATCTCCCTGTCCCTTGTAGCTCTTAATAAGTTTTGTCTTTTTCTTATTTCACCCAAACCCTGTTCCACTAGCTCCAGCTTTTTAAATATACCACACGTTGCTTTTCCCTGTTTGTCTTTTCGTCCTGTGAGTATAAGATTTTCCAGACCCCAACTGCCTTCTCCTGATGATTTTGTTGTTTTCATTCTCTCCAAACCCTTGTTGTTGCTCACATGTTTGGCACATGATATGTTTGAAATATGCTTGTAAAATAAATGAAGAGAATCTTATTCTGAAAGAGACATTTTCTATTGAATCTTTTTGTTTCATTATTTCACCCCAAGAAAGGAGATAATGCCACTAAGACGCAAGGGTGAAAACAAACGAGAAGACTTTAATGAAGAGAATTGAGGAAAAAGACTATAAAGGAATAGTGTTCAGGAAAACAGAAGATGGCGATAATGCCACTAAGACGCAAGGGTCTACTGGCAGTGAAAGAGAAGGAGAAGTCTTTAATGAAGAGAAGTGAGGGAAAGTACAATAAAAGAACAGTGTTCAGGAAGACAGAAGATGACAATTGACATTGCATTTAAATTTCTGAAGATTGTAGGTAGCAGGGAAGCAAGAAATCTGGAGTTCCACAGGTGAGAAGTGTTAAGAAAAGAAGCTGTTAGAGGTGTGGTAGCATCTATCTAGTTCACCAGTAAAATGGTGAGACCTTATTGCCAATCTAGAAGCAAGCATAAATTCTTGCAGTCAAGGCAGTAGGGAAAAAAACTCATCAGAGTCATTGCTATGAAAATATTTGTAGGAAAGACAGAGGGAAGCCACATCACATTGGTGAGAAAGTGACTTCAGTCAGGATGCCTGGTCAGGATCGATTACATTACAGATCCTTCTTTGAAGTTTGTGAAGAATTTCAAGATATATAGCAGGAACACCAGATATGGCAGCAGTATCCAATGCATGGATTAATAGTAGATTTATCAATGTATAAGATGGATTCTGACAAGAAAAATTTTCTGGGCCAACACAATGAATCGACTTTCCTAGCTATAGATGTAGCAATTGATTTGGTATAGTTTTTTCACTTCATGTTAGTGGAAAACATGAGTCCAAGAAGGTGCAGAGTGTTGATCTCTTTGAGTTTAGCATCAGCCACGTTGATGGCATGCAGAAAAGTGTAACAGAGAATCGGGTCAGCCTGATAAAAGACTACGAGTTGGTTGTATGTGGTGCTGTAATCACCAGGAATTGCGTCCTCTTCCACGATGGGCTGTTGAGAGAAGACCTTCTAATTAGAGTAGGTGGCGCTGACTATTTGCATATGAATGATACTGGGCAGGTATTAGCCAATAGTCAGCGTTGGTCTGGGATTAGGAGAGCTATATAACACCAGTGTTTCTCTCAGTCGAGGGGAGCGGTCTCAACGTGTGAAAACCAGGCAAGACAAACACACATATTTTATAAAGAATAACACTACTCTTGACCTGCAAAACATTTATTATTATTATTATTACTATTATTACTATTATTATTACTATTATTATTATTACTACTATTATTACTATTATTATTACTACTATTATTACTACTACTACTATTATTATTACTATTATTATTACTACTACTACTACTATTATTATTATTATTACTACTATTATTACTATTATTATTACTACTATTATTACTATTACTACTATTATTACTATTATTATTATTATTATTACTATTATTACTACTATTATTACTACTACTACTATTATTATTACTACTATTATTACTATTATTATTATTATTATTACTATTATTACTACTATTATTACTACTACTACTACTATTATTATTATTATTATTATTACTATTATTATTACTATTATTATTATTACTACTATTATTACTACTACTACTATTATTATTATTACTACTACTATTATCACTATTATTATTACTACTACTACTATTATTATTATTACTATTATTACTATTACTATTATTATTACTACTATTATTACTATTATTATTATTATTATTATTACTATTATTATTACTATTACTACTATTACTATTATTATTACTACTACTATTATTACTATTATTATTATTACTACTATTATTACTATTATTATTACTACTACTACTACTATTATTATTATTGTTACTATTATTACTATTACTATTATTATTACTACTATTATTACTATTATTATTATTATTACTATTATTATTATTACTACTATTATTACTATTATTATTACTACTATTATTACTACTACTACTACTATTATTATTATTATTACTATTATTATTATTACTATTATTATTATTACTATTAGTATTACTATTACTACTATTATTATTATTATTACTATTATTACTATTATTATTACTATTACTATTATTATTACTATTATTATTACTATTATTACTATTATTATTACTATTACTACTATTATTATTACTATTATTATTACTATTACTATTATTATTATTACTATTATTATTACTATTATTATTATTATTATTACTATTATTATTATTACTATTATAAAAGACTATGAGTTGGTTGTATGTGGTGCTGTAAGCACCAGGAGTTGTGTCCCCTTTCACAATGGGCTTTCGAGAGAAGACCTTCTACTTAGAGTAGGTGGTGCTGACTATTTGCATATGAATGATACTGGGCAGGTATTAGCCAATAGTCAGCGTGGGTCTGGGACTGGAAGAGCTATATAACACCAGTTTTTCTCTCAGTCAAGAGAGGTGCTCTCAACATGCAGACGTGTGAAAACCAGACCAGAAAGGTTCTAACAAAGTGTTACTGAATTAATAATCTTCTAATAAATTGTTTTTTTTAAGTATGTCCCAGAACTTTCATCAATTGTGACAAATAGATGTTCTCTCAGAGAGACCCCATTGATTGAGTGCCTATTGGGACAAACTCAGCTCAGACCACAAGTGGAACTCATACATACTGATACTTCACTAAAGATGCTGGAAAAATGGTCAGTTCCCTGCACCGCTCCAGCAAGTACCTGACTCCGCCTGTTATCCTCTACCTTTGCAAGAGCCAGATCAGCTTGAAAATGGAGTACTGCTGCAATATATGTGCTCATGATAGAGCCCAGTTCCTATCCACCTCCTTGTGGGTAATGAATTATTTTCTACCCTACAACCCCTTTTCAAACGCAGCTCTCTGACACCACCTGCACATTCATTCATTAAAGTGAAAAAGTAATAATTTGTTTAAATATTTCATAAGGCAATTAAACATGACAGTTGCCTAATGAAGGCTGGAGATGAGGCCAGTCATAAGTGAAATTAATAACAAGAAATATGAATTGACAAAATTACAGACATGAGAAATCAGGATTTCTTTCTTGGAGGAATTTTGCCTTTTGCGCAATAATTAAGTCAATAATTAAGATGAAAATTTAGAACTTTTTCAGATTAATTACGTTTAAAAATTTATATTTGCAAATGTTTAAGAAAGAAAATATCCCAAATTATTTTAGTTTCATTAAAAAATAAGCCAGACACATTTTCTTTAAAAAAACAAACCCCAAAAACATTAATTTTATACGAGAAGGAATTATTGTTATTTAAAAAAAAAACTGTTTTTAATTAAAAGAGCTTAGATGTTGTATAATTCAAAAAATAAACTGAGAATCCTCAGATGGAACAAAAATATTTCGTAAGAATAACCAAAATTAGAGAAAACGAGAGAGAAATTGTTTACACATGTGTAATTCATAAATGTGACAATGTCGACAATCTTCTCCAAATCAAATTTAAATTGCTGTGAAAAGAAAGGGAAAGGAGAGAAGGCAAAAAGAGAGAGAGAGAGGAAGGGAAGGAATAGAAAATAAAAGAGAGAGAGAGGGAAAGGAGAGAAAGCACAAAGTGAGAGTGAGAGGAGGGAGAAAGAAAGAGTGATGAGAGGAGGGAGAGAGAAAGAGAGAGTGAGAGGAGGGAGAGAGAAAGAGAGGAGAGAGAGAGTGGAAGTAATGAAAAGAGAGAGAGAGAGGAAGTAATGCAAAAAGAGGGAGGAGGGAAAGCAAAGAGATAGAGAGAGTAAGTAATGCATGTAGAGAGTGGGGGGAAAGCCAAAAGAGAGAGAGAGTGGAGGGAAACCAAGAGAGAGAGAGAGAGAGAGTGGAGGTAAAGCCAAAAGAGAGAGAATGGAGATAAAGCCAAAAGAGAGAGAGAGAGAGAGAATGGAGATAAAGCCAAAAGAGAGAGAGAGAGAGAGGAGGTAAAGCCAAAAGAAAGAGAGAGAGGAGGTAAAGCCAAAAGAGAGAGAGAGCGAGGAAGTGGAGGTAAAGTCAAAAGAGAGAGAAAGAGAGTAGAGGGAAAGCCAAAATAGAGAGAGAAAGAGAGAGTGGAGGGAAAGCAAAAAGAGAGAGAGAGAGAGATATGAGGGGAAAGCAAAACAAAATAGAGAGACGAGGGGAAAGCAAAATGAAAGAGAGAGACGAGGGGAAAGCAAAACAAAAGAGAGAGAGAGACGAGGGGGAAAGCAAAACAAAAGTGAGAGAGATGAGGGGAAAGCAAAACAAAAGTGAGAGAGATGAGGGGAAAGCAAAACAAAAGAGAGAGATGAGGGGAAAGCAAAACAAAAGAGAGAGATGAGGGGAAAGCAAAACAAAAGAGAGAGATGAGGGGAAAGCAAAACAAAAGGGAGAGATGAGGGGAAAGCAAAACAAAAGAGAGAGATGAGGGGAAAGCAAAACAAAAGAGAGAGATGAGGGGAAAGCAAAACAAAAGAGAGAGATGAGGGGAAAGCAAAACAAAAGGGAGAGATGAGGGGAAAGCAAAACAAAAGAGAGAGATGAGGGGAAAGCAAAACAAAAGAGAGAGTTGAGGGGAAAGCAAAACAAAAGTGAGAGAGATGAGGGGAAAGCAAAACAAAAGAGAGAGATGAGGGGAAAGCAAAACAAAAGTGAGAGAGATGAGGGGAAAGCAAAACAAAAGAGAGAGATGAGGGGAAAGCAAAACAAAAGAGAGAGATGAGGGGAAAGCAAAACAAAAGAGAGAGAAAGTGATGAGGGGAAAGGAAAACAAAATAGAGAGATGAAGGAAAAGCAAAACAAAAGAGAGAGAGAGACAAGGGGAAAGCAAAACAAAAGGGAGAGATGTGGGAAAAGCAAAACAAAAGAGAGAGAGAGAGAGACAAAGGGAAAGCAAACTAAGAGAGAGACAAGGAGAAAGCTAAACAAAATAGAGAGACAAGGAGAATGCAAAACAAAAGAGAGAGACAAGGGGGAAAGCAAAACGAAATAGAGAGAGACGAGGGGAAAGCCAAACAAAAGAGAGAGCGAGAGAGACGAGGGGAAAGCAAAACAAAAGAGAGAGAAGAGGGGAAAGCAAAACAAAAGAGAGAGATAAGGGGAAAGTAAACCAAAAGAGAGAGAGTTGAGGGGAATGCAAAACAAAAGAGAGAGAGAGACAAGGGGAAAGCAAAACAAAAGAGAGAGAAGAGGGGAAAGCAAAACAAAAGAGAGAGAGTGACAAGGGGAAAGCAAACCAAAATAGAGAGACGAGGGTAAGCAAACCAAAATAGAGAGAGACGAGGGGAAAGCAAAACAAGAGAGAGAGAGAGAGACGAGGGGAAAGCAAACTAAAATAGAGAGAGACGAGGGGAAAGCAAAACAAAATAGCGAGAAGTGGGGAAGCAAACCAAAATAGAGAGAGACGAGGGGAAAGCAAAACAAAATAGCGAGAAGTGGGGAAGCAAACCAAAATAGAAAGACGATGGTAAAGCAAAACAAGAGAGAGAGAGAGAGAGAGACGATGGTAAAGCAAAACAAAAGAGAGAGACGAGCTGTAAGCAAAACAAAAGCGAGAGACTAGGGGAAAGCAAAACAAAATAGAGAGACAAGAGGAAAGCAAACCAAAAGACAGAGAGACAAGGTTAAAGCAAAACGAAAGAGAGAGACAAGTGAAAGTAAAACAAAAAGAGAGACGAGTGTAAAGCAAAACGAAATAGAAAGACAAGAAGAAAGCAAAACAAAATAGAGAGACAAGGGGAATCAAAACAAAAGAGAGAGACAAGGGGAATCAAAACAAAAGAGAGAGACAAGTAGAAAGCAAATATGGTTGTAAAATTAAAGCAAAAAACAATTTTAAAAAGGCATATAAAAGTATAAGGTAAGTTTAAAAAAGATAAAAAAACTATCACTTGAACTATTATTTAGCTGAAGGGGAACATAACAATGTCTTAGAAATGCGGGAGAGAAAAAAATGATCAGAGGGAAAATAGTCACTCATGGTTTTTGTATTGTTGCATCACAGAAAGAAAATATGAAAATAAATTAGAACTTATTCTGCTTCTGGGGTCAAAGAAAATCCCCAAGATATTTATTTCTTTCAGTACTAAATCTATATATATATATATATATATATATATATATATCTAGACATCTATCAAACTTCTGGCCTGGGTGTGAAATTTAATAATGGGATTTGTTTATAGGTAGGTTTGTGTGCGTTCCACAATTTTTGGAATAAAATGATCAGACACAAATCAAGGACCACAAGTGATGAGGAATGGAAATTAAATTTATTGAAAGGTAAAAGGTTAACATTTTAGGATTTGCAACCATTTCGTCTGAAACATGAAACTAAAATGCCAAGAGGAGGGCGTAGAAGATAAAGAAGATCATTGTCAACTGGGTGGCCAACTACCCATCACCACGTGATGGCAGGCTCACTAAGGAATCTGGGAGCAGCAAGTCATTTTACTGTTTCTATTCTTGCAACTGTACTTACCGTCCACTATTTACATTATTTGGACTATTGTCCTCATAATGAATAAGAGGAAAAGCGATAGTAGGGGAGAGAGCGAGAGGAGAATAGGAGAGAGTGAGAGGAGAAGGGGAGAGAGAGAGAACAAGAGTATAGAGAGAGAGGAGAAAGGGTGAGAGGGAGAGTAGGGGGAGTAAGAGGGATAGCAATAGTAGGAGGAGAGCGAGAAGAGAATGGGAGAGAGAGGAGAAGGGGAGTAAGAGGGAAAGCGATAGTAGAAGAGAGAGCGAGAGGAGAAGGGGAGAGAGAGGAGAAGGGGAGTAAGAAGGAAAGCGATAGTAGAAGAGAGAGCGAGAGGAGAATGGGAGAGAGCGAGAGGAGAATGGGAGAGAGCGAGAGGAGAAGGGGGAGAGAGAGAACAAGAGTATGGAGAAAGAGAGGAGAAAAGGAGGGAGTGAGAGTAGGGGGAATAAGAGGGAAAGTGATAGTAGGGGAGAGAGCGAGAGGAGAAGGGGGAGAGAGAGAACAAGAGTATGGAGAAAGAGAGGAGAAAGGGAGGGAGTGAGAGTAGGGTGAATAAGAGGGAAAGCAATAGTAGGGGAGAGAGTGAAGATCATTGTCAACTGGGTGGCCAACTACCCACCACCACGTGATGGCAGGCTCACTAAGGAATCTGGGTGCAGCAAGTCATTTTACTGTTTGCATTCTTGCAACTGTACTTACCGTCCACTATTTACATTATTTGGACTATAGTCCTCATAATGAATAAGAGGAAAAGCGATAGTAGGGGAGAGAGCAAGAGGAGAATAGGAGATAGTGAGAGGAGAAGGGGAGAGAGAGAGAACAAGAGTATAGAGAGAGAGAGGAGAAAGGGTGAGAGGGAGAGTAGGGAGAGTAAGAGGGATAGCAATAGTAGGAGGAGAGCGAGAAGAGAATGGGAGAGAGAGGAGAAGGGGAGTAAGAGGGAAAGCGATAGTAGAAGAGAGAGTGAGAGGAGAAGGGGAGAGAGAAAGAACAAGTGTATAGAAAGGGAGAGAGTGAGAGAAGAAGGGGAGAGAGAGAACAAGAGTATGGAGAGAGAGAGAGTGAGTGTAAGGGATAGAAAGAGAGCAAGAGGAGGGGAAGAGAGAGTAGTGGAGAACAAGAGGTGGGGGAAGAGAGAGGAAGGGAAGGAGAGAGAAAGCATTCTGGGTATTTGAGAGTCTTTCAGTAGAGTTTGAACCTTGCTTTGAGGTCTTTTGTGTCTGAGTGGTCTGAAGCACAACACCTAGCTTAAAGGTGTTTCCTTATTATAAAGGCAATGCAAAGCTTCCATTCTGTTGAAAGACACAATTTCTAGTTTTAGACTCTTGAATGTCAAGCTCAGTAGATATCAGTTATATTTTTGAAAGAAAAATATTTATTTGTGCACTAAAACTTAGATTAAAAGACAATGCATAGCAAAAAACAGTGGGTAAAAAAAACATATTACTCTAAAATGGTAATATTGAAAAATAACTGACTAAAAGATGACTAAATTAGTTTATCAGTGCTCTCTTGTCAGAGTAAAGATCAAGGACAAAAAAAATAGTGACTAAAATATATACAATGCCAGATAAATGTTATATACAAGAAAATATAACACCTACCTTTAACCCCACCAATCACTCTTACTCAATAAGAGATGATATATTAAGTCCTATCAGCCATCTCTTCTTCAATTGAGTTCGCCCAGCTTAGCACTGAGAATATGTGTGAGCTATAAGGCTACTGGCTTTTAATCAAATGTTCAGTAGTTGCTGAAAATATTACATTTGCAGACCTATGTCTATCGTGCACATTTCCTTTTTAAGAAAGAAAATGAATGGGTATCCAAACACATATATCCACAAAATATGTTTATAGTAATTAGAAATATTTGAATTGAAATCCATTAATTCCTTAGAAATAACTTTGTTTACATTTCAAATATGAATGCATAAGGTCTTTTGAACAGGAGTAAAAGTTTTTTGGGTTCCCAGTTGTCTTTAAAGTTATTTTCCTTCTCTGTCACTCCCAGTAGTCCCTGGCAGTATCGGTAAAATTTGCCTGCTCATTTTGGTCACATAATTCAAGCCTTCCTAGACAACAACAACACAATACTTGTTCCACAAGCTCACTACTCTCCCAACTTGGCATTGTGTGACTTCCGGCTCTCCTCCAATCTGAAAAACATGCTGAAAGAGAAGCAATTTGCATCACGAGAGAAAATTATATAAAAACAACAGCAGACCTCCACAGCATTCCAGAGCTGTTACCAGGAATGGCAGAACTGATACGAGAAGTCCGTGAACTTCCAAGTGGGTTATTTTGAAGGGGATTAAATAAAATTTGTGAAATGTACAAAATTGATTTATTTTATGCTCAAAAATCAGATAATTTTTTAATACACCTTGCGTGTATATATATATATATATATATATATATATATATATATATATATAAGTTTTGTCTATTTATTTTAAGTAAATTCCTTTCATATTGTCTGATAAGCTTAATAACATTATCATTGAAACATGAAAGAAAAACACCATATTGATACATGTTTTTTTAATCCTATCTAAGCTTTCGGCTTACATAAGCAATTATCAAACAATAATGATAATCTGTTTTGCTGCATGGAAGATTTCCAAGCAATGACACACTTGTGTATATGAGATGTGGAAGTGGAAATCGCGTCGCAGCTTGTGACATCACACATGACCATGCAAGAGTGAAAACGAGAAGTGTTAAATATCGGAAACCGTTGGTATAAACCAATGGCTTCTGTTATCAATTATAGGCATTTAAGAATATTTGTGGGAGATTTCATAGTTTATTTTGTTCAGGTTAGGTTTCAACTGTTTTATGTATATAGCTTCAAGAATAGTACAGGTAATCGATCCATTGGTATATAATCCGGGTGGATCCTAGTAATATTAGTTATTGAAACTCATTTACAGAGAGCTCACTGTATTTATTATAACAGAGTGTATGTATTTTTTTACAGCAAAAAAACAAAAATTATCTCAACATGGGTATAGTCTATTTCAAGTGGTTCTGTACACAGGCTATCATCAGTCTCTAACTGTCTGTCTCAGAGCATTGTTTTAAATTTATTATTAAAGTAGATATTATTAATGTAGATATATTGAATGCAGTTAAAGTAGATATTATTGAATGTGAGCTTTTTTCTGTTTATTATTGATGCTTCCATTATTTTTAGCTGTTGTGTTCATATGTATAAAAATATTTTATTAATGTTTTTATGTTGCGGAAGGAATTTGGTCCTCACGTCCATTACCTTTGTGCGGCCGTATGTAAAAATCTGCCTCTGCTCATGAGATGAATATCCTGTCACTGTTAAACACTTCTCAGGGAACTCACGACTACATACGTTAATGTTAAACTTTGTACAAATATACACGAATGACAAATATAACCTAGTCTACATGACAACGCAGCGCCATCTACAGTAAAATTTCTTTAAAATATGAGTATGCACTAAAAATAAGATTTAAAGTGATAACACCCATACACGTACACACGCATATATATATATATATATATATATATATATATATATATGTATGTAGTACAGGTAATCAATCCGTTGGTATATGGTCCGGGTGGATTCTAGTAATATTAATTATTAAAACTGATCCACAGAGAGCTTGTTATATTTATTATAACAGAGCATATGTATTTTTTTGCAGCCAAAACAACAAAAATTACCTCAACATGGGGATAGTCTATTTTAAACTGAACTGTAGGTAGCTATCATCAGTCCCTAAGTGTCTGTCTCGGAGAGTTGTTTTAAATTTATTTTCAATGTCAGTATATATATATATATATATATATATATATATATATATATAGGGTGACCTAAAAAAATGGGAACTTTTTAACAATCCAATAAAACCAAGAGTGATGGAAGAAAAATATTTAATATTTAATTCATAGTAATTGAAACCTTAAAACATGCCATTTAAGAAACAATGATGGAATTTTCATTTTTTTAAAATTATGTCCTGTAGATGGCGTCCTCCTGTATGAATGCATTCTTGAAATCTGCTGTTGAGACCCCTATTTACTGATGCAACATCTCAGCTGGGATACTGTGAATTTCATTCTCGTTACTAAAATGGCGAAATGTTTACTTGCTCAAGGTCACTGTCTCGCAGTGTTGCCACTTGCTCAAGTCTGGCAATACACACTTAAAAAATTCCTGTTTTATATATATATATAATTCCTGTATTTATATATATGTTTTTTATATATATATATATATACATATATATATATATATATATATATATATATATATATATGTGTGTGTGTGTGTGTGTGTGTGGTACTTATTGGAAAAAGCTCAATATCAGTGATAAAGCTAACATATTTAGTTAGATTGATGTGAGTTTGTGACTCTGGGTTTCACGCTATTTGCATTCCTCAAACATTGATCAGACTGAGGATTGCAAAGTCAGGAAACCTAGCGTTACAAACTCACATCCATACAACTATATATATATATATATATATATATATATATGTATATGTAAATTTTGTTTTAAAAATGATGGAGTGTATACTACAAAATAATACAATAAAAAATATTTATCATAAACGGTGAAACTGTAAGCGTGTGTGATGGGTGGGTAAGGAGCCATGACTAAAATAAATTTATTACTATACTAAAACAATAAATCAGTATACTAAAACAATATATAAATTCTGTGGTATAAAAAAAATTTAGATCAAATATATATTATAAACAATAGGAATTTTATACATAACTGTATATTTGGTTGAAGTCATACAAATTGCTTGTCTAACCATCAAATGTATCTATCAGTTGCTAAAACAGCTGTCTAGGATTACTGTCTATTTATTATATAAGTAATGTTTTGCATAATTTAATTCATGCCTAGGGTATCTGTGCCTGTTTATCTTGTGGCAAGCCATCCTCCAAAGAATGGTTTTATCTGTAACTGCCATTAATTACTTTAGTTGATTATTAGACTGAAGCTGAAGGAGAGAATTGTGTTTTTGAAAGCCTTTTCAAATCAGCATTGTTTGTTTTTCTGTCCTTGACTAAAATGTAAAACTGTTACTTGGACCGATTATTTTGAATTCAACTGAAGATTGACTACTGGGAGGAATTTAGATTGGCCAGATTTCTTGTAATGACTGACTGCTCAGCTAAAACGGGTAATCCCTTTACATTAAGCGGCATGTTCAATGAAACCACAAAATAATGTGTGTGCTTTGAGAGCAGACAAATTTTATTTATCTGCTGTCAATTTTTCTTCTTGATCTTTTCCCCAGAGAACTTGTTCATTTTTTTTATTCCTGTCTGAATTTATTCCGAAAATCGGTTGTGATTCATTTGCTGAAATTAGGTTTGTGAAAAATGTTATTAAGACCTTATTTTAAGACTCATTTATATATACTGTCAAAAAGGAGAATAAAGGAAAATAAGGAGAGAAAAAAAGAGGAGAGAAAGGAAAGAAAAGAAAAAGGAAAGAAAGGAGAGAAAGGAAAAGGAAAGAAAGGAGAGAAAGGAAAAGGAAAGAAAAGAGAGAAATGAAATAGGAAGGTAAAGAGAGAAAGGAAAAAGGAAAGAAAGAGAAAGGAAAAAGGAAAGAAAGGAGAGAAAGGAAAAAGGAAAGAAAGGAGAGAAAGGAGAAAGGAGAGAAAGGAAAGGAAAGAGAGAAAGGAAAGAAAGGAATGTAAGGAAAGAAAGCAAAGAAAGAAGAGAAAGGAAAGAAAGGAGAGAAAGGAATAAGGAAAGAAAGGAGAGAAAAGACAAGGGTAAGAAAGGAGAGAAAAAAAGGAAAGAAGGAGAGAAAGAAGAGAGAAAGAAAAAGGAAAGAAAGGAGGGAAAAAAGAAAGAAAGGAAATTGAATGACAAGAAAGAAAGAAAAAAGGACAAGAAAAAGGAAAAGAAAAGAAGAAAGAAAGCAAAATGAAAAAACAGAAAAAAAGGAAAAAGAGGAAAAAAGAGGAAAAAATGAAAAAAAAACAAAAAAGGGAAAAATAAAAAGGAAAGAAAAATGATAGCAGTATTTTATAAATTCTTATCTATACTATAAAACTTATGACATATAAAAGAAATAAAATTAATTATATTATCAAAAAAATAATTATAATTATAACAATAATAATTATAACAACTATAATTATCATTAATTCACTCGTTCTAAACCAATGAGAATTGACTCCACTTTTCTCATCTACACACACAAACACATGACATTCTCACTATGAGACAAGCAGTTCACGTAGACAGGTCGTCAACATGTGCATCAATGAAAATTTAATCTCTTTTTTCTTTTCAGCCTATAATAGTAACATTTATCTCTTAATACACAACAAAAATTCGAGGTTAAGAAAACTTCAGACACTTTTTGTATTTTCTAACTAAATGAAAAAGTAAATAAATAAAAATTAATTATAGTGTAAAAAAATAATTAAAACAATTATAATTATCATTAATTCATTTATTCTAAACCAATGAGAATTGACCCCACTTTTCTCTTCTCTTTACACAAGCATGTGACTTTCTCACTATTGGACAAATAGTTCATATGGACAGGTTGTAAACATGTGTGTCAATGAAAATTTTGTTTTCTTTTTTCCTTTTCAGGCTATAATAATAATATTTATCTTTGAACACTCAACAAAAAATTTGAGGTAAGAAAATCGTAGACACTTCTTGTATTTTTACAACTCAATTGTCTGGACATTAATTAAACACATCTATAAAAAAAACATGAGAAAAGCACGATACATTTTACTTATTCTTGATCTTTCCATGTTCTGCTGCTTCTCATTTTTACAAGTATTTTTGTATATTTAAATTTTAAGGGGTTTTATAATTATTTACTCCCCTATAATCTGAACTAAAAAAAAAATGAAATTTAAGTGAAATTGTTAAAATATATGGAAAAGAAATGTCAGTTTAAACTGACATCAGTAGGATAAGGTGATGGTAATCTTCTTACCAGACTTACTCAAGCTATACAGCGAGACGATTCTGAGGGAATTAGAAGTCCTACCAGGATTCATTATTGGCAGCTGCAATCTTAACAGCATAAGATAAGCATGTGACCCAATGTTGATAGCAAACATGGAAAGGAAACTACAAAGGCTACTACAGAAAGTAACAAAAGAAAGTGAAAAGAAAGGACTAAACATCAACTGCAAGAAGACAGAATGCATGGTTGTCAGCAAGAGGATGAGCCCAAAATGCAAATTACAAATCAGAGAAACTAATATCAAACAAGTACAAAACTTAAACATCTGGAAAGTGTTCTAATAGAAGACGGAAAGTGTGACTGAGATCCGATGACATATTGGGATGACCAAAGACACATTCCAAAAACTTCATTAGAAACAAAAAAAGCCTGCAATATATGGTGGCCACCAACATGAGTTAAACATACGCCTACTGCAACAAGACTTTCACATGCACAGGCTGGTAGACAACAGTTAAAAATCTATGATGTCTACTCAAACACATTTGGTCTGGTTTTCCTTCTATATATTTAGAGATTCTTGATAAAATCCAAAGAATAGTAAGATTTATCTTTTAGCATTCAACAAAAATTTGAGGTAAAAAAAAACTCTAGACACTTCTTGTATTTTTACAACTCAATTGTCTGGACATTAATAACACATATCTATAAAAAAAATACATACAAGAAAGACTGTATACATTTTACTTATCATTCTGTCAGATTCCGATCCATATTTGATATGCATTTGACTCCAAACTCACATTGTTACTTAGTATTACTGTCTCTCATTTCTCCAACACCCCATAACAACCAGATAATAAATAATACATGTTTTTGTTTTGTTTCCACATCTTGCTCTTTCTCATTTTTAAGAGTATTCTTGTATACATGTTCGGGGCAAGGTTATCATTATTTACTCAGTGTGAGAACTCTCCTGCAAATTTAACAGGGAAACAAATGAAGTATGCACATAAAAAATAAACATACATATTTTATTTGCCCATCTTTATTATTTGTTCATTATATTTTATTATCAACAAATGCTCATTAATAAAAGAGAAGCACTTTTATCAGCTGTAATGGATGGGCAGACCCCACTACCTACAAAGATGCCAACTGTAAATGGATTTCCTTCCATTCACTCTTATTTTATCTCTGTTTTTGACAGAGTCAGTACTTTCTACATTAGTCTGGCACAAGGCAGATAAACTCATTAAATTAAAAAAAAAAGGAATTGCAATGTTAGCTTAACCAACTCTCTACAACAAGTACCTAATATAGGTATTTACTAATTTTAACCTTGTTTTGCTAAACTCTAAAATGTATTTGTACGTTTGATTTATGGCATATCAACTCCTCATGGGTCATTTAATGCTGAAATTTAATTTTCTTGGGACCTTGAAGTAATAAAAATATCATGTATGTTATTCTGCTTTCACAATTGAATACATGGTAGATGAAACTTTCTGTGGATATAATTACTAGAGGTGGTGATATGTGTGTTTTATGTTGTAGTTTTGTTGAAATTATATTTTGGAATACAGCTTGAGTTCATCAAGAAATTGTCAGATATCATAGGGACTGATGCCATGAAAATGTTCTATCATGTTGGTTGGTTGGTTTTGTTTAATGGCATGTCAACCTCTATCAGTTATTTGATACCAAAATCTAATTAAATATTTTGAACAATTTTATGACTTCAACTAAATACATTTTAAATGTAATTGTGTGCCTTCAAAACTACAGATAAAATGTATTGTTTGTCATTCTGTAAAATTGTATTTTTATGCTTTTAGAGTTTCGTTTTCATTATTTGTCCACAGCTCGGATCCTATCCACACTCCTCAAAACCTCTAATCTCGCAATCAGAGGCCTTGGTGATGGATGTAGTTTATTGACATACCCAGTACTAAACCTCTAAAATAACCGAGCACTCAGAAAGTCTCAAATCAAAGCTTGTAATGGCATGCGTCTAATATTGAATGTCTCTAGATTACCAGGGCCAGATTAAGACCCCTAGGAGGCCTAAGGATGTTGGGGGTGCCTATACACCTGCAATGGAGTCTCATTAAGTAGTGCAAATATATTTATTTAGACCTGAGAATAACAGCAATTAAGAGGTTGTTCCAGGTACCTCAAAACCTCCTATCTCCTGATCAGAGGCCTTGCTGCTGGATGTAGTTTATCATCATGCCCAGGACTGGCAGAGTTTGCTCTTGCATATATATTGTTTGCTTAGTTTTTGTTATATACCGTACCTATGAACACTAATGGGTATGTTTCAATCCTCATAAACACGTTGGACACTATTGTAAGTGGGGGTAATATGCTGTCTAAGTAGTCCACCACTAGCAGTGGTTTACCTACTTCACGCCGCTGGCGAGTATTGTATTTTGTTGATGTTATAAAGATTACCATTTCATTTCCAACCTCCGTTTTGGTTATTCCTCATTCAGTAACCTTTTCTAGGTTACGATAGATAGATAGATAGATAGATAGATAGTGTTTTATACTGTACCTATAAACACTAATGGGTATGTCCCAGTCCTCATAAATACGTTGGACACTATATACTATAGAAAGTGGTTGTATGAAGTTGTTTTATACAGCTGTACTGCTGTAGAAAGTAGCCATATACTGCTATAAAAAGTGGTTGTATACTGCTGTAAAAAATGGCTGTATTCATTTGTTGAAAGTGTTTGTATATAGCTGTAGAAAGTGGTTGTACACTGTTATATACTGTACCTATGAATAATAATGGGTATCTTCCAATCCTCATGAATACATTGGACACTGTTGTAAGTGAGGGTAATATGATGTCTAAGTAGTGCCCCACTAGCAGTGGTTTAACTACTTCACGCCGCTGGCGAGTATTGTATTTTGTTGATGTGATAATGATTACTATTTTCATTTCCAACCTCCATTTTGGTTATTCCTCCTTCAGTAACCTTTTCTAGGTTATAGCAGTTTTATTTTGTTCTTTTTTCTTCCTTTTCTTTTTGAGAAATTTGTCATTTAAATTTGTCAAACATTTTGCAAATTACACCACATTGCTGCTTTTCAGAAGGAACTTCCACCAGGATGTTCCCTGCCCCATTGCTACAATCTTGATGATGACAAGTCTAGGTTTAACCTTTATCTTTCCTGTGTAACCCCATAAACTTCACTTCTTGCCTTTTCTTATACTCATACAACACTACACAGTAACCCTCTACCTTGAGTGGCTCTTGGCACTTGTATTTGGTGATCATTAGTCCTGGTGTCTCAACTACATGAATTTAAGCGTGCTACTAGATTGGCATCTAGGTCCCACCCTCTTAATATTGAAATAGCTAAATGCAACCGCCAATTCCACTTCAGCAGTTACTTTTCTCACACTTCCCACCTGTGGAACTCCCTTCTGTTTACTTGCTTTCCTGATGACTACAATTTTGAAAAATTTTAATGCAGCATCAATAACCATCTTTGGAGCCCCTTTGCTGCGATATCCAGTGAATAGCTCGCCGTACAATTAATTTTTAGTCTTATGTAAATTTTGTCTTATGAATTCTGTTCATCTTTTGTTCTTTTGTCAATCCACTTCTCTTTCAATTTCGCACTTTGTAAACCCCCGTGGACTAGTGGCCTTCCTGTCTTGCTTGGTGGGGAAAAAAAATCTATTGCAATAGGTGCTCAATGTTGCAACCTGCACAAGGGAATCTACAACCTTAGCAGAACTAAAACCATGTTGGGTCCCTTGGGCCATTCACTGCAGCAATGTAGTTTATACTTGGAAGTGTCCATCATCAATTATACGCCGTTTCCCCTCAAGAAATTTCTTCATTTCTCCAGCTTCCTGACCGTTGTAGATCTAAGCAATATTTTAACTGCGTCTTTCTCATTTTAAAATATGGGTGTCTTTCATTTTCTCATTAATATCATCTTTTGATTACATTATGAGGAGCACCAGGACACAGCATCAGAAGTTGCCACATGATAAACTTTTACTTTGCAGATGATACAGATGGTCTCACTGGCAAAGAGGAACTCATCTGTCTGGAGAAGAACCTGGATGAAACATCTTCCAAACACAGCATGGAGATTAATACCCCACTCACGAAAAGAAAAAATAATGAACACATGATGAAAATTGAGAAATAAAATGGAAGGTAAGAAGATGAAAGTCAGTGGTCAGGAACTGAAAGTAGTGAGACAGAATCGCAAAAATTGTACCAAATAACAGAAACCACATCACTTGAGGACTACCAACAGCAACAACAACTAAAATGGATAGCACATTTAACTCAAAGAGAAATTAATGGCATCATCAAGATGTTGACATTCCACACGACTTCAAACAGAAGGTTAGGAAGGAATATTTTCCACTCTCCAATCTCTCTTCCACAGGCTGTCATGCTCTGTAATGTGTCCAAACCATGCTATTTTTCTCTGTTCATCTTGGTGTCCCACAAAACTTTCAACCTTATATATATATATATATATATATATATATATTGATGCATCTTTCATTAAATAATATAGAAAAGTTTTGTCTATTTATTTTATGTAAATTGTTTTCATATCATCTGATAAACTTAACATTATCATTAAAAGAAGAAAGAAAATCACAATATTGATACATATTTTTTAATCCTATCTAAGCTTTTGGCTTACATAAGCCATTATCAAAGATGACAATTACATTTCAATATATTAAACAATACACGGACAAAACAATAATGATAGTCTGTTTTTGTTTGCATGGAAGAGTTCCAAGCAACGACAAACTCATGCATACAAGACGCTGGAAGCAAAAATCGCATCGCAGCTCGTGACGTCACACATGACCACGCGAGAGTGAAAAACGAGAAGTATTAAGTATGGTAAGCTGTTGGTATAAACCAATGGCTTTTGTTACCAATTATAGGCTTTTAAGAATATTTGTGTAGATTTTGTAGTTTATTTTGTTCAGGTTAGGTTTCAACTGTTTTATGTATATAGCTTCAAGAATGTTTAGTTTTTGTTTATTGTTTTCATGTTTAAGTTTAGTTGTGTTGTCAATGAGGATTTTCCAGAATTGTGTATGTGGCCAGGCATGTTGTTTTAAATGCCTAAAAATGTTAGAATTATCATTCAAATGTAGTGTCAAGCATTGTGAAAGTGAGTTTGTGGTGTGACCAACACACACATATATATATATATATATATATTACACACACTTACACAGTTGATTGATTATCAATAATAAGTAATTAATAAGCGCATGTATAGTTCTAATGTTTCCCACCCACAGAAATGTAAGACTTAATATAGCAAGAAATCCTAAGGTAAGGTTACAGAACAGTTATCGCAGGAACGATACCAAAGCCTAACTCTTTGTTCAATTGAATGAATGAACACAAAAGAAAATTAGGAAATATTGTGTTCTCCTGAATAACAAAAATTTCTCTTGAAAGTCCAAAAGTTTGCAGCTTTAAGAGTTGAAGTCATTTAAATAAATGATGATAACAATTCAACATTTACATTCATTAGTTTCTTGTATGCTATATTTCCCAAAATGTGTGTGGTACAACAGACACCTGAAGAAGGGCACTAAGATCAGAGTATATAGAGCTACTGTCCTCTCCACTCTCCTATACAGATCAGAGTCATAGGTCACTTACCAACACCACCTGCAACTCCTTGGACGGTTCCACTAGCGCTGCTTCTGTATGATGCCTAACATACACTGGAGTGACTTTTTCTTCAATCCTGAAGTCCTTGAAAAGGTGAAGATCACCAGCATTGAGGCCATGCTGCTGAAGTCCCAGCTACGCTGGGCTGGACACATTTCCAGGATGGAGAATCATCGCCTGCCTAAAATCTTTTCACTGGATATTGTGGCAGAGGGGCTCCAAAGACATGATTCAAAGATTGTCTGAAAAAATCCTTTGTTGCCTGTCGCATCAACCATTGTCAATGGTGAACCCTAGCTGAGAATTGTGATGTCTGACGTCTTACCACCAACCATGGTGCCTCCATCTTTGAAAATACCTGCACGGCTGCTCTCAGGGACAAGAGGGAGAGGAGGAAGTGCTGCAAGGCCATGCCATCAGCTCAGGTCAGCTGCAACTACTGTGGCTGTGTAGGCCTGTCCTGTATTGGATTTATGAATCACAAACACGCTTGCAAGCGACGCATACAGACTCTCTCGGCAAAGCCAAGCTATGATAATATATCCCAAAACAAATAAGGTCTTCAAGACAAAATCTTACTCAAGAGAAAATTTAAAAAATTTAAATGGAGCATTTATCAAAATTCCTTGGTAGAAATACACAAATAATTTAAGATGCAGATTTCCAAATTAATTCCTTTAAATTTTCGTTGCTCAAAACAAATTAAAAGTATTGCCTGTGATTGTCAAATTATGACAAATGCAAAGTTATTGGTATTTTTAACGTCATTACAAAATTGTAATTTTACATTGTTAATGAATTATGTGGCTAAATATGTATGCAATGAATGTAGGAAAATCAAATATTTAAAATATATATTATAATAAAATACAATATAATAAAATATATATCATAATAAAATAAAATATAATAAAATAAAATATATAATATAATATATATGATATATTGTAATAAAATAAAATATAATGAAATATATAATAAATATAATAATAAAATATAATGAAATATATAATAAAATATATAATAAAATATAATGAAATATATAATAAGATATATAATAAAATATAATGAAATATACAATAAAATATGAAATATATAATATGAGAATAAAATATAATGAAATATATAATAAATATAATAATAAAATATAATGAAATATATAATAAAATATAATACTAAAATATAATGAAATATATAATAAAATATATAATAAAATATAATGAAATATATAATAAATATAATACTAAAATATAATGAAATATATAATATATAATAAAATATAATGAAATATATAATAAATATAATACTAAAATGTAATGAAATATATAATAAAATATAATGAAATATATAATAAATATAATAATAAAATATAATGAAATATATAATAAGATATAATGAAATATATAATAAATATAATACTAAAATATAATGAAATATATAATAAAATATATAATAAAATATAATGAAATATATAATAAATATAATACTAAAATATAATGAAATATATAATATATAATAAAATATAATGAAATATATAATAAATATAATACTAAAATGTAATGAAATATATAATAAAATATAATGAAATATATAATAAATATAATAATAAAATATAATGAAATATATAATAAAATATAATACTAAAATATAATGAAATATATAATAAAATATATAATAAAATATAATGAAATATATAATAAATATAATACTAAAATATAATGAAATATATAATATATAATAAAATATAATGAAATATATAATAAATATAATACTAAAATGTAATGAAATATATAATAAAATATAATGAAATATATAATACATATAATAATAAAATATAATGAAATATATAATAAGATATAATGAAATATATAATAAATATAATACTAAAATATAATGAAATATATAATAAAATATATAATAAAATATAATGAAATATATAATAAATATAATACTAAAATATAATGAAATATATAATATATAATAAAATATAATGAAATATATAATAAATATAATACTAAAATGTAATGAAATATATAATAAAATATAATGAAATATATAATAAATATAATAATAAAATATAATGAAATATATAGTAAAATATATAATAAAATATAATTTAGTATATAATATATATAATAATAAAATATAATGAAATATATAGTAAAATATATAATAAAATATAATGAAATATATAATAAATATAATAATAAAATATATAATAAAATATATAACAAAATATAATGAAATATATAATAAATATAATAATAAAATATAATGAAATATATAATAAATATAATAATAAAATATAATGAAATATATAGTAAAATATATAATAAAATATAATTTAGTATATAATATATATAATAATAAAATATAATGAAATATATAGTAAAATATATAATAAAATATAATGAAATATATAATAAATATAATAATAAAATATAATGAAATATATAATAAAATATAATGAAATATATAATAAATATAATACTAAAATATAATGAAATATATAATAAAATATAACATTGAAATATAATGAAATATATAATAAATATAATAATAAAATATAATGAAATATATAATAAAATATAATGAAAATAATTAAAAAGTAAGCAAGCTTAAATAATAATGCAAACTTAAACTCAACAATCAATTTTGAGTTCTGTAGTTTATTGTTGCCTATTGTGCCTACTCTTCCCTATCTATTGTGATGAAAGCCCAATTAAGAGCCCTCCGCATAAGCTAGCTTAAATGTCACCCGATAGGGTGTGTTTTAAGCTAATATATAATTTACGTTTAATGAAATGGATGGCCATTTCACCCCCAAAGAAAAATTCCTTACCGAGGCTTTTCTATAATAATAATAATAATAATATAAATATAAGTAATTATACTCGTCTGGAAAAACCTTAGGTGTTTTGGCTTGTTAATGAACAAACCAATACCTAAAGAAAAATAAAGGATAAAAAAAGAAAGAACTAAGAACATGTAATTGAGGCGAAAACAATCGTTCAGAATCCAAGCTCAGAGTCCAAAGAAAAAACTTTCAACACAAGTAAAGCAAAAGTAACTAAGTAAAGTGCTCAATATACTAAGTAGAGCAAATCTAACTATGAACCTAAAGAGCCAGGCAAACTTACCGAGGTTTCACCTACGCGGATCGTCAGGGTACACTGGCCAAAGAGGTAACATTAGAACAGAATATAAAACAACCATTTATTCTGATTCCGCAGAACTGGGTTGGGTGTGAAAAAATATTTGTTGTTAACATTCTTTTTTCATTCGGTTTTCCAGTTACGAGTCCTTTTTTAAAGCTAATCGTTTTGTGTTCATTTTGTTTAGTTCTTTTTTCATAACAGATTTAATGTTTAGTATAGAGCTTAGAAAACATTTGCAGTGTGAGATAGACAAGAAGTAAGGCATGTAGCAACATCAGCACGACAAAGGGCACTCCTTTAAAGGCAAGGAAGGGCAAAAATATTTTAAGTTAAGTGATAGCCATTGCTGTAAAGGTCGTACGATTTTTGAATCAATCACGGGCAACGCTGGGCCATGCTGCTAGTATATTACTAAAGGGAAATGGTGATATGTACTTATAAGCTATAGCATCTACTGGAGGAGGCAGATTTAGCCTCAGCCTGTGCCCCTTGGCCCAGGCTAAAAAATAGTAACTGCTCGGTTTGGCTGTTGGAGACCAACTGAATGACTGACCACTTTCATCACTGCATGTAGTGACATCCCTAAGCGACTCGAGTGTAAGCATCTCAACCGAAGAAAGATAATCACTCCTTGTATCATTACAGTATGTTTTCGTGTTCTTTTAATTTTATATAATCTATGTAGGCTACAAAATGTTGTTATAGCTTTCATAACAGACATTTTAAAAGAATATGTATTGATAAAATATAAACAAATAAATTAAAATCAAAAGGGAGAAAGAGTAAGTATAATAAAAATATTACTGTAAAATGGTAAATCAAAAACTGTAATAAAAAAATAAATTGATTATTATTCGTTGCTCTTCAGAGCCTCAATGTCTCTGTGTATGCGTAGATATAGTAGACCGATGAAAAATTCGAGTAATAAAAACAATGATAATAAAAATAATATGTATTGTATATTATTAGGCCTTTAGATCAAATAGACAAAGCTCACTTTACACTTCAACCCACTTTCTACGTGACATAAATAATCTGCCGCTGTGTATACTTCGATCATTTGTGAACATCTATGCCGATAAAAAGGTACATAGGTCCACCTCCAAAACTATGTGGCCAGATCTCTTCTGAGCTAGTTCTAACAGATCAGTGGAGGAAAAACTGGCTGATGACATTCGATGCCTCGAAATCCCTCAAGTGGGGCTCGTGTCTTGAGCGCCTATTGGAACTTAAACACAACTCAGGCCCGACCATCAAGTAAAACTCATATATATGGTTTCCTGTACCGCTCCACTAAGTACCTGACTTCTACTATCCTCTTCCTTTCCAAGAACCAAATCAGGCCGCAATGGAAAACTTCTGCCATATATAGGCGGGAATTGTCTTCACTTTCCAGTCTCAATGGAGTCCAAAAATGTGATGAAATATCACCATGCAATTCTCTTGCTTTTTTTTATTGCTATTTCCCTGGAAAATGTTCAAATAAACTACAGACCTTAGTTTCGTTAGTTCTATTCATCCCGGCTAAGACCCCTATGCCACGCCCATTGTATGGAATCAACCTCTTCTCCTTCGTATTTTATTGTTGAAATGTAAGTTCCAATCGATCAACTTCTTGTGGAACCGACTCCCAAGAGAATTCTTTCTTGATCAGTACAATCTTATTGGAATAATCCATACTAACCTCTCACCCCTCTGGCATAATCCACTTCACACCAAAATCACCTATCAACCAATCAACACTCTAGTTTCAGCAAACAAGACTTCTCATTGGCTCAAAGCCTTAGAACTGTAGCAAATTCGCACGAAAATGCCTTTTCGCGCCCAGCTCGCCGGAGCCTACTTTTTTTTACCAGACACCTATAAATAGAAAATTCTGAGTCGCCTCAAACAGTCAGACTTTCACCTCTGGAGAGATGCGAAACTAATCCACGTAAGTCAAAACCTTGACCAACTACACTTTTATCACGCAAATTTCCCTGACTCAACAAAACCACAAGCACGATCTCCCCCAGGAACACTTTCTAGCAATCACTTACAATACTTAAAAAATGATATTTACTCACTACCTAATAAGTATTAGTAAACAATCAATCAAACTTCCAAGCAATTAAAGGTACGCAACTCCTACCAATTCTGAACAATAACTCAAACAAATTCACGCACACACGCTATTAATTGAACTCGCACGAAGGATAATTTCGTACATAACTAAACACTTAGTTTAATTTTATGAACAAATCTTAATAACAATTTCAAACACGCTGAAACATCCACAAAAATATTCTACACAACCTAATTCATCTATTCTTATTTATCCATAAATATTCAACCCAATTGTATTTGTGAATTGTATATAAACCAATGTTATTGTTGCACTTTTAATGTTTGTCTTCACTTTCAATTTTCTTGCATGATTTGTTTCCAATATTCTACTTTAATTTGTTGTGGACGAATGTTTTAGAACACCGACACCGAAATTCCTTCTGCTAACTTAAAATACATTCACCAATCTGCGACAATCTTGTTCAAATCTAACTTTAACTGTTATATTCTCCACAAACTGCGCCTCTTACTATATTGTGGACTCTTTACCCTTTTTAGAAAATGCACTCTTCCTATCTGGTAAATAACATCTACTTTCATACACAAAATATCAACGAGAAACCATTGGTCAATCACAGTAAATCCAGCTTGCTGATTGGTCAGTTTCAACCAATCAGATAGCTCTCACGTGCAGAGTCAATTTAGGCGCAAAATTCGTTTGGAGCCTCCCACGTGATATAGCGATGATATATAAACTCAACACGTGTAAGCAACAAAAAGCAGGCAGCTTTCAACCTCACGCCGGACTCCGGACGCTGACTCTCATAACTCTCACTCACTCTTCTTGATTTGCTAACGTCATTTCAACACAACCATCAAGATGTAACTATCAAGGAACATTCGCCTCGACTGATTAAGTCAGACATTAAATGAACAATACTTAATTATATGCAAGTATTATTATTTCTGAACTTTGCTAACTCACACTATACTTTCATAATATGAGCTCAATCACAATTTCATCAAGTCTAAGAGACACAACTCTGTCTAACCTTTCAGTTCAAATACATGTATATTCATTTCCACAATAAATCCTATTGTTATCAACTTTATCTTCTGTCTTGTATTTTGTCATCTGCTGTTCTACATTAAGTATAATTGACATAATACTTTCCACACCTTTTTCCTGTACCAAAATAAATAATTGTGGAGGACGTCTTAATACACGCACAACAAATATGGCCACTTCACTCATACTCCGACCAAGTTTCTCTACAATATAACCTCTACCTTGATTGGCTCTTGGACTTTGTACGGGGTAAACATGGTAAAAAAAAAGAAGCATGTTGAGAAAAGATGTTAAAAAATGGAATTTTCGGACACGCCTGTGTCCTTTATTAACAAGAAAAAAAATCAAGTTGGACTTCCGGGGAGGGGGTTGCGCATGCGCTATATTACCGATAAAATCTTATAGTTTTGGGTTATTTGTTTGCTACGATTAAGGTTGTAGAGGGTTTGTTTGTATATGACTTTTTTTTGAAAACTGTATTTATTGCATATGCGTAAATTCCTATTTAAACCTAGAATGTATGAATTTATTTAAAAAATGTATTTTAACTCAGACATTTGTCATTTTAAAGCGTACACTAAAAGGACACATCTAATGTTATCAAGACTATGATTCTTTCTGACATATATATATATATGTATATCCACGTTTGATTTTGTTTATCTCGTAAAATGATTTATATCTTATTTTTTCATATTTGTTTATTTTTCGAGTTGACTGATCCCCGATCTGATAGAGAAAGATTCAATCATATTATTTCCTCTTCGGTCAAGATGGCTGGATATATAGGACTGGTGCCAAGTTGGCAGTCGTCCAAGACATTCCAATTTATCTACGTATTGTGGGGGTGGGGGGCGACCGGACATCTGGCCAGTTCCAAGTGGGTTCAAATCGGTAAGTAAATTCCACAGTACAAACCTGGGATTAACTTCTGTTTACAGATAATCACTTTGCATTTTGATGGATCGCATCGACTCAACTGACTTTGCCCAACAACTTTTTTTGGTTTTATTTTTTGTTTTATTTTTTTCTGATTTCATGTCACGAATCAATCAATTCATTTAAGAATATTCGTTTACGTTGGGTGAGGGCGGTAAGATAATTCTTTCGATATTATCTGTTTTTTTTTTGTTTTTTTTTGTCTAGGATTATTATGAAGTATGTCATACAGCTCTGTTACGTTTTACTATGAATATTGATTTCAATCACTGATATTAGTACATCTGTAGCGGACAGTGTGTTTACGTGTTGTTAAATTAGGAACACATGCGTTTATTTCCTGCTAGAAGAAGGTCCAACTACAAGGACATGGCGGACACAAGTTGAGTCCAACCGAAGATGTAAAGAAAAAAAAACAAGACAGATATATATATGTCAACAAATATATGTATTAAACAACAAATTTACAAGTGACAAAGACATCAACATTTGTGTTTGTGTGTGAACGTAAAGAGTTTGCATTTTGGTGAATGTTGTTACGTACGTGTATTTGTGTTTCATGGCGTTTTCCCACAAGTGGGCAAAACGCAGATTTCTGCGAGAGATCACATTTTTAAATGTGTCCGCTGAAATGCAAAGTAAAAAGAGAACGAGGCAAGAAGTCGCCGTGTATTTATAGTGTAGGGAGAGCGTGTCCTAGTGACAATTAGGAAATTAAGGAGGAGTTAGCTCCGACACATCCAAATGACAAAAAAGAATGGGAACATCTTGAAATTTGTCTGTGTTTTGGCTTGCTTTCATTCTTTTTGACGCAGAAGAACGTACTTGCGGGACCAATTCAAAATTATTACATTATTCTAATATGTGCCGTGTCTCCTTAGGACGTTGGCGATCATAGCTCTCCCCAATTTCCTCTCCTTTGTAGCTCTTAATATATTTTCTCTTTTTGTTATCTCTCCTAAACCTAGCTGCGCCATCTATTTACTCAAGCTCTCTAGGTAGATTACACATTCTTTTCCTTTGTCCCATTTGCCTTCAATCTGTCCTGTGAGTATCAAATTTTCCAAGCCTTCTTTCCTCATTATTTCAACTGTCTCTTTCTGATGTTAAATATAAGTGTCCTTTTTCTTTCCGTTTTTTCTAAAATTTCATCGTTGTTCTAGAATATCAGTCTATATTCTCACTATCCTTCTGTAGATCCATATTTTTGATGCCTCATCTGTAGGAGGTTCTCTAGCATTCACTGCCATATAGGAGTAATAATATTACATAATAGTTCAGTACTCTTTTCTTGGTTTCAAATGAAGCAATCTAGCAATATTGATATCACTACACTCAAGAGAAAAAATATAGTAATGTGTTTGGTTTGGTTTGGTTTATGGCATATCAACACCTCAATGGGTTATTTAAGGTCGACAAGATTTTTATTATATGTCTATATTTCTGTGCCATGTGTCCTCAAGGACACATGGCACAGTGGATGGGATGAAGGTGTTAGTTAGATCCAGTGACAGGACACAAAGAGTGTGAGTTCAATACCTGGTTAAGGCGGTGGAAAACTTAGAGAGATGACAAGAGATAACTGACAACTGACATCCATTAAACATGGCACGTGGAACTAGAGCGGTCTACCCTAGTGAGCGAAATAAAGGGTTCAGTTCGACATTCCAACCACCTGAAGAAAGCTGGAGCCTACAACGGCTGAAACATTGTGGTAAATATGGCGACAAAGATGAGGACAATAGTCCGAATAATGTAAATAGTGAAGATTTTTATTGCTGGTATAATTTTTTTCAAAAAATTGTACTGCTGCTAATATTATTTTAAATGCTTTGCTGCTAATATTTTTTTAAATGTATTGCTGCTAATATTTTTTTTAAATGATTTGCTGCTAATATTTTTTAAATCTATTGTTGCTAATATTATTTTAAATCGTTTCCTGCTAATATTGTTTTTAAATGTATTGCAGCAAATAGTTTTTTTAAATGTTTTGCTGCAAATACTTTTTTAAATGCTTTGCTGCTAATATTATTTTAAATGCTTTGCTGCTAATATATTTTTTATGTTTTGCTGCTAATATTTTTTTAAATGTTTTGTTGCTAATATTTTTTTAAAATGTTTTGCTGCTAATATTTTTTTAAATCTTTTGTTGCTAATATTTTTTTAAATGTTTTGCTGCTAATATTTTTTAAAAATGTATTGCAGCTAATATTTTAAAAAAATGTTTTGCTGCTAATATTATTTTAAATGCTTTGCTGCTAATATTTTTTGAAATGCTTTGCTGCTAATATTTTTTTAAATGTTTTGCTGCTAATATTTTTTTAAATCTTTTGTTGCTAATATTTTTTTAAATGTTTTGCTGCTATTATTTTTAAAAATCTTTTGCTGCTAATATTTTTTTTAAATGTATTGATGCTAATATTTTAAAAATCTTTTGCTGCTAATATTTTTTTAAAATGTATTGCTGCTAATATTTTAAAAAATCTTTTGCTGATAATATTTTTTAAATGTTTTGCTGCTAATATTTTTTTAAATGTATTGCTGCTAATATTTTTTAAAAATGTTTTGCTGCTAATATTTTTTAAATCTATTGTTGCTAATATTATTTTAAATCTTTTCTTGCTAATATTTTTTTTAAATGTATTGCTGCTAATATTTTTTAAAATGTTTTGCTGCTAATATTTTTTTAAATCTATTGTTGCTAATATTATTTTAAATCTTTTCTTGCTAATATTTTTTTTAAATGTTTTGCTGCTAATATTTTTAAAAATGTATTGCAGCTAATATTTCTTTAAATCTTTTGCTGATAATATTTTTTAAATGTTTTGCTGCTAATATTTTTTTTAAATGATTTGCTGCTAATATTTTTTTAAATCTTTTGCTGTTATTATTTTTTTTAAATGATTTGCTGCTAATATTTTTAAAAATCTTTTGTTGCTAATATTTTTTAAAATCTTTTGTTGCTAAATATTTTTTTAAAATGCTTTGCTGCTAATATTATTTTAAACCGTTTCCTGCTAATATTTTTTTTAAATGTATTGCTGTTAATATTATTTTAAATGCTTTGCTGCTAATATTTTTTAAATGTTTTGCTGCTAATATTTTTAAAAATGTATTGCTGCTAATATTTCTTTAAATCTTTTGCTGATAATATTTTTTAAATGTTTTGCTGCTAATATTTTTTTTAAATGATTTGCTGCTAATATTTTTTTAAATCTTTTGCTGTTATTATTTTTTTTAAATGATTTGCTGCTAATATTTTTTAAAATCTTTTGTTGCTAATATTTTTTAAAATCTTTTGTTGCTAAATATTTTTTTAAAATGTTTTGCTGCTAATATTATTTTAAACCGTTTCCTGCTAATATTTTTTTAAATGTATTGCTGTTAATATTATTTTAAATGCTTTGCTGCTAATATTTTTTAAATGTTTTGCTGCTAATATTTTTAAAAATGTATTGCTGCTAATATTTCTTTAAATCTTTTGCTGATAATATTTTTTAAATGTTTTGCTGCTAATATTTTTTTTAAATGATTTGCTGCTAATATTTTTAAAAATCTTTTGTTGCTAATATTTTTTAAAATCTTTTGTTGCTAAATATTTTTTTAAAATGTTTTGCTGCTAATATTATTTTAAACCGTTTCCTGCTAATATTTTTTTAAATGTATTGCTGTTAATATTATTTTAAATGCTTTGCTGCTAATATTTTTTAAATGTTTTGCTGCTAATATTTTAAAAATGTTTTGGTGCTAATATTTTAAAAATGTTTTGCTGCTAATATTTTAAAAATGTTTTGCTGCTAATATTTTAAAAATGTTTTGCCGCTAATATTTTTAAAAATATTTTGCTGCTAATATTTTTTTAAATGTATTGCTGCTAATAATTTTTTAAATCCTTTGCTGCTAATATTTTTTTAAAATTATTGCTGCTAATATTTTTAAAATCTTTTGCTGCTAATATCTTTTAAAAATGTATTGCTGCTAATATTTTTTAAATCTTTTGCTGCTAATATTTTTTAAATGTTTTGCTGCTAATATTTTTAAAAATCTTTTGCTGCTAATATTTTTTTAAATGTATTGCTGCTAATATTTTTTGAAATCTTTTGCTGCTAATATTTTTTAAAAAATTATTGCTGCTAATATTTTTAAAATCTTTTGCTGCTAATATTTTTTAAAATCTTTTGCTGCTAATATTTTTTAAAATCTTTTGCTGCTAATATTTTTTTAAATGTATTGCTGCTAATAATTTTAAAAAATGTATTGCTGCTAATAATTTTTTAAAATCTTTTGCTGCTCAAATATTTTTTAAATATATTGCTGCTAATATTTTTTAAAATCTTTTGCAGCTAATATATTTTTTAAATGTTTTGCTGCTAATAATTTTTTAAAATGTTTTGTTGCTAATATTTTTTTAAAATGTTTTGCTGCTAATATTTTTTAAATGTATTGCTGGTAATATTTTTTAAAATGTTTTGCAGCTAATGTATTTTTTAAATGTTTTGCTGCTAATAATTTTTTTAAATATTTTGCTGCTAATATTTTTTAAAATGTTTTGCAGCTAATGTATTTTTTAAATGTTTTGCTGCTAATAATTTTTAAAAATATTTTGCTGCTAATATTTTTAAAAATGTTTTGCAGCTAATATATTTTTTAAATGTTTTGCTGCTAATATATTTTTTAAATGTTTTGCTGCTAATATATTTTTTAAATGTTTTGCTGCTAATAATTGTTTTAAATGTTTTGCTGCTAATATTTAAAAAAAAAATGTTTTGCTGCTTAAATTCTTTCTTGAAAATTTATTGCTGGTAATTATCATTTACAAAAATGTATTGCTGGTATTAAAACATATTTTTACACTTTCATAGTGTTTTGACGCCAGTTTGCAGTCAACTATTTGCCCATAGCTGGAACCCTGACAGGTGCTACCACCCCAGGTTAGGGTGGACCTAGGAACAGCAAAAAATCTCCTGATAAGCGGCCCTGCTGTCGGATGTAGTTTATCATCATACCCAGGACGGTAACGTCTTTGTTTTACTATGGCATCCTGTGGTTGATGTGTAGAAGGATATAGAAGGTGATAGAAAGTAGGTTTGAATCTTTTGTTTTTATATTGGTTTATACAACACCCCTCCACCATGACAGACAAGGCAGGGTAATCCAACAAAAACATAAATGGATTAACGGTATATAAGAATGATAATTTTATGTATGGTCCAAATAAACAATTATGTAAGAAAACAAGCAGAGTCTAATTAGTTAAAATAGAAAAGGTTTCAAATGAAATCATTTTTTCGGTCTCAGTTTAACTTCTTCATATGCAGACTATTGTCCTTGTCTTTGTTGTTTTTATCACAGCGTTCAGGCTCTTGTGTTCTCTGGCTTTAATCAGGTGCTTGCCAATCCTGGTTACCTCCAAGAAATTTCAAACTGAACCACTTATTTCATCTAACCAGGTACATTGTTCTTGTACAGCTGACAATTTATATGAATATCTCATCTCGTTCTTATTTAGACAAGCAGCAGGACACATCAGCGGGCAAGGTAGCATTGTATTCACTACTATAAAAAGAAGGGACATAAACCACATTGCTTGAAGTATTCAGGTATAATGACAAGGAAACACATGTTATATTTAACAAAAAAAAAGATCAGGAATTTATTTACAAGTTTACAGATTTGGAATTGCCAGGAAAAGGAATCAAATATTTAAAGTCCGTAGTTTCGATGAATTTTCACGAAGAGAAAATGTTTATATTATATCATCAGACACAAAATAGTATTCCAAAATGTTTAAAACAAATTAAGAGAGTTTGTTATTCACATAAAAGTTATACGGTTGTATTCAACATGAATGACAAGATATATTTTAAGGCACTTAGCTTTGGAGTTGAATAGAGTTTTTTGAAATTTCCCTGCTCTCATTAGAGGCTGATAATGTATCAGTGTGTAATTTGACACTGGGGTTATTCAGACGCGTGGAAATCTGCTCCTTTCTGCCTTGATTCAACTTTTTCTGCCTATTTATATCTAAAAGCAATTTGACATCGGCTCGTTATTTTTTTTTTCAGTTTGTGAGCCGCTCACTTTTCCTTTGGCCAAAATAAATTTTCACGTCGGCTCGTTAAACTTTGCCTTGGTCTTTTCTTCAGCCCGGGGCTAGTCCTTTTTTCAATTGGTCAAAATAAATTTTTGCACAGGCTAGCAAATTCGAAAACAGTAAAGAGAGTTGTATTTATTTTATATTCACCACATGCTCTCTTTTGCTCTTTCATAGCAGGACATCTCGTCCATCCCAGGAAAATGGACTAAATGGCACATATTTTAATTTCGCCAAACCAAGTCACACACACACACACACACACACACACACACACACACACGTTTTTCTTTCCTTTTTTTTTAACTATTTGTACACAGGCAAAATATATTTCTGTTTTAGATGGAGCCGAAGCATACTTCCTATTCTTCCCTACTACTGTGACAATGGACTATTCCTACTTATAAATATGGCAAGTTTCACCACTGATTAGATGTCCTTTTCAAGAGCAGCGGCCTGGTTAACTGTCAGCTCTGGTGGATTTGCTATTGGAACAGGAGTAAGTGGTAGTGTCATCTGCATAAATGCCTACTTGGCAACTGATGACACCAGTAAGATCAGAAACAGCAAAAGACCCAGGACAGAGCCGGGGAGGGCACCTGGGTTCATGTGAGAGGTTATGGAAGCCAGTCCATTCAAAACGACCATTATTTCACGATTTGATAGGAATGATTGAATTAAATCAAACACTCATCCTTTAATACCGTAGCCCTGGAGCTTACTTAGATGACACGTGAGAAGTTCAAGGTTTGGATGGCAATGAAGTCAGTGTTTAAGCCACCGGGCATGGTAGGCATTAATGTCACTGAACACAAATATATTTTCAAACGGGTGTAGGGAGGTGGCCTTGTCTATATTATCAGAAATCCTATCTAGCATGCAACAATCATGAGAGAAAGGAGAACGGTAGAGAAAGAAGAGATAGCTGACTGAGTTAACTAGAGAGAGACGGAGACACATGTAAGAATGATCTTGAGATTCTAAAGAGAGTTCTCTAGCCAGTGGGAGATGTTCATTGACATAAACTCCCAGGAGATTAGAGTCCTTCTGAAGGAGAGGAAAGAAGATAGCCACAGGATGGAATTGAAGAGTTAAGATTAGTTTCGCAGAGAGCTAGGATGCCTGGAGACTTTTCGAGGAGGAACGATTCCACACTGCAGAAGTTGGTACGAATACCACGAATGTTGGAGAAAGAAAGGTTGTGGTGTTTAGGTGTCTTTTTGTTGAACTGGTTTAGTTTTATATCTTTGGTTGCTTATCGTCATGGCGTGTTATTTTGGTAAAGAAAGGTCTAGGGTAGAATTAGCAGTCCATTGTCTAATGTAACATGTGCGGGAAGGGAACTGGCGCAGACTGCAACAGTGTGGCCTCGAGGTTGCCAAGCAATACATATTAATATTTTCATAGATTCCATGTTTAATTGACTAAAATTCAGATTTAGTGAGTGAATTACATGAGAGTTATGCAAAAAAAAAAAAAAAAAAAAAAAAGAAAAAAAGAGAAGTTGAAAATAATTTTTTCTGAATACTACTACTCCTCAACATACCCAAATGGACGCCAGGTCAAAATTGGCATTTTGTTCTCCAGCGTGTATATGTTTGATATAGATGATGAGAACCACCACTGATACGTTATTCTAGACTTCTTACACCTGCTGATATTATACAAAGAGATGGACTAAACTAAACATGTGAGGCATAGTCCTATCATTTCCTCTCCCTCATGTTCAATGTATAACTTGTCTGGTCATCATACCGACCAGGCAGAATGTACTGAATAGCATGAACATCATGTGGGTGTTGCAGTTAATACAAAATTTCATTAGGATATATTCAGGAAAAATGTTTTTAGTGTATGTAATATTTAAAAGCAAGTATCCATTACATTTCAGAACATAACAAGAGCACATTAGTCATAGCAGAGAACCTCACTGTACATAAAAAGCAAGAAACCACAACAATCTAATAAAATTGAAAGTGATTAAACGTTGTTGAATTTTTATTTATTTTTTAATGTAATTATTTCTCTGCATTTAGATTTTCTTTATGTTTTTATTTTAAATATTTAAAAATCTTAGGTTAACTGTTGTTTTTTAATTAAAAAAAAATTGGCCGACATACATGAATAGGTTAAGAGTGTAACGATCAGGGAAGTATCCTCATGGGAGTCAGCTCCACAAAGTAGCAGTTTATGGAAAGAAGATGTTCAAGTTGAAGTTACATCTCATCAATGGAAGATAAAGGCAATGAGGGTGGTTCGTGTCAATGGCATGGCAGGTCTTAGTTGTGAAGGTTAAAACAGGTGGAACTAAGGAATGTAGTTCATCTGAGCACTTTCCATGGAAATAGTGATAGGGTTGCAAAAGGCTTGCAATGTTACATCTATGAGAAAGGGATAGCAATGTGGAAATTGAAGACTGTGTAGCGCCAGACCATATAAGGCAACAGCAGTTGACTTACAGCCTGATCTGCCTCTTGTAAAGGTAGAGGATAGAAGGAGCAGTCACGTCCTAGCTGTGATGGATAAAACTTATGGAACTAAGGAATGTAGTTCATCTGAGCCCTTTCCATGGAAATAGCGATAGAGTAGCAAGAGGCTTGCAATGTTTCATCTATGAGAAAGGGATAGCAATGTGGAAATTGAAGACTGTGTAGCACCAGACATTATAAGACAACAGCAGTTGACTTACAGCCTGATCTGGCTCTTGTAAAGGTAGAGGATAGAAGGAGCAGTCACGTCCTAGCTGTGATGGATAAAACTTATGGAACTAAGGAATGTAGTTCATCTGAGCACTTTCCATGGAAATAGCGATAGAGTAGCAAGAGGCTTGCAATGTTTCATCTATGAGAAAGGGATAGCAATGTGGAAATTGAAGACTGTGTAGCACCAGACATTATAAGACAACAGCAGTTGACTTACAGCCTGATCTGGCTCTTGTAAATGTAGAGGATAGAAGGAGCAGTCATGTCCTAGCTGTGATGGATAAAACTTATGGAACTAAGGAATGTAGTTCATCTGAGCACTTTCCATGGAAATAGCGATAGAGTAGCGAGAGGCTTGCAATGTTTCATCTATCAGAAAGGGATAGCAATGTGGAAATTGAAGACTGGGTAGCACCAGTCCATATATGGCAACAGCAGTTGACTTACAGCCTGATCTGGCTCTTGTAAATGTAGAGGATAGAAGGAGCAGTCATGTCCTAGCTGTGATGGATAAAACTTATGGAACTAAGGAATGTAGTTCATCTGAGCACTTTCCATGGAAATAGCGATAGAGTAGCAAGAGGCTTGCAATGTTTCATCTATGAGAAAGGGATAGCAATGTGGAAATTGAAGACTGTGTAGCACCAGACATTATAAGACAACAGCAGTTGACTTACAGCCTGATCTGGCTCTTGTAAATGTAGAGGATAGAAGGAGCAGTCATGTCCTAGCTGTGATGGATAAAACTTATGGAACTAAGGAATGTAGTTCATCTGAGCACTTTCCATGGAAATAGCGATAGAGTAGCGAGAGGCTTGCAATGTTTCATCTATGAGAAAGGGATAGCAATGTGGAAATTGAAGACTGTGTAGCACCAGACATTATAAGACAACAGCAGTTGACTTACAGCCTGATCTGGCTCTTGTAAATGTAGAGGATAGAAGAAGCAGTCATGTCCTAGCTGTGACGGATAAAACTTATGGAACTAAGGAATGTAGTTCATCTGAGCACTTTCCATGGAAATAGCGATAGAGTAGCAAGAGGCTTGCAATGTTTCATCTATGAGAAAGGGATAGCAATGTGGAAATTGAAGACTGTGTAGCACCAGACATTATAAGACAACAGCAGTTGACTTACAGCCTGATCTGGCTCTTGTAAATGTAGAGGATAAAAGAAGCAGTCATGTCCTAGCTGTGACGGATAAAACTTATGGAACTAAGGAATGTAGTTCATCTGAGCACTTTCCATGGAAATAGCGATAGAGTAGCAAGAGGCTTGCAATGTTTCATCTATGAGAAAGGGATAGCAATGTGGAAATTGAAGACTGTGTAGCACCAGACATTATAAGACAACAGCAGTTGACTTACAGCCTGATCTGGCTCTTGTAAATGTAGAGGATAGAAGAAGCAGTCATGTCCTAGCTGTGACGGATAAAACTTATGGAACTAAGGAATGTAGTTCATCTGAGCACTTTCCATGGAAATAGCGATAGAGTAGCAAGAGGCTTGCAATGTTTCATCTATGAGAAAGGGATAGCAATGTGGAAATTGAAGACTGTGTAGCACCAGACATTATAAGACAACAGCAGTTGACTTACAGCCTGATCTGGCTCTTGTAAATGTAGAGGATAGAAGAAGCAGTCATGTCCTAGCTGTGACGGATAAAACTTATGGAACTAAGGAATGTAGTTCATCTGAGCACTTTCCATGGAAATAGCGATAGAGTAGCAAGAGGCTTGCAATGTTTCATCTATGAGAAAGGGATAGCAATGTGGAAATTGAAGACTGTGTAGCACCAGACATTATAAGACAACAGCAGTTGACTTACAGCCTGATCTGGCTCTTGTAAAGGTAGAAAATAGAAGGAGCAGTCATGTCCTAGCTGTGATGGATAAAACTTATGGAACTAAGGAATGTAGTTCATCTGAGCACTTTCCATGGAAATAGCGATAGAGTAGCAAGAGGCTTGCAATGTTTCATCTATGAGAAAGGGATAGCAATGTGGAAATTGAAGACTGTGTAGCACCAGACATTATAAGACAACAGCAGTTGACTTACAGCCTGATCTGGCTCTTGTAAAGGTAGAAAATAGAAGGAGCAGTCATGTCCTAGCTGTGATGGATAAAACTTATGGAACTAAGGAATGTAGTTCATCTGAGCACTTTCCATGGAAATAGCGATAGAGTAGCAAGAGGCTTGCAATGTTTCATCTATGAGAAAGGGATAGCAATGTGGAAATTGAAGACTGTGTAGCACCAGACATTATAAGACAACAGCAGTTGACTTACAGCCTGATCTTGCTCTTGTAAAGGTAGAAAATAGAAGGAGCAGTCATGTCCTAGCTGTGATGGATAAAACTTATGGAACTAAGGAATGTAGTTCATCTGAGCACTTTCCATGGAAATAGCGATAGAGTAGCAAGAGGCTTGCAATGTTTCATCTATGAGAAAGGGATAGCAATGTGGAAATTGAAGACTGTGTAGCACCAGACATTATAAGACAACAGCAGTTGACTTACAGCCTGATCTGGCTCTTGTAAAGGTAGAGGATAGAAGGAGCAGTCATGTCCTAGCTGTGATGGATAAAACTTATGGAACTAAGGAATGTAGTTCATCTGAGCACTTTCCATGGAAATAGCGATAGAGTAGCAAGAGGCTTGCAATGTTTCATCTATGAGAAAGGGATAGCAATGTGGAAATTGAAGACTGTGTAGCACCAGACATTATAAGACAACAGCAGTTGACTTACAGCCTGATCTGGCTCTTGTAAAGGTAGAGGATAGAAGGAGCATTCACGTCCTAGCTGTGATGGATAAAACTTATGGAACTAAGGAATGTAGTTCATCTGAGCACTTTCCATGGAAATAGCGATAGAGTAGCAAGAGGCTTGCAATGTTTCATCTATGAGAAAGGGATAGCAATGTGGAAATTGAAGACTGTGTAGCACCAGACATTATAAGACAACAGCAGTTGACTTACAGCCTGATCTGGCTCTTGTAAAGGTAGAGGATAGAAGGAGCAGTCATGTGCTAGCTGTGATGGATAAAACTTATGGAACTAAGGAATGTAGTTCATCTGAGCACTTTCCATGGAAATAGCGATAGAGTAGCAAGAGGCTTGCAATGTTTCATCTATGAGAAAGGGATAGCAATGTGGAAATTGAAGACTGTGTAGCACCAGACATTATAAGACAACAGCAGTTGACTTACAGCCTGATCTGGCTCTTGTAAAGGTAGAGGATAGAAGGAGCAGTCATGTCCTAGCTGTGACGGATAAAACTTATGGAACTAAGGAATGTAGTTCATCTGAGCACTTTCCATGGAAATAGCGATAGAGTAGCGAGAGGCTTGCAATGTTTCATCTATGAGAAAGGGATAGCAATGTGGAAATTGAAGACTGGGTAGCACCAGTCCATATATGGCAACAGCAGTTGACTTACAGCCTGATCTGGCTCTTGTAAATGTAGAGGATAGATGGAGCAGTCATGTCCTAGCTGTGATGGATAAAACTTATGGAACTAAGGAATGTAGTTCATCTGAGCACTTTCCATGGAAATAGCGATAGAGTAGCGAGAGGCTTGCAATGTTTCATCTATGAGAAAGGGATAGCAATGTGGAAATTGAAGACTGGGTAGCGCCAGTCCATATATGGCAACAGCAGTTGACTTACAGCCTGATCTGCCTCTTGTAAAGGTAGAGGATAGATGGAGCAGTCATGTCCTAGCTGTGATGGATAAAACTTATGGAACTAAGGAATGTAGTTCATCTGAGCACTTTCCATGGAAATAGCGATAGAGTAGCGAGAGGCTTGCAATGTTTCATCTATGAGAAAGGGATAGCAATGTGGAAATTGAAGACTGGGTAGCGCCAGTCCATATATGGCAACAGCAGTTGACTTACAGCCTGATCTGCCTCTTGTAAAGGTAGAGGATAGAAGGAGCAGTCATGTCCTAGCTGTGACGGATAAAACTTATGGAACTAAGGAATGTAGTTCATCTGAGCACTTTCCATGGAAATAGCGATAGAGTAGCGAGAGGCTTGCAATGTTTCATCTGTGAGAAAGGGATAGCAATGTGGAAATTGAAGACTGGGTAGCACCAGTCCATATATCGCAACAGCAGTTGACTTACAGCCTGATCTGCCTCTTGTAAAGGTAGAGGATAGAAGGAGCAGTCATGTCCTAGCTGTGACGGATAAAACTTATGGAACTAAGGAATGTAGTTCATCTGAGCACTTTCCATGGAAATAGCGATAGAGTAGCGAGAGGCTTGCAATGTTTCATCTGTGAGAAAGGGATAGCAATGTGGAAATTGAAGACTGGGTAGCACCAGTCCATATATCGCAACAGCAGTTGACTTACAGCCTGATCTGCCTCTTGTAAAGGTAGAAGATAGAAGGAGCAGTCATGTCCTAGCTGTGACGGATAAAACTTATGGAACTAAGGAATGTAGTTCATCTGAGCCCTTTCCATGGAAATAGCGATAGAGTAGCGAGAGGCTTGCAATGTTTCATCTATGAGAAAGGGATAGCAATGTGGAAATTGAAGACTGTGTAGCACCAGTCCATATATGGCAACAGCAGTTGACTTACAGCCTGATCTGGCTCTTGTAAATGTAGAGGATAGAAGGAGCAGTCATGTCCTAGCTGTGACGGATAAAACTTATGGAACTAAGGAATGTAGTTCATCTGAGCACTTTCCATGGAAATAGCGATAGAGTAGCGAGAGGCTTGCAATGTTTCATCTGTGAGAAAGGGATAGCAATGTGGAAATTGAAGACTGGGTAGCACCAGTCCATATATCGCAACAGCAGTTGACTTACAGCCTGATCTGCCTCTTGTAAAGGTAGAGGATAGAAGGAGCAGTCATGTCCTAGCTGTGACGGATAAAACTTATGGAACTAAGGAATGTAGTTCATCTGAGCCCTTTCCATGGAAATAGCGATAGAGTAGCGAGAGGCTTGCAATGTTTCATCTATGAGAAAGGGATAGCAATGTGGAAATTGAAGACTGGGTAGCGCCAGTCCATATATGGCAACAGCAGTTGACTTACAGCCTGATCTGCCTCTTGTAAATGTAGAGGATGGAAGGAGCAGTCATGTCCTAGCTGTGACGGATAAAACTTATGGAACTAAGGAATGTAGTTCATCTGAGCACTTTCCATGGAAATAGCGATAGAGTAGCGAGAGGCTTGCAATGTTTCATCTATGAGAAAGGGATAGCAATGTGGAAATTGAAGACTGGGTAGCACCAGTCCATATATCGCAACAGCAGTTGACTTACAGCCTGATCTGCCTCTTGTAAAGGTAGAGGATAGAAGGAGCAGTCATGTCCTAGCTGTGACGGATAAAACTTATGGAACTAAGGAATGTAGTTCATCTGAGCCCTTTCCATGGAAATAGCGATAGAGTAGCGAGAGGCTTGCAATGTTTCATCTATGAGAAAGGGATAGCAATGTGGAAATTGAAGACTGTGTAGCACCAGTCCATATATGGCAACAGCAGTTGACTTACAGCCTGATCTGGCTCTTGTAAATGTAGAGGATAGAAGGAGCAGTCATGTCCTAGCTGTGACGGATAAAACTTATGGAACTAAGGAATGTAGTTCATCTGAGCACTTTCCATGGAAATAGCGATAGAGTAGCGAGAGGCTTGCAATGTTTCATCTGTGAGAAAGGGATAGCAATGTGGAAATTGAAGACTGGGTAGCACCAGTCCATATATCGCAACAGCAGTTGACTTACAGCCTGATCTGCCTCTTGTAAAGGTAGAGGATAGAAGGAGCAGTCATGTCCTAGCTGTGACGGATAAAACTTATGGAACTAAGGAATGTAGTTCATCTGAGCCCTTTCCATGGAAATAGCGATAGAGTAGCGAGAGGCTTGCAATGTTTCATCTATGAGAAAGGGATAGCAATGTGGAAATTGAAGACTGTGTAGCACCAGTCCATATATGGCAACAGCAGTTGACTTACAGCCTGATCTGGCTCTTGTAAATGTAGAGGATAGAAGGAGCAGTCATGTCCTAGCTGTGACGGATAAAACTTATGGAACTAAGGAATGTAGTTCATCTGAGCCCTTTCCATGGAAATAGCGATAGAGTAGCGAGAGGCTTGCAATGTTTCATCTATGAGAAAGGGATAGCAATGTGGAAATTGAAGACTGGGTAGCGCCAGTCCATATATGGCAACAGCAGTTGACTTACAGCCTGATCTGCCTCTTGTAAATGTAGAGGATGGAAGGAGCAGTCATGTCCTAGCTGTGACGGATAAAACTTATGGAACTAAGGAATGTAGTTCATCTGAGCACTTTCCATGGAAATAGCGATAGAGTAGCGAGAGGCTTGCAATGTTTCATCTGTGAGAAAGGGATAGCAATGTGGAAATTGAAGACTGGGTAGCACCAGTCCATATATCGCAACAGCAGTTGACTTACAGCCTGATCTGCCTCTTGTAAAGGTAGAGGATAGAAGGAGCAGTCATGTCTTAGCTGTGACGGATAAAACTTATGGAACTAAGGAATGTAGTTCATCTGAGCCCTTTCCATGGAAATAGCGATAGAGTAGCGAGAGGCTTGCAATGTTTCATCTATGAGAAAGGGATAGCAATGTGGAAATTGAAGACTGGGTAGCACCAGTCCATATATGGCAACAGCAGTTGACTTACAGCCTGATCTGGCTCTTGTAAATGTAGAGGATAGAAGGAGCAGTCATGTCCTAGCTGTGACGGATAAAACTTATGGAACTAAGGAATGTAGTTCATCTGAGCACTTTCCATGGAAATAGCGATAGAGTAGCGAGAGGCTTGCAATGTTTCATCTGTGAGAAAGGGATAGCAATGTGGAAATTGAAGACTGGGTAGCACCAGTCCATATATCGCAACAGCAGTTGACTTACAGCCTGATCTGCCTCTTGTAAAGGTAGAGGATAGAAGGAGCAGTCATGTCCTAGCTGTGACGGATAAAACTTATGGAACTAAGGAATGTAGTTCATCTGAGTCCTTTCCATGGAAATAGCGATAGAGTAGCGAGAGGCTTGCAATGTTTCATCTATGAGAAAGGGATAGCAATGTGGAAATTGAAGACTGTGTAGCACCAGTCCATATATGGCAACAGCAGTTGACTTACAGCCTGATCTGGCTCTTGTAAAGGTAGAGGATAGAAGGAGCAGTCATGTCCTAGCTGTGACGGATAAAACTTATGGAACTAAGGAATGTAGTTCATCTGAGCACTTTCCATGGAAATAGCGATAGAGTAGCGAGAGGCTTGCAATGTTTCATCTATGAGAAAGGGATAGCAATGTGGAAATTGAAGACTGGGTAGCGCCAGTCCATATATGGCAACAGCAGTTGACTTACAGCCTGATCTGCCTCTTGTAAAGGTAGAGGATAGAAGGAGCAGTCATGTCCTAGCTGTGACGGATAAAACTTATGGAACTAAGGAATGTAGTTCATCTGAGCACTTTCCATGGAAATAGCGATAGAGTAGCGAGAGGCTTGCAATGTTTCATCTATGAGAAAGGGATAGCAATGTGGAAATTGAAGACTGGGTAGCGCCAGTCCATATATGGCAACAGCAGTTGACTTACAGCCTGATCTGCCTCTTGTAAAGGTAGAGGATAGAAGGAGCAGTCATGTCCTAGCTGTGACGGATAAAACTTATGGAACTAAGGAATGTAGTTCATCTGAGCACTTTCCATGGAAATAGCGATAGAGTAGCGAGAGGCTTGCAATGTTTCATCTATGAGAAAGGGATAGCAATGTGGAAATTGAAGACTGGGTAGCACCAGTCCATATATGGCAACAGCAGTTGACTTACAGCCTGATCTGGCTCTTGTAAAGGTAGAGGAAAGAAGGAGCAGTCATGTCCTAGCTGTGATGGATAAAACTTATGGAACTAAGGAATGTAGTCCATCTGAGCACTTTCCATGGAAATAGCGATAGAGTAGCGAGAGGCTTGCAATGTTTCATCTATGAGAAAGGGATAGCAATGTGGAAATTGAAGACTGGGTAGCACCAATCCATATATGGCAACAGCAGTTGACTTACAGCCTGATCTGGCTCTTGTAAAGGTAGAGGATAGAAGGAGCAGTCATGTCCTAGCTGTGATGGATAAAACTTATGGAACTAAGGAATGTAGTTCATCTGAGCACTTTCCATGGAAATAGCGATAGAGTAGCGAGAGGCTTGCAATGTTTCATCTATGAGAAAGGGATAGCAATGTGGAAATTGAAGACTGTGTAGCACCAGTCCATATATGGCAACAGCAGTTGACTTACAGCCTGATCTGCCTCTTGTAAAGGTAGAGGATAGAAGGAGCAGTCATGTCCTAGCTGTGACGGATAAAACTTATGGAACTAAGGAATGTAGTTCATCTGAGCCCTTTCCATGGAAATAGCGATAGAGTAGCGAGAGGCTTGCAATGTTTCATCTATGAGAAAGGGATAGCAATGTGGAAATTGAAGACTGGGTAGCACCAGTCCATATATGGCAACAGCAGTTGACTTACAGCCTGATCTGGCTCTTGTAAAGGTAGAGGATAGAAGGAGCAGTCATGTCCTAGCTGTGATGGATAAAACTTATGGAACTAAGGAATGTAGTTCATCTGAGCACTTTCCATGGAAATAGCGATAGAGTAGCGAGAGGCTTGCAATGTTTCATCTATGAGAAAGGGATAGCAATGTGGAAATTGAAGACTGGGTAGCGCCAGTCCATATATGGCAACAGCAGTTGACTTACAGCCTGATCTGCCTCTTGTAAAGGTAGAGGATAGAAGGAGCAGTCATGTCCTAGCTGTGACGGATAAAACTTATGGAACTAAGGAATGTAGTTCATCTGAGCACTTTCCATGGAAATAGCGATAGAGTAGCGAGAGGCTTGCAATGTTTCATCTGTGAGAAAGGGATAGCAATGTGGAAATTGAAGACTGGGTAGCACCAGTCCATATATCGCAACAGCAGTTGACTTACAGCCTGATCTGCCTCTTGTAAAGGTAGAGGATAGAAGGAGCAGTCATGTCCTAGCTGTGACGGATAAAACTTATGGAACTAAGGAATGTAGTTCATCTGAGCACTTTCCATGGAAATAGCGATAGAGTAGCGAGAGGCTTGCAATGTTTCATCTATGAGAAAGGGATAGCAATGTGGAAATTGAAGACTGTGTAGCACCAGTCCATATATGGCAACAGCAGTTGACTTACAGCCTGATCTGGCTCTTGTAAATGTAGAGGATAGAAGGAGCAGTCATGTCCTAGCTGTGACGGATAAAACTTATGGAACTAAGGAATGTAGTTCATCTGAGCACTTTCCATGGAAATAGCGATAGAGTAGCGAGAGGCTTGCAATGTTTCATCTGTGAGAAAGGGATAGCAATGTGGAAATTGAAGACTGGGTAGCACCAGTCCATATATCGCAACAGCAGTTGACTTACAGCCTGATCTGCCTCTTGTAAAGGTAGAAGATAGAAGGAGCAGTCATGTCCTAGCTGTGACGGATAAAACTTATGGAACTAAGGAATGTAGTTCATCTGAGCCCTTTCCATGGAAATAGCGATAGAGTAGCGAGAGGCTTGCAATGTTTCATCTATGAGAAAGGGATAGCAATGTGGAAATTGAAGACTGTGTAGCACCAGTCCATATATGGCAACAGCAGTTGACTTACAGCCTGATCTGGCTCTTGTAAATGTAGAGGATAGAAGGAGCAGTCATGTCCTAGCTGTGACGGATAAAACTTATGGAACTAAGGAATGTAGTTCATCTGAGCACTTTCCATGGAAATAGCGATAGAGTAGCGAGAGGCTTGCAATGTTTCATCTGTGAGAAAGGGATAGCAATGTGGAAATTGAAGACTGGGTAGCACCAGTCCATATATCGCAACAGCAGTTGACTTACAGCCTGATCTGCCTCTTGTAAAGGTAGAGGATAGAAGGAGCAGTCATGTCCTAGCTGTGACGGATAAAACTTATGGAACTAAGGAATGTAGTTCATCTGAGCCCTTTCCATGGAAATAGCGATAGAGTAGCGAGAGGCTTGCAATGTTTCATCTATGAGAAAGGGATAGCAATGTGGAAATTGAAGACTGGGTAGCGCCAGTCCATATATGGCAACAGCAGTTGACTTACAGCCTGATCTGCCTCTTGTAAATGTAGAGGATGGAAGGAGCAGTCATGTCCTAGCTGTGACGGATAAAACTTATGGAACTAAGGAATGTAGTTCATCTGAGCACTTTCCATGGAAATAGCGATAGAGTAGCGAGAGGCTTGCAATGTTTCATCTATGAGAAAGGGATAGCAATGTGGAAATTGAAGACTGGGTAGCACCAGTCCATATATCGCAACAGCAGTTGACTTACAGCCTGATCTGCCTCTTGTAAAGGTAGAGGATAGAAGGAGCAGTCATGTCCTAGCTGTGACGGATAAAACTTATGGAACTAAGGAATGTAGTTCATCTGAGCCCTTTCCATGGAAATAGCGATAGAGTAGCGAGAGGCTTGCAATGTTTCATCTATGAGAAAGGGATAGCAATGTGGAAATTGAAGACTGTGTAGCACCAGTCCATATATGGCAACAGCAGTTGACTTACAGCCTGATCTGGCTCTTGTAAATGTAGAGGATAGAAGGAGCAGTCATGTCCTAGCTGTGACGGATAAAACTTATGGAACTAAGGAATGTAGTTCATCTGAGCACTTTCCATGGAAATAGCGATAGAGTAGCGAGAGGCTTGCAATGTTTCATCTGTGAGAAAGGGATAGCAATGTGGAAATTGAAGACTGGGTAGCACCAGTCCATATATCGCAACAGCAGTTGACTTACAGCCTGATCTGCCTCTTGTAAAGGTAGAGGATAGAAGGAGCAGTCATGTCCTAGCTGTGACGGATAAAACTTATGGAACTAAGGAATGTAGTTCATCTGAGCCCTTTCCATGGAAATAGCGATAGAGTAGCGAGAGGCTTGCAATGTTTCATCTATGAGAAAGGGATAGCAATGTGGAAATTGAAGACTGTGTAGCACCAGTCCATATATGGCAACAGCAGTTGACTTACAGCCTGATCTGGCTCTTGTAAATGTAGAGGATAGAAGGAGCAGTCATGTCCTAGCTGTGACGGATAAAACTTATGGAACTAAGGAATGTAGTTCATCTGAGCCCTTTCCATGGAAATAGCGATAGAGTAGCGAGAGGCTTGCAATGTTTCATCTATGAGAAAGGGATAGCAATGTGGAAATTGAAGACTGGGTAGCGCCAGTCCATATATGGCAACAGCAGTTGACTTACAGCCTGATCTGCCTCTTGTAAATGTAGAGGATGGAAGGAGCAGTCATGTCCTAGCTGTGACGGATAAAACTTATGGAACTAAGGAATGTAGTTCATCTGAGCACTTTCCATGGAAATAGCGATAGAGTAGCGAGAGGCTTGCAATGTTTCATCTGTGAGAAAGGGATAGCAATGTGGAAATTGAAGACTGGGTAGCACCAGTCCATATATCGCAACAGCAGTTGACTTACAGCCTGATCTGCCTCTTGTAAAGGTAGAGGATAGAAGGAGCAGTCATGTCTTAGCTGTGACGGATAAAACTTATGGAACTAAGGAATGTAGTTCATCTGAGCCCTTTCCATGGAAATAGCGATAGAGTAGCGAGAGGCTTGCAATGTTTCATCTATGAGAAAGGGATAGCAATGTGGAAATTGAAGACTGGGTAGCACCAGTCCATATATGGCAACAGCAGTTGACTTACAGCCTGATCTGGCTCTTGTAAATGTAGAGGATAGAAGGAGCAGTCATGTCCTAGCTGTGACGGATAAAACTTATGGAACTAAGGAATGTAGTTCATCTGAGCACTTTCCATGGAAATAGCGATAGAGTAGCGAGAGGCTTGCAATGTTTCATCTGTGAGAAAGGGATAGCAATGTGGAAATTGAAGACTGGGTAGCACCAGTCCATATATCGCAACAGCAGTTGACTTACAGCCTGATCTGCCTCTTGTAAAGGTAGAGGATAGAAGGAGCAGTCATGTCCTAGCTGTGACGGATAAAACTTATGGAACTAAGGAATGTAGTTCATCTGAGTCCTTTCCATGGAAATAGCGATAGAGTAGCGAGAGGCTTGCAATGTTTCATCTATGAGAAAGGGATAGCAATGTGGAAATTGAAGACTGTGTAGCACCAGTCCATATATGGCAACAGCAGTTGACTTACAGCCTGATCTGGCTCTTGTAAAGGTAGAGGATAGAAGGAGCAGTCATGTCCTAGCTGTGACGGATAAAACTTATGGAACTAAGGAATGTAGTTCATCTGAGCACTTTCCATGGAAATAGCGATAGAGTAGCGAGAGGCTTGCAATGTTTCATCTATGAGAAAGGGATAGCAATGTGGAAATTGAAGACTGGGTAGCGCCAGTCCATATATGGCAACAGCAGTTGACTTACAGCCTGATCTGCCTCTTGTAAAGGTAGAGGATAGAAGGAGCAGTCATGTCCTAGCTGTGACGGATAAAACTTATGGAACTAAGGAATGTAGTTCATCTGAGCACTTTCCATGGAAATAGCGATAGAGTAGCGAGAGGCTTGCAATGTTTCATCTATGAGAAAGGGATAGCAATGTGGAAATTGAAGACTGGGTAGCGCCAGTCCATATATGGCAACAGCAGTTGACTTACAGCCTGATCTGCCTCTTGTAAAGGTAGAGGATAGAAGGAGCAGTCATGTCCTAGCTGTGACGGATAAAACTTATGGAACTAAGGAATGTAGTTCATCTGAGCACTTTCCATGGAAATAGCGATAGAGTAGCGAGAGGCTTGCAATGTTTCATCTATGAGAAAGGGATAGCAATGTGGAAATTGAAGACTGGGTAGCACCAGTCCATATATGGCAACAGCAGTTGACTTACAGCCTGATCTGGCTCTTGTAAAGGTAGAGGAAAGAAGGAGCAGTCATGTCCTAGCTGTGATGGATAAAACTTATGGAACTAAGGAATGTAGTCCATCTGAGCACTTTCCATGGAAATAGCGATAGAGTAGCGAGAGGCTTGCAATGTTTCATCTATGAGAAAGGGATAGCAATGTGGAAATTGAAGACTGGGTAGCACCAATCCATATATGGCAACAGCAGTTGACTTACAGCCTGATCTGGCTCTTGTAAAGGTAGAGGATAGAAGGAGCAGTCATGTCCTAGCTGTGATGGATAAAACTTATGGAACTAAGGAATGTAGTTCATCTGAGCACTTTCCATGGAAATAGCGATAGAGTAGCGAGAGGCTTGCAATGTTTCATCTATGAGAAAGGGATAGCAATGTGGAAATTGAAGACTGTGTAGCACCAGTCCATATATGGCAACAGCAGTTGACTTACAGCCTGATCTGCCTCTTGTAAAGGTAGAGGATAGAAGGAGCAGTCATGTCCTAGCTGTGACGGATAAAACTTATGGAACTAAGGAATGTAGTTCATCTGAGCCCTTTCCATGGAAATAGCGATAGAGTAGCGAGAGGCTTGCAATGTTTCATCTATGAGAAAGGGATAGCAATGTGGAAATTGAAGACTGGGTAGCACCAGTCCATATATGGCAACAGCAGTTGACTTACAGCCTGATCTGGCTCTTGTAAAGGTAGAGGATAGAAGGAGCAGTCATGTCCTAGCTGTGATGGATAAAACTTATGGAACTAAGGAATGTAGTTCATCTGAGCACTTTCCATGGAAATAGCGATAGAGTAGCGAGAGGCTTGCAATGTTTCATCTATGAGAAAGGGATAGCAATGTGGAAATTGAAGACTGGGTAGCGCCAGTCCATATATGGCAACAGCAGTTGACTTACAGCCTGATCTGCCTCTTGTAAAGGTAGAGGATAGAAGGAGCAGTCATGTCCTAGCTGTGACGGATGAAACTTATGGAACTAAGGAATGTAGTTCATCTGAGCACTTTCCATGGAAATAGCGATAGAGTAGCGAGAGGCTTGCAATGTTTCATCTATGAGAAAGGGATAGCAATGTGGAAATTGAAGACTGGGTAGCGCCAGTCCATATATGGCAACAGCAGTTGACTTACAGCCTGATCTGCCTCTTGTAAAGGTAGAGGATAGAAGGAGCAGTCATGTCCTAGCTGTGACGGATAAAACTTATGGAACTAAGGAATGTAGTTCATCTGAGCACTTTCCATGGAAATAGCGATAGAGTAGCGAGAGGCTTGCAATGTTTCATCTATGAGAAAGGGATAGCAATGTGGAAATTGAAGACTGGGTAGCGCCAGTCCATATATGGCAACAGCAGTTGACTTACAGCCTGATCTGCCTCTTGTAAAGGTAGAGGATAGAAGGAGCAGTCATGTCCTAGCTGTGACGGATAAAACTTATGGAACTAAGGAATGTAGTTCATCTGAGCACTTTCCATGGAAATAGCGATAGAGTAGCGAGAGGCTTGCAATGTTTCATCTATGAGAAAGGGATAGCAATGTGGAAATTGAAGACTGTGTAGCACCAGTCCATATATGGCAACAGCAGTTGACTTACAGCCTGATCTGGCTCTTGTAAAGGTAGAGGATAGAAGGAGCAGTCATGTCCTAGCTGTGATGGATAAAACTTATGGAACTAAGGAATGTAGTTCATTTGAGCACTTTCCATGGAAATACCGATAGAGTAGCAAGAGGCTTGCAATGTTTCATCTATCAGAAAGGGATAGCAATGTGGAAATTGAAGACTGTGTAGCACCAGTCCATATATGGCAACAGCAGTTGACTTACAGCCTGATCTGGCTCTTGTAAAGGTAGAGGATAGAAGAAGCAGTCATGTCCTAGCTGTGATGGATAAAACTTATGGAACTAAGGAATGTAGTTCATCTGAGCACTTTCCATGGAAATAGCGATAGAGTAGCGAGAGGCTTGCAATGTTTCATCTATGAGAAAGGGATAGCAATGTGGAAATTGAAGACTGTGTAGCACCAGTCCATATATGGCAACAGCAGTTGACTTACAGCCTGATCTGCCTCTTGTAAAGGTAGAGGATAGAAGGAGCAGTCATGTCCTAGCTGTGATGGATAAAACTTATGGAACTAAGGAATGTAGTTCATCTGAGCCCTTTCCATGGAAATAGCGATAGAGTAGCGAGAGGCTTGCAATGTTTCATCTATGAGAAAGTGATAGCAATGTGGAAATTGAAGACTGGGTAGCACCAGTCCATATATGGCAACAGCAGTTGACTTACAGCCTGATCTGGCTCTTGTAAAGGTAGAGGATAGAAGGAGCAGTCATGTCCTAGCTGTGATGGATAAAACCTATGGAACTAAGGAATGTAGTTCATCTGAGCACTTTCCATGGAAATAGCGATAGAGTAGCGAGAGGCTTGCAATGTTTCATCTATGAGAAAGGGATAGCAATGTGGAAATTGAAGACTGGGTAGCGCCAGTCCATATATGGCAACAGCAGTTGACTTACAGCCTGATCTGGCTCTTGTAAATGTAGAGGATAGAAGGAGCAGTCATGTCCTAGCTGTGATGGATAAAACTTATGGAACTAAGGAATGTAGTTCATCTGAGCACTTTCCATGGAAATAGCGATAGAGTAGCGAGAGGCTTGCAATGTTTCATCTATGAGAAAGGGATAGCAATGTGGAAATTGAAGACTGGGTAGCGCCAGTCCATATATGGCAACAGCAGTTGACTTACAGCCTGATCTGGCTCTTGTAAATGTAGAGGATAGAAGGAGCAGTCATGTCCTAGCTGTGATGGATAAAACTTATGGAACTAAGGAATGTAGTTCATCTGAGCACTTTCCATGGAAATAGCGATAGAGTAGCGAGAGGCTTGCAATGTTTCATCTATGAGAAAGGGATAGCAATGTGGAAATTGAAGACTGGGTAGCGCCAGTCCATATATGGCAACAGCAGTTGACTTACAGCCTGATCTGGCTCTTGTAAAGGTAGAGGATAGAAGGAGCAGTCATGTCCTAGCTGTGAGGGATAAAACTTATGGAACTAAGGAATGTAGTTCATCTGAGCACTTTCCATGGAAATAGCGATAGAGTAGCGAGAGGCTTGCAATGTTTCATCTATGAGAAAGGGATAGCAATGTGGAAATTGAAGACTGGGTAGCGCCAGTCCATATATGGCAACAGCAGTTGACTTACAGCCTGATCTGCCTCTTGTAAAGGTAGAGGATAGAAGGAGCAGTCATGTCCTAGCTGTGATGGATAAAACTTATGGAACTAAGGAATGTAGTTCATCTGAGCACTTTCCATGGAAATAGCGATAGAGTAGCGAGAGGCTTGCAATGTTTCATCTATGAGAAAGGGATAGCAATGTGGAAATTGAAGACTGGGTAGCACCAGTCCATATATGGCAACAGCAGTTGACTTACAGCCTGATCTGGCTCTTGTAAAGGTAGAGGAAAGAAGGAGCAGTCATGTCCTAGCTGTGATGGATAAAACTTATGGAACTAAGGAATGTAGTCCATCTGAGCACTTTCCATGGAAATAGCGATAGAGTAGCGAGAGGCTTGCAATGTTTCATCTATGAGAAAGGGATAGCAATGTGGAAATTGAAGACTGGGTAGCACCAGTCCATATATGGCAACAGCAGTTGACTTACAGCCTGATCTGGCTCTTGTAAAGGTAGAGGAAAGAAGGAGCAGTCATGTCCTAGCTGTGATGGATAAAACTTATGGAACTAAGGAATGTAGTTCATCTGAGCACTTTCCATGGAAATAGCGATAGAGTAGCGAGAGGCTTGCAATGTTTCATCTATGAGAAAGGGATAGCAATGTGGAAATTGAAGACTGGGTAGCACCAGTCCATATATGGCAACAGCAGTTGACTTACAGCCTGATCTGGCTCTTGTAAAGGTAGAGGAAAGAAGGAGCAGTCATGTCCTAGCTGTGATGGATAAAACTTATGGAACTAAGGAATGTAGTCCATCTGAGCACTTTCCATGGAAATAGCGATAGAGTAGCGAGAGGCTTGCAATGTTTCATCTATGAGAAAGGGATAGCAATGTGGAAATTGAAGACTGGGTAGCACCAGTCCATATATGGCAACAGCAGTTGACTTACAGCCTGATCTGGCTCTTGTAAAGGTAGAGGATAGAAGGAGCAGTCATGTCCTAGCTGTGATGGATAAAACTTATGGAACTAAGGAATGTAGTCCATCTGAGCACTTTCCATGGAAATAGCGATAGAGTAGCGAGAGGCTTGCAATGTTTCATCTATGAGAAAGGGATAGCAATGTGGAAATTGAAGACTGGGTAGCACCAGTCCATATATGGCAACAGCAGTTGACTTACAGCCTGATCTGGCTCTTGTAAAGGTAGAGGATAGAAGGAGCAGTCATGTCCTAGCTGTGATGGATAAAACTTATGGAACTAAGGAATGTAGTCCATCTGAGCACTTTCCATGGAAATAGCGATAGAGTAGCGAGAGGCTTGCAATGTTTCATCTATGAGAAAGGGATAGCAATGTGGAAATTGAAGACTGGGTAGCGCCAGTCCATATATGGCAACAGCAGTTGACTTACAGCCTGATCTGGCTCTTGTAAAGGTAGAGGATAGAAGGAGCAGTCATGTCCTAGCTGTGACGGATAAAACTTATGGAACTAAGGAATGTAGTTCATCTGAGCACTTTCCATGGAAATAGCGATAGAGTAGCGAGAGGCTTGCAATGTTTCATCTATGAGAAAGGGATAGCAATGTGGAAATTGAAGACTGGGTAGCGCCAGTCCATATATGGCAACAGCAGTTGACTTACAGCCTGATCTGCCTCTTGTAAAGGTAGAGGATAGAAGGAGCAGTCATGTCCTAGCTGTGATGGATAAAACTTATGGAACTAAGGAATGTAGTTCATCTGAGCACTTTCCATGGAAATAGCGATAGAGTAGCGAGAGGCTTGCAATGTTTCATCTATGAGAAAGGGATAGCAATGTGGAAATTGAAGACTGGGTAGCACCAGTCCATATATGGCAACAGCAGTTGACTTACAGCCTGATCTGGCTCTTGTAAAGGTAGAGGAAAGAAGGAGCAGTCATGTCCTAGCTGTGATGGATAAAACTTATGGAACTAAGGAATGTAGTCCATCTGAGCACTTTCCATGGAAATAGCGATAGAGTAGCGAGAGGCTTGCAATGTTTCATCTATGAGAAAGGGATAGCAATGTGGAAATTGAAGACTGGGTAGCACCAGTCCATATATGGCAACAGCAGTTGACTTACAGCCTGATCTGGCTCTTGTAAAGGTAGAGGATAGAAGGAGCAGTCATGTCCTAGCTGTGATGGATAAAACTTATGGAACTAAGGAATGTAGTTCATCTGAGCACTTTCCATGGAAATAGCGATAGAGTAGCGAGAGGCTTGCAATGTTTCATCTATGAGAAAGGGATAGCAATGTGGAAATTGAAGACTGTGTAGCACCAGTCCATATATGGCAACAGCAGTTGACTTACAGCCTGATCTGCCTCTTGTAAAGGTAGAGGATAGAAGGAGCAGTCATGTCCTAGCTGTGACGGATAAAACTTATGGAACTAAGGAATGTAGTTCATCTGAGCCCTTTCCATGGAAATAGCGATAGAGTAGCGAGAGGCTTGCAATGTTTCATCTATGAGAAAGGGATAGCAATGTGGAAATTGAAGACTGGGTAGCACCAGTCCATATATGGCAACAGCAGTTGACTTACAGCCTGATATGGCTCTTGTAAAGGTAGAGGATAGAAGGAGCAGTCATGTCCTAGCTGTGATGGATAAAACTTATGGAACTAAGGAATGTAGTTCATCTGAGCACTTTCCATGGAAATAGCGATAGAGTAGCGAGAGGCTTGCAATGTTTCATCTATGAGAAAGGGATAGCAATGTGGAAATTGAAGACTGGGTAGCGCCAGTCCATATATGGCAACAGCAGTTGACTTACAGCCTGATCTGCCTCTTGTAAAGGTAGAGGATAGAAGGAGCAGTCATGTCCTAGCTGTGACGGATAAAACTTATGGAACTAAGGAATGTAGTTCATCTGAGCCCTTTCCATGGAAATAGCGATAGAGTAGCGAGAGGCTTGCAATGTTTCATCTATGAGAAAGGGATAGCAATGTGGAAATTGAAGACTGGGTAGCACCAGTCCATATATGGCAACAGCAGTTGACTTACAGCCTGATCTGGCTCTTGTAAAGGTAGAGGATAGAAGGAGCAGTCATGTCCTAGCTGTGATGGATAAAACTTATGGAACTAAGGAATGTAGTTCATCTGAGCACTTTCCATGGAAATAGCGATAGAGTAGCGAGAGGCTTGCAATGTTTCATCTATGAGAAAGGGATAGCAATGTGGAAATTGAAGACTGGGTAGCGCCAGTCCATATATGGCAACAGCAGTTGACTTACAGCCTGATCTGCCTCTTGTAAAGGTAGAGGATAGAAGGAGCAGTCATGTCCTAGCTGTGACGGATAAAACTTATGGAACTAAGGAATGTAGTTCATCTGAGCACTTTCCATGGAAATAGCGATAGAGTAGCGAGAGGCTTGCAATGTTTCATCTATGAGAAAGGGATAGCAATGTGGAAATTGAAGACTGGGTAGCGCCAGTCCATATATGGCAACAGCAGTTGACTTACAGCCTGATCTGCCTCTTGTAAAGGTAGAGGATAGAAGGAGCAGTCATGTCCTAGCTGTGACGGATAAAACTTATGGAACTAAGGAATGTAGTTCATCTGAGCACTTTCCATGGAAATAGCGATAGAGTAGCGAGAGGCTTGCAATGTTTCATCTATGAGAAAGGGATAGCAATGTGGAAATTGAAGACTGTGTAGCACCAGTCCATATATGGCAACAGCAGTTGACTTACAGTCTGATCTGGCTCTTGTAAAGGTAGAGGAAAGAAGGAGCAGACATGTCCTAGCTGTGATGGATAAAACTTATGGAACTAAGGAATGTAGTTCATCTGAGCACTTTCCATGGAAATAGCGATAGAGTAGCGAGAGGCTTGCAATGTTTCATCTATCAGAAAGGGATAGCAATGTGGAAATTGAAGACTGGGTAGCACCAGTCCATATATGGCAACAGCAGTTGACTTACAGCCTGATCTGGCTCTTGTAAAGGTAGAGGATAGAAGGAGCAGTCATGTCCTAGCTGTGATGGATAAAACTTATGGAACTAAGGAATGTAGTTCATGTGAGCACTTTCCATGGAAATAGCGATAGAGTAGCGAGAGGCTTGCAATGTTTCATCTATGAGAAAGGGATAGCAATGTGGAAATTGAAGACTGTGTAGCACCAGTCCATATATGGCAACAGCAGTTGACTTACAGCCTGATCTGCCTCTTGTAAAGGTAGAGGATAGAAGGAGCAGTCATGTCCTAGCTGTGATGGATAAAACTTATGGAACTAAGGAATGTAGTTCATCTGAGCCCTTTCCATGGAAATAGCGATAGAGTAGCGAGAGGCTTGCAATGTTTCATCTATGAGAAAGTGATAGCAATGTGGAAATTGAAGACTGGGTAGCACCAGTCCATATATGGCAACAGCAGTTGACTTACAGCCTGATCTGGCTCTTGTAAAGGTAGAGGATAGAAGGAGCAGTCATGTCCTAGCTGTGATGGATAAAACCTATGGAACTAAGGAATGTAGTTCATCTGAGCACTTTCCATGGAAATAGCGATAGAGTAGCGAGAGGCTTGCAATGTTTCATCTATGAGAAAGGGATAGCAATGTGGAAATTGAAGACTGGGTAGCGCCAGTCCATATATGGCAACAGCAGTTGACTTACAGCCTGATCTGGCTCTTGTAAATGTAGAGGATAGAAGGAGCAGTCATGTCCTAGCTGTGATGGATAAAACTTATGGAACTAAGGAATGTAGTTCATCTGAGCCGTTTCCATGGAAATAGCGATAGAGTAGCGAGAGGCTTGCAATGTTTCATCTATGAGAAAGGGATAGCAATGTGGAAATTGAAGACTGGGTAGCGCCAGTCCATATATGGCAACAGCAGTTGACTTACAGCCTGATCTGGCTCTTGTAAATGTAGAGGATAGAAGGAGCAGTCATGTCCTAGCTGTGATGGATAAAACTTATGGAACTAAGGAATGTAGTTCATCTGAGCACTTTCCATGGAAATAGCGATAGAGTAGCGAGAGGCTTGCAATGTTTCATCTATGAGAAAGGGATAGCAATGTGGAAATTGAAGACTGGGTAGCGCCAGTCCATATATGGCAACAGCAGTTGACTTACAGCCTGATCTGCCTCTTGTAAAGGTAGAGGATAGAAGGAGCAGTCATGTCCTAGCTGTGACGGATAAAACTTATGGAACTAAGGAATGTAGTTCATCTGAGCACTTTCCATGGAAATAGCGATAGAGTAGCGAGAGGCTTGCAATGTTTCATCTATGAGAAAGGGATAGCAATGTGGAAATTGAAGACTGGGTAGCGCCAGTCCATATATGGCAACAGCAGTTGACTTACAGCCTGATCTGCCTCTTGTAAAGGTAGAGGATAGAAGGAGCAGTCATGTCCTAGCTGTGACGGATAAAACTTATGGAACTAAGGAATGTAGTTCATCTGAGCACTTTCCATGGAAATAGCGATAGAGTAGCGAGAGGCTTGCAATGTTTCATCTATGAGAAAGGGATAGCAATGTGGAAATTGAAGACTGGGTAGCACCAGTCCATATATGGCAACAGCAGTTGACTTACAGCCTGATCTGGCTCTTGTAAATGTAGAGGATAGAAGGAGCAGTCATGTCCTAGCTGTGATGGATAAAACTTATGGAACTAAGGAATGTAGTTCATCTGAGCACTTTCCATGGAAATAGCGATAGAGTAGCGAGAGGCTTGCAATGTTTCATCTATGAGAAAGGGATAGCAATGTGGAAATTGAAGACTGGGTAGCGCCAGTCCATATATGGCAACAGCAGTTGACTTACAGCCTGATCTGGCTCTTGTAAATGTAGAGGATAGAAGGAGCAGTCATGTCCTAGCTGTGATGGATAAAACTTATGGAACTAAGGAATGTAGTTCATCTGAGCACTTTCCATGGAAATAGCGATAGAGTAGCGAGAGGCTTGCAATGTTTCATCTATGAGAAAGGGATAGCAATGTGGAAATTGAAGACTGGGTAGCGCCAGTCCATATATGGCAACAGCAGTTGACTTACAGCCTGATCTGGCTCTTGTAAATGTAGAGGATAGAAGGAGCAGTCATGTCCTAGCTGTGACGGATAAAACTTATGGAACTAAGGAATGTAGTTCATCTGAGCCCTTTCCATGGAAATAGCGATAGAGTAGCGAGAGACTTGCAATGTTTCATCTATGAGAAAGGGATAGCAATGTGGAAATTGAAGACTGGGTAGCGCCAGTCCATGTATGGCAACAGCAGTTGACTTACAGCCTGATCTGGCTCTTGTAAATGTAGAGGATAGAAGGAGCGGTCATGTCCTAGCTGTGATGGATAAAACTTATGGAACTAAGGAATGTAGTTCATCTGAGCCGTTTCCATGGAAATAGCGATAGAGTAGCGAGAGACTTGCAATGTTTCATCTATGAGAAAGGGATAGCAATGTGGAAATTGAAGACTGGGTAGCGCCAGTCCATATATGGCAACAGCACTTGACTTACAGCCTGATCTGGCTCTTGTAAATGTAGAGGATAGAAGGAGCAGTCATGTCCTAGCTGTGATGGATAAAACTTATGGAACTAAGGAATGTAGTTCATCTGAGCACTTTCCATGGAAATAGCGATAGAGTAGCGAGAGGCTTGCAATGTTTCATCTATGAGAAAGGGATAGCAATGTGGAAATTGAAGACTGGGTAGCACCAGTCCATATATGGCAACAGCAGTTGACTTACAGCCTGATCTGGCTCTTGTAAATGTAGAGGATAGAAGGAGCAGTCATGTCCTAGCTGTGACGGATAAAACTTATGGAACTAAGGAATGTAGTTCATCTGAGCCCTTTCCATGGAAATAGCGATAGAGTAGCGAGAGACTTGCAATGTTTCATCTATGAGAAAGGGATAGCAATGTGGAAATTGAAGACTGGGTAGCGCCAGTCCATATATGGCAACAGCAGTTGACTTACAGCCTGATCTGGCTCTTGTAAATGTAGAGGATAGAAGGAGCAGTCATGTCCTAGCTGTGATGGATAAAACTTATGGAACTAAGGAATGTAGTTCATCTGAGCCGTTTCCATGGAAATAGTGATAGAGTAGCGAGAGGATTGCAATGTTTCATCTATGAGAAAGGGATAGCAATGTGGAAATTGAAGACTGGGTAGCGCCAGTCCATATATGGCAACAGCAGTTGACTTACAGCCTGATCTGGCTCTTGTAAATGTAGAGGATAGAAGGAGCAGTCATGTCCTAGCTGTGACGGATAAAACTTATGGAACTAAGGAATGTAGTTCATCTGAGCCCTTTCCATGGAAATAGCGATAGAGTAGCGAGAGGCTTGCAATGTTTCATCTATGAGAAAGGGATAGCAATGTGGAAATTGAAGACTGGGTAGCGCCAGTCCATATATGGCAACAGCAGTTGACTTACAGCCTGATCTGGCTCTTGTAAATGTAGAGGATAGAAGGAGCAGTCATGTCCTAGCTGTGATGGATAAAACCTATGGAACTAAGGAATGTAGTTCATCTGAGCACTTTCCATGGAAATAGCGATAGAGTAGCGAGAGGCTTGCAATGTTTCATCTATGAGAAAGGGATAGCAATGTGGAAATTGAAGACTGGGTAGCGCCAGTCCATATATGGCAACAGCAGTTGACTTACAGCCTGATCTGGCTCTTGTAAATGTAGAGGATAGAAGGAGCAGTCATGTCCTAGCTGTGATGGATAAAACTTATGGAACTAAGGAATGTAGTTCATCTGAGCACTTTCCATGGAAATAGCGATAGAGTAGCGAGAGGCTTGCAATGTTTCATCTATGAGAAAGGGATAGCAATGTGGAAATTGAAGACTGGGTAGCGCCAGTCCATATATGGCAACAGCAGTTGACTTACAGCCTGATCTGGCTCTTGTAAATGTAGAGGATAGAAGGAGCAGTCATGTCCTAGCTGTGATGGATAAAACTTATGGAACTAAGGAATGTAGTTCATCTGAGCACTTTCCATGGAAATAGCGATAGAGTAGCGAGAGGCTTGCAATGTTTCATCTATGAGAAAGGGATAGCAATGTGGAAATTGAAGACTGGGTAGCGCCAGTCCATATATGTCAACAGCAGTTGACTTACAGCCTGATCTGGCTCTTGTAAATGTAGAGGATAGAAGGAGCAGTCATGTCCTAGCTGTGATGGATAAAACTTATGGAACTAAGGAATGTAGTTCATCTGAGCACTTTCCATGGAAATAGCGATAGAGTAGCGAGAGGCTTGCAATGTTTCATCTATGAGAAAGGGATAGCAATGTGGAAATTGAAGACTGGGTAGCACCAGTCCATATATGGCAACAGCAGTTGACTTACAGCCTGATCTGGCTCTTGTAAATGTAGAGGATAGAAGGAGCAGTCATGTCCTAGCTGTGATGGATAAAACTTATGGAACTAAGGAATGTAGTTCATCTGAGCACCTTCCATGGAAATAGCGATAGAGTAGCGAGAGGCTTGCAATGTTTCATCTATGAGAAAGGGATAGCAATGTGGAAATTGAAGACTGGGTAGCGCCAGTCCATATATGGCAACAGCAGTTGACTTACAGCCTGATCTGGCTCTTGTAAATGTAGAGGATAGAAGGAGCAGTCATGTCCTAGCTGTGATGGATAAAACTTATGGAACTAAGGAATGTAGTTCATCTGAGCACTTTCCATGGAAATAGCGATAGAGTAGCGAGAGGCTTGCAATGTTTCATCTATGAGAAAGGGATAGCAATGTGGAAATTGAAGACTGGGTAGCGCCAGTCCATATATGGCAACAGCAGTTGACTTACAGCCTGATCTGGCTCTTGTAAATGTAGAGGATAGAAGGAGCAGTCATGTCCTAGCTGTGATGGATAAAACTTATGGAACTAAGGAATGTAGTTCATCTGAGCCGTTTCCATGGAAATAGCGATAGAGTAGCGAGAGGCTTGCAATGTTTCATCTATGAGAAAGGGATAGCAATGTGGAAATTGAAGACTGGGTAGCGCCAGTCCATATATGGCAACAGCAGTTGACTTACAGCCTGATCTGGCTCTTGTAAATGTAGAGGATAGAAGGAGCAGTCATGTCCTAGCTGTGATGGATAAAACTTATGGAACTAAGGAATGTAGTTCATCTGAGCCGTTTCCATGGAAATAGCGATAGAGTAGCGAGAGGCTTGCAATATTTCATCTATGAGAAAGGGATAGCAATGTGGAAATTGAAGACTGGGTAGCGCCAGTCCATATATGGCAACAGCAGTTGACTTACAGCCTGATCTGGCTCTTGTAAATGTAGAGGATAGAAGGAGCAGTCATGTCCTAGCTGTGACGGATAAAACTTATGGAACTAAGGAATGTAGTTCATCTGAGCCCTTTCCATGGAAATAGCGATAGAGTAGCGAGAGACTTGCAATGTTTCATCTATGAGAAAGGGATAGCAATGTGGAAATTGAAGACTGGGTAGCGCCAGTCCATATATGGCAACAGCAGTTGACTTACAGCCTGATCTGGCTCTTGTAAATGTAGAGGATAGAAGGAGCAGTCATGTCCTAGCTGTGATGGATAAAACTTATGGAACTAAGGAATGTAGTTCATCTGAGCCGTTTCCATGGAAATAGTGATAGAGTAGCGAGAGGCTTGCAATGTTTCATCTATGAGAAAGGGATAGCAATGTGGAAATTGAAGACTGGGTAGCGCCAGTCCATATATGGCAACAGCAGTTGACTTACAGCCTGATCTGGCTCTTGTAAATGTAGAGGATAGAAGGAGCAGTCATGTCCTAGCTGTGATGGATAAAACTTATGGAACTAAGGAATGTAGTTCATCTGAGCACTTTCCATGGAAATAGCGATAGAGTAGCGAGAGGCTTGCAATGTTTCATCTATGAGAAAGGGATAGCAATGTGGAAATTGAAGACTGGGTAGCACCAGTCCATATATGGCAACAGCAGTTGACTTACAGCCTGATCTGGCTCTTGTAAATGTAGAGGATAGAAGGAGCAGTCATGTCCTAGCTGTGACGGATAAAATTTATGGAACTAAGGAATGTAGTTCATCTGAGCCCTTTCCATGGAAATAGCGATAGAGTAGATAGAGACTTGCAATGTTTCATCTATGAGAAAGGGATAGCAATGTGGAAATTGAAGACTGGGTAGCGCCAGTCCATATATGGCAACAGCAGTTGACTTACAGCCTGATCTGGCTCTTGTAAATGTAGAGGATAGAAGGAGCAGTCATGTCCTAGCTGTGATGGATAAAACTTATGGAACTAAGGAATGTAGTTCATCTGAGCCGTTTCCATGGAAATAGTGATAGAGTAGCGAGAGGATTGCAATGTTTCATCTATGAGAAAGGGATAGCAATGTGGAAATTGAAGACTGGGTAGCGCCAGTCCATATATGGCAACAGCAGTTGACTTACAGCCTGATCTGGCTCTTGTAAATGTAGAGGATAGAAGGAGCAGTCATGTCCTAGCTGTGATGGATAAAACTTATGGAACTAAGGAATGTAGTTCATCTGAGCCCTTTCCATGGAAATAGCGATAGAGTAGCGAGAGACTTGCAATGTTTCATCTATGAGAAAGGGATAGCAATGTGGAAATTGAAGACTGGGTAGCGCCAGTCCATATATGGCAACAGCAGTTGACTTACAGCCTGATCTGGCTCTTGTAAATGTAGAGGATAGAAGGAGCAGTCATGTCCTAGCTGTGATGGATAAAACTTATGGAACTAAGGAATGTAGTTCATCTGAGCCGTTTCCATGGAAATAGTGATAGAGTAGCGAGAGGCTTGCAATGTTTCATCTATGAGAAAGGGATAGCAATGTGGAAATTGAAGACTGGGTAGCGCCAGTCCATATATGGCAACAGCAGTTGACTTACAGCCTGATCTGGCTCTTGTAAATGTAGAGGATAGAAGGAGCAGTCATGTCCTAGCTGTGATGGATAAAATTTATGGAACTAAGGAATGTAGTTCATCTGAGCCCTTTCCATGGAAATAGCGATAGAGTAGCGAGAGACTTGCAATGTTTCATCTATGAGAAAGGGATAGCAATGTGGAAATTGAAGACTGGGTAGCGCCAGTCCATATATGGCAACAGCAGTTGACTTACAGCCTGATCTGGCTCTTGTAAAGGTAGAGGATAGAAGGAGCAGTCATGTCCTAGCTGTGATGGATAAAACTTATGGAACTAAGGAATGTAGTTCATCTGAGCCGTTTCCATGGAAATAGTGATAGAGTAGCGAGAGGCTTGCAATGTTTCATCTATGAGAAAGGGATAGCAATGTGGAAATTGAAGACTGGGTAGCGCCAGTCCATATATGGCAACAGCAGTTGACTTACAGCCTGATCTGGCTCTTGTAAATGTAGAGGATAGAAGGAGCAGTCATGTCCTAGCTGTGATGGATAAAACTTATGGAACTAAGGAATGTAGTTCATCTGAGCACTTTCCATGGAAATAGCGATAGAGTAGCGAGAGGCTTGCAATGTTTCATCTATGAGAAAGGGATAGCAATGTGGAAATTGAAGACTGGGTAGCACCAGACCATATAAGACAACAGCAGTTGACTTACAGCCTGATCTGGCTCTTGTAAAGGTAGAGGATAGAAGGAGCAGTCATGTCCTAGCTGTGACGGATAAAACTTATGGAACTAAGGAATGTAGTTCATCTGAGCACTTTCCATGGAAATAGCGATAGAGTAGCGAGAGGCTTGCAATGTTTCATCTATGAGAAAGGGATAGCAATGTGGAAATTGAAGACTGGGTAGCGCCAGTCCATATATGGCAACAGCAGTTGACTTACAGCCTGATCTGGCTCTTGTAAAGGTAGAGGATAGAAGGAGCAGTCACGTCCTAGCTGTGATGGATAAAACTTATGGAACTAAGGAATGTAGTTCATCTGAGCACTTTCCATGGAAATAGCGATAGAGTAGCGAGAGGCTTGCAATGTTTCATCTATGAGAAAGGGATAGCAATGTGGAAATTGAAGACTGTGTAGCACCAGACCATATAAGACAACAGCAGTTGACTTACAGCCTGATCTGGCTCTTGTAAAGGTAGAGGATAGAAGGAGCAGTCATGTCCTAGCTGTGACGGATAAAACTTATGGAACTAAGGAATGTAGTTCATCTGAGCACTTTCCATGGAAATAGCGATAGAGTAGCGAGAGGCTTGCAATGTTTCATCTATGAGAAAGGGATAGCAATGTGGAAATTGAAGACTGGGTAGCGCCAGTCCATATATGGCAACAGCAGTTGACTTACAGCCTGATCTGGCTCTTGTAAATGTAGAGGATAGAAGGAGCAGTCATGTCCTAGCTGTGATGGATAAAACTTATGGAACTAAGGAATGTAGTTCATCTGAGCCGTTTCCATGGAAATAGCGATAGAGTAGCGAGAGGCTTGCAATGTTTCATCTATGAGAAAGGGATAGCAATGTGGAAATTGAAGACTGGGTAGCGCCAGTCCATATATGGCAACAGCAGTTGACTTACAGCCTGATCTGGCTCTTGTAAATGTAGAGGATAGAAGGAGCAGTCATGTCCTAGCTGTGATGGATAAAACTTATGGAACTAAGGAATGTAGTTCATCTGAGCACTTTCCATGGAAATAGCGATAGAGTAGCGAGAGGCTTGCAATGTTTCATCTATGAGAAAGGGATAGCAATGTGGAAATTGAAGACTGGGTAGCGCCAGTCCATATATGGCAACAGCAGTTGACTTACAGCCTGATCTGGCTCTTGTAAAGGTAGAGGATAGAAGGAGCAGTCATGTCCTAGCTGTGACGGATAAAACTTATGGAACTAAGGAATGTAGTTCATCTGAGCACTTTCCATGGAAATAGCGATAGAGTAGCGAGAGGCTTGCAATGTTTCATCTATGAGAAAGGGATAGCAATGTGGAAATTGAAGACTGGGTAGCGCCAGTCCATATATGGCAACAGCAGTTGACTTACAGCCTGATCTGCCTCTTGTAAAGGTAGAGGATAGAAGGAGCAGTCATGTCCTAGCTGTGACGGATAAAACTTATGGAACTAAGGAATGTAGTTCATCTGAGCCCTTTCCATGGAAATAGCGATAGAGTAGCGAGAGACTTGCAATGTTTCATCTATGAGAAAGGGATAGCAATGTGGAAATTGAAGACTGGGTAGCGCCAGTCCATATATGGCAACAGCAGTTGACTTACAGCCTGATCTGGCTCTTGTAAATGTAGAGGATAGAAGGAGCAGTCATGTCCTAGCTGTGATGGATAAAACTTATGGAACTAAGGAATGTAGTTCATCTGAGCCGTTTCCATGGAAATAGCGATAGTATAGCGAGAGGCTTGCAATGTTTCATCTATGAGAAAGGGATAGCAATGTGGAAATTGAAGACTGGGTAGCGCCAGTCCATATATGGCAACAGCAGTTGACTTACAGCCTGATCTGGCTCTTGTAAATGTAGAGGATAGAAGGAGCAGTCATGTCCTAGCTGTGATGGATAAAACTTATGGAACTAAGGAATGTAGTTCATCTGAGCACTTTCCATGGAAATAGCGATAGAGTAGCGAGAGGCTTGCAATGTTTCATCTATGAGAAAGGGATAGCAATGTGGAAATTGAAGACTGGGTAGCGCCAGTCCATATATGGCAACAGCAGTTGACTTACAGCCTGATCTGGCTCTTGTAAAGGTAGAGGATAGAAGGAGCAGTCATGTCCTAGCTGTGACGGATAAAACTTATGGAACTAAGGAATGTAGTTCATCTGAGCACTTTCCATGGAAATAGCGATAGAGTAGCGAGAGGCTTGCAATGTTTCATCTATGAGAAAGGGATAGCAATGTGGAAATTGAAGACTGGGTAGCGCCAGTCCATATATGGCAACAGCAGTTGACTTACAGCCTGATCTGCCTCTTGTAAAGGTAGAGGATAGAAGGAGCAGTCATGTCCTAGCTGTGACGGATAAAACTTATGGAACTAAGGAATGTAGTTCATCTGAGCCCTTTCCATGGAAATAGCGATAGAGTAGCGAGAGACTTGCAATGTTTCATCTATGAGAAAGGGATAGCAATGTGGAAATTGAAGACTGGGTAGCGCCAGTCCATATATGGCAACAGCAGTTGACTTACAGCCTGATCTGGCTCTTGTAAATGTAGAGGATAGAAGGAGCAGTCATGTCCTAGCTGTGATGGATAAAACTTATGGAACTAAGGAATGTAGTTCATCTGAGCCGTTTCCATGGAAATAGCGATAGTATAGCGAGAGGCTTGCAATGTTTCATCTATGAGAAAGGGATAGCAATGTGGAAATTGAAGACTGGGTAGCGCCAGTCCATATATGGCAACAGCAGTTGACTTACAGCCTGATCTGGCTCTTGTAAATGTAGAGGATAGAAGGAGCAGTCATGTCCTAGCTGTGATGGATAAAACTTATGGAACTAAGGAATGTAGTTCATCTGAGCACTTTCCATGGAAATAGCGATAGAGTAGCGAGAGGCTTGCAATGTTTCATCTATGAGAAAGGGATAGCAATGTGGAAATTGAAGACTGGGTAGCGCCAGTCC
>OZ038511.1:13022255-13037255 GCA_964036315.1 Acanthosepion esculentum
ATCCTCTTTGTTGCTCAACTGCCTTCTCGAGAGCCTGTACTGTAATGCTCCATAATAAGTTTTCTATATGGTTGAGGTCAGGAGATTGGGGCGGCCATGTCATAACACTCACCTGCTTCTCATCAAAGTATTCCTTCATCAATTTTGCATTTGTGACAGGGAGCATTATCCTGCATAAAAATGAGCTTGATGGAGTCGATTTGCACCCTTTCAGCAGAAGGGAGCAGACAAGACTCTAAAATTCTCTTGTACTGCTCGCTCCTGAGGGTCTTTTCAATAGGTTTTAAGAAACCAGTTCCATGAAAAGAAAAGCGTCTCCAGAACATTATACTGAACGGATGCTTGACAGTACTTACTGCTAAATTCAAAGAGCTTTCAAAGCTGCTTCTTCGGATTTTAGATCTCTTATCCTTTGAATTTAGCTCAACTTTCGTTTCATCGGAGACGAGAACATTTAGTAAAAGAAATCAGGTGAGTCACTTTTATTGAACAGCACTGTATATACTTTTACTTTTATTTAAACGTGTCTGACATAATTTTTTTTGCATGATTTTTCATCTATTTATCTGTCTTTATTCTTTTATTCTTTATTTTCCATTTTTAAATTTTTCCTTCCATTTCCTGTGTGAATATCCGTCCTTATCGTTGCTTGCTCGCATATTTGTTTATATAAACGTCTTTGTGTATTAGGATGTGAATGTGTTTGTCTTGTCATTTGAAAATTCCCTTCCCTATCCACCTCCTTATTTGAATTCAGACTTCCATGTATCAAATATGTGTGGCGATCGTTGAAACTTCTTACATCAGCGTCGAACTTAACTGATAAATTGGCACTTCGCTAAGAACAGCAAAATATATTTTGTCTCCCAGTTTTATTTCTGAATAATTTTTTATATTAAACTTGGTGCTCAGTTAAATTTAGAATTCGGCTTTGTAAATTTTAATTTTAACTGTGAAATTAAAACTTTATTTGTAAATACTGAGTTCTACTTTAATCTAAATTTGAATGTACTAATAGATTGTAGAATCGTCCGTATTTTTCCACTCAACCCGTTTAAAGGCGGAATTTTCCATAAGAGCTAGTTCCGACCAATCAACACCACACATTGCGAAACTCGGCTTATTATTGGTCGAGACGCCCCAGGATAAATTTCGGCGGGAATGCGCTGGGAGCCGATCTAATCTTCGCAGAGTAAATAAAAGGACGAATCTTAGTCCGATTCACTAGTCAGCAATTCACTCTCAGAGAGATTTCTACAGAGATCCACGCGTGTCTACATCTTGACTTAAAGGACTTTTCGCGCGTCAACACCTGACTCAACCTTCAACCTCTTTCTCTCTCTCTCTCTCTCTGAAATCTTTATACGTTTCTAAAAAAGTGTTATTCTACACTACCAATCAGAAATTATTACTAAAACAAATATATATAAAAAATACGGTCCAAGGTGAATAACTCTGCCAAAACAAAAACATACAAAATTCAGCAAAAAAATCTCGCAACTACAATACTTTAAAATTTATCTCTCGATAAATTTTCCTCAAATTTTTATGTGAACACTTTTCCTAAACAAAGGAACATTCATGAACTTTGAGTTCATAAAATACTTCATTCAACTTTTGTTCAACAATTCAGTTATTCCGACTGAAACACAACTTTTTCCAAAAAATTGTATTGTAATTTATTTGTACATAAATATTCAATGTTTGTTTCTAATTGAATTCACGACTACCTTTGTTTCTTCGTTCAATATTGCCTTTGAGATTTATTCCTTTTGTATGTCTACGCTAAATTGTTGTGATTAATATGAAGAACATGCTTTTCACGTTTATTACCACAAACCTAAAAACCCTTCTGATTACACACTAATTCATAGCAATCCCAACAAGATTGTACTTAGGGTATATTGTTACATTATTTTGAATCAACATATACTTGTATTCTGATAGGTCATCATATGTTACGGAACAATGTTTCCCGTATTGAGGGAGTTTGGTTGGTTTTTGAACTCTTTAAAACCACCTATTTTGCAATCAACACTATCACATGACAAGACAGCAGTAGTGTTGAAACAAAATTGCAATTTTTATAACGATGTTATAACATGCTTATGTTATCATTTTGTATATATTTGGGATTCATCAGCATTGCGCATCCACTACTGAGAATCGAACCTGGAACATTACGATAGACCACAAGCGTCATACCCACTGGACAACTGGGGTGTTCAGTGATAAATAAGGAACTGACTAGGCTCGATATAGCCCCGCTACTCACTAAGTACCATGGTGATACTGATCCAAGTATTTGAAACCCAACGGCTTGTACTCCAAGAGCCACGTCTTCTTTCCCCAAACCTCTCCCCCATGGATGGGGATGCACACGGCTGATGAGTCCCGAATAGGACGAAACTGTTGTCCAGTGATTTCTTCATTCTGTTGAGGATTCTTCTAGAATCGATGAATTACTATAAATGATTATTCATATCCCCCAAAATTTCTATCACACACACACGCATATATATATATATATATATATATATATATATTTGCGACAAATAACTATTATATGTCCTATATCGAAAACAAGATTTTTACTAAAGTTGTTAAATAAAAGCACCTTGTCAGTCGTTTTTAATGAAATGTGCTTGAAAGAAGGATTGCTGCCTAAATATACATATATATATCTCAACGGGAACATTGAAGCCAACACTTAGAGGTGACAGGCTGTTTTCATGCTAAACGCAATCATCAGGACCGAGCATTAGTTTCTTTGTCCATCCTTACAGAAAATACGTAATTAAAACCCATTAATATTTTCACGATATAATCAACTATTTTTATGACAATTTTTATGTTTATACGTTCTTTTTATAGATAGAAATATTTAAGTAAATGCTCCGTTTTATAATAAACGGTATTAATAATCAACTATCTAACTTTATTTAACATTGATGCAAAAAACGTAATGGTTGAGTGTTAATGCCATTAACAAGACAGATCTCTGTCATAGCATACTTAAAGTAGCCAAATATACAGTGATTTGTTAAATTTATTCCATTACTCTGAAAGACACTATCTTGTTGGTCATAAATCAAGGGTCAGTCGACAAATTATCAGCATGATTGTTGTCTGGGGACAGAAAAATGAAGCTTAGAGGCAGCAGAGTTTCTCTCAAATTTGGTCTCAGTGGGAATATAACAAATTTTCGTCTTATCTTCTGTCTGCTATACTGAATGCTAGCCTTTAGCACTGACTTCCTCCTCTCCGTTCCTATTTTCTATTGACAAAATGTCCGCCTGAGTTTCGCGAACATAAAAAGGAAACGATTTCTACCTTGATTCTTTTTCTATATTTTTATAATTATCACTCTTACTCATAATCCCTCGCTACCAACCGGTTTAAGGTCGTCACCCCAGCCCCTGTGTAATACGCCACCCTTTACGTATCAGTTTCTCAACTCATGCACCGTGTATCTCGATTCCTTTTACAAGTAGCCAAATTTCTCGATGCCAGTCAACCCAAATAGTCACTATACTCAGTTTAGAAATGCACAAACGCTAAGACAATAACTTACCCCTTGAAGGCAAACCCAGAACTGGATGACCAAGGAAATACCTCTCGCTCAGGAGGGGACTGGGTTTATTGTCTGGTGCCTGAGGCATTCCCAAAAGTGGAAGTGCCGAGGGGGCTTGGTCAATTTTTCTACCGTATTTCCGGTAAACCCACTCTAAACTTTGACCTTGTGTCACATTCGGTAGCGATGTCGGTGTGCTGAAAAAAAAAAAATTCTTCCACGGCTCAAATGATTAGGATCAAAGTATAGTATCTGTTCCAGCAGCCGGACCACGTCTCCAGCCATCATTCACAGCTCACTATCCGCCACGGCTTCCTACAGCTTGAGCCATCCTCGCCAGCAGTAAGGAGATGCTATAAACTGTCCGCTTCGGAACAACGCTCTCCAATGACTACAAAACTGTCTTCCTTTAAGCAATTCATTAATTCTGTAGGAATTTTAGCCTGGACATTTTGGATATGAAAAAGTTAGCAGGTATGGACTTACGGATAGAGCCTTGTGTAAGCTTCAGAAATAAAATCTGAGGGGGTTTTACACGGAAGAGTTTTCAGCCCAAACGAAGTAGGGATTTAAAAAAAATCTAATGTTTGGTTAGCTTTTGAGAGATGGGTCAAATTGAAACTTTCAGTATCCCCTCGTAAAGATGCTATGAATATATTATCATGATGACAATAATGAACATTTTTATGTACAAGAAATAAAAGAAATATTGCTATGTATATATTTTTTTAAATATAATTAATAATTACCTGGTTTATCAACATCTTCAGGCATCATACAGTAGGAAAAATATTGAGCAATCTAGTAAAATAGTTTGGTTAGTAATGAAAATGAAATAATTTTTATTTTCAACATTAACTTTATTGAGTAATCTCGACAGTTTACTTTTACTGATAATATTTACATTATTCGGACTATTGTCCTCATCTTTGTCACCATATTTATTACAATGTTTCAACCGTTGTATGCTCCGGTCTTCTTTATTACACAGGGGCTTCAGGTGGTTGGAATGTTGAACTGAACCCTTTATTTCACTCACGAGGGTAGACTGTTCTAATTCCACGTGCCATGTATAATGAATGTCAGTTATCAGTTATTTCCTGTTAATTCCCCTCACCAAATTCTCCACCGCCATAACCAGGTATTGAACTCACACTCTTTGGGTCCTGTCACTGGATCTAATTAACGCCTTTATCCACTGTGCCAAGTGTCCTCAATGATAGACAAAGAACACCATTGGAAAATTCGTTAAGGAATCAGCACATATGCTAAGCCACAAAAATCTCCTGAGCCGACAATGATAACAGCAAAAAATTGCAATATGAACACTAGTAAAAAAGGTTACTGAAGACATTAGGTTTATAATACCCAGAAATTCATACACAGATGTCCTCAAAGACACATGGCACAGTGGATAAAGGTGTTGGTTAGATCCAGAGACAGGATGCAAAGAGTATGAGTTCAATACCTGGTTAAGGCGGTGGAGAACATGGAGAGGGGAATTAACAGGAGATAACTGGTAACTGACATCCATTATACATGGGACTAGAACAGTCTACCTAAGTGAGCGAAATAAAGGGTTCAGTTCGACATTCCAACCACCTGAAGAAGGCCGGAAATGTTGTAATAAATACGGCAACAAAGATGAGGACAATAGTCCGAATAATGTAAATACTATACATAATACCTCATCTCAGAAATATAGACAGATACTTTTACTGACTTATACGCAAGTCAGTCCATAGCACTTATTCAGACAATTGCATTTTTTTAGTTCCTCATATTCGAATCTTTACAAGTTGGACTCCCCATGCTTTACAGAGAGTCGAATCATTATTCATTCTATTTTTATTACATTGATAAAGAGGAAGTTCCACTTCTTCTCCAGTACTTTTACTTTGTGGAACAGACTCCCGAGAGGATGTTTCCCTGATCACTACAAACTTAACCTCTTCAAGTCTAGCATCAATCAATATCTGTCATAATATGATCTTAATTCCTCCTCTTATGTCCATAGACCTTTTACCCAGTAACCCTCTGCCTTGAGTAGCTCTCGGCCCTTGTATTTGGTGATTAATATAAAAAAAAACAAAGCAAGGTGCATCAGGAGGTTGATCTTGAAAGTAACTTCATAGCCACCAGGTAAAGAATCTGCCCTCAAACGATGTTAGTGGTTGCACCAACAGAAATAGGAAGTCTGAACTGAGGATATATAGATAGATAATATTAGTGGTAAATATACACATACATATACAATCGTATATCTAAAATATATAAATAAATATACATATATACACATACATATGTGTATAAAAAATAATTCCAAGAGGATAGAATCCAGGTAGAACTCAATGTCTAGGACAGAGCAAGGATATAATAAAAAAGATTTAAACACTAATATTCCATGGTCATAATTTATTCCATTGGAATCGTAAATACGATCCAATTCATCAGACCTACAGATTCCAAAATATTATTCAAAAATATGATTATATATATATACACACAAAACAACCGGGTTAGACTAAGTTATATAAATGTCTGACCTTCAATGGGGAAGGTAACATTTCATCCTCCTGAGAAGACACTAATTCCGACGTTGATTTGGCTAAGTGTAGAATTGAACATACAATTATTTTACAGATCAAAAACAATCTTGCATTATTTACATTTATCGGAATGTTATCCTCATCTTCAATGCCATTTTCACAAAGTTTCGGCCATTGTAAGCTCCGGCTTTCTTCAGGTGATTGGAATTTCGAACCGAAACCTTTATTTCGTCCACCTGGGTAGATTGTTCTCGTTCCACGTGTCATGCCTCTTCCGGGTGTCTCAGTTATTTCCCTTTAACTCAACTCACCAAGTTTTTGGTTCACAACTCTGCGTCTAGTCACTGGATCTAACAAACATCTTTATCCACTGGGCCATATGTCCCTGAGGACATCTGTGTATGAATTTAAGGGATTTACATACCTAATGTCTCAGCAAACATTTTTACCAGTGCTCATATTGCAATTTTTGTTGTTATTCATTGCTTTTCTCTAGCACTCCTTATTACTGGTTCATGAATTGTATTCATTTCTATGTTTGGTCGACTCAGGAGATTTTTGTGGCCTAGCATATGTGCTGATTCCTTAAGTTTTCATATTTTCCAGTGATATTCTCTATCATTTCAACCTCATACCACAGGGGTTGGTCAGCTCCCTTTTCCCTCCATATATGGTCAGCTATACTTGATTTTTCTATTTTCCCTTGTATTACCGCTTTACAATGTTCATGTAGCCTTACCTTAAAGGGGCGGCCTGTTTCTCCTTATCCCAGTTAGAAATATCCAATCACCTGAAAACCCCGGTCAAGGTCAGAGTTCAAAAGTCAGTGCCGCTTTTTATTTGGGAGAGATTTCACTGGCTATAGAGTATATGTGCCGACAGGACTCTATAACCAGTTTTGAATTCAGAATTGTCCTTCTCCTAGACTAGTTGCCAAACATGGCTAGAGAAGTCGATCTGCACTACCATTTAACTCATAGCTGGGGGGGGGAGATGAATTCATATTGTTTCTAAGTTTTTTGTGTATAGAATTCAAACTCACCTCGTTGATTTCACTTTCCCAGTGGTACATCTTAAGATACATGATACAGTCTCTTTCACTATATGTACATATCAGACAATATTTGATCATTCACAAAACTTTCTCATAAAGTTGCGCAATTTTTATTTTTCTGTATCAGTCTAATTTTTACCTATTTATCCGACTTCATTAAAAAAAAGAAAAAAAAAAGCAATAAGCAAAAAAAAAAAAAAAATCAACCGACAAATTCTTTTGAATAACAAATATAAGACAGCTGTCACAATAAATTAAGAAAGTGATCTTTTTTTTTAATTAAGTTAAAAATAATACTGATATTTAACAAAAAACAAAACAGAATTCACTTTTTGGTCAAGTCAGTAAACTTTTCTTTTTCTTTTTCAACCATTCACCCTAAGCAAGGCAATAAAGCCACTAAGACACAAGGGGGCTGCTGAGCATGAAAGAATAAGAGAAAAAGAAAACCCCTTTAAGGAGAGAACAATAAGAGAAAAACTATGATGAGAGAAGATAATGATAGACATTAATCTTCAAAAATGTAAATACAAAGTTGGCTGGAAAGCAAGAGGACAGAAGAGAGTTCCACAAGAGAGAAGTGTTTGGGAATTTTTTCTACAAAGGACGTAACTGTAAGATTTCTTTTTTTGTTTATAATTTAACCCCAAGACAAGCAATAAAGACACAAGGAGTCAATGAGGGGTAAGTAATAATAATAATAATAATAATAAAAATATTAAACAGCACAAACGAAAAAAGATAGCAGATAATGACTTGCATTGCATTTACATTCTCAAAGAACAAAGCTGGCTGGAAAGCAAGAAGCCGGAAGAGAGTTCTATAAGCGAGAAGTGCGAGAGAAGAAACTGTTAACATAGAACTTACGGTTGCATCTGGATATTTCAACTGTAAAATGATGAGTCATTAGTGCCAATTTACCACTGCACTTAAAATTCGTAATGTCGTCGTATGAAAGAGGAAAGCTCATCAGAACAATTAACATGAAAATATTTATAGAAAAGACAAAAGGAAGTCATGTTAATGCTGTGGGAAAGTGACTGAAGAATCAAGAATCTCTAAATATATAGCAGGAGCATGAGACCAGATGTGGCAGCAATATTCAGAGAATGGATAAATGGTAGACTTATCAATGTGTAAGATGGATTCTGAAGAGAAACATTGCAGATTCCACTTTCTATTTTATCAGGAATATCTAAATATATAGCAGGAGATTAAGACAAGATGTGGCAGCAATATTCAGAGAATGGAAAAATGGTAGACTTATCAATGTGTAAGATAGATTCTGAAGAGAGTCATTGCAGATTCCACTTTCTTTTTTATCAAGAATATCTAAATATATAGCAGGAGCATGAGACCAGATGTGGCAGTAATATTCAGAGAATAGATAAATGGTAGACTTATCAATGTGTAAGATAGATTCTGAAGAGAGTCATTGCAGATTCCACTTTCTATTTTATCAAGAATATCTAAATATATAGCAGGAGCATGAGACCAGATGTGGCAGCAATATTCAGAGAATGGATAAATGGTAGACTTATCAATGTGTAAGATGGATTCTGAAGAGGGTCATTGCAGATTCCACTTTCTATTTTATCAAGAATATCTAAATATATAGCAGGAGCATGAGACCAGATGTGGCAGCAATATTCAGAGAATGGATAAATGGTAGACTTATCAATGTGTAAGATGGATTCTGAAGAGAAACATTGCAGATTCCACTTTCTATTTTATCAGGAATATCTAAATATATAGCAGGAGATTAAGACAAGATGTGGCAGCAATATTCAGAGAATGGAAAAATGGTAGACTTATCAATGTGTAAGATAGATTCTGAAGAGAGTCATTGCAGATTCCACTTTCTTTTTTATCAAGAATATCTAAATATATAGCAGGAGCATGAGACCAGATGTGGCAGTAATATTCAGAGAATAGATAAATGGTAGACTTATCAATGTGTAAGATAGATTCTGAAGAGAGTCATTGCAGATTCCACTTTCTATTTTATCAAGAATATCTAAATATATAGCAGGAGCATGAGACCAGATGTGGCAGCAATATTCAGAGAATGGATAAATGGTAGACTTATCAATGTGTAAGATGGATTCTGAAGAGGGTCATTGCAGATTCCACTTTCTATTTTATCAAGAATATCTAAATATATAGCAGGAGCATGAGACCAGATGTGGCAGCAATATTCAGAGAATGGATAAATGGTAGACTTATCAATGTGTAAGATAGATTCTGAAGAGAGTCATTTCAGATTCCACTTTCTATTTTATCAAGAATATCTAAATATATAGCAGGAGCATGAGACCAGATGAGACCAGAGAAAGTCATAAGTCATATAATCAGATGTCAGAGTAAGTCATAAGTAAGTTATATAATAAGATGTCAGAGTAAGTCAGAAGTAAGTCATATAATAAGATGTAAGTCATAAGTAAGTCATATAATAAGATGTAAGAGTAAATCATAACTAAGTCATATAATAAGATATGAGAGTAAATAGTAATATCTAAAAGTCTTATATCCCTCCACTCATCACTCAAAGAGTGGAGGATATAAGACCTACTCTTGTTTAACGCACTATTACAGAGCTGCCAGTATTCACGCAAACCAAACTTGTTAGAGGCTATACAGTACCTCATTCTGTCAGCAAACAAAGATTTAACCTCTTTCAGGACAAGTTTACACTTATTACGAGAAGACACAAATAAGCGTCTGTTGTCATCAGAACTATCACGCTAGTACACCCAGAAAAAAGTGATTCCTGTGGAATATAGTGAAAAAAAAAAAAAAAAACAGGCATGTGTTAATCAGGGGGGAAGATTTTGGTTTCACCTTGTATTTCTGAGAGGGAACAATAGCATAGATGCCGGCTTTAAATTCTGAATAGAAAGGTTAAAAATAACAATCCATCTTGAAGAAAGTCATGAAATGAATCCTAATCAGTATGTTGGTGACAAAAAGAGCTCTTGTGAATGGCAGGTCCCGGTCTAATAGCCGACTCAAAAGAAATATCAACATATACTACAGCATGATCCAAATTGCCAAGAAGAATGAGTTGCAATACTAGACAAGTGCCAGAAGTGGTAAGGAACACATTAAGTAAAGAAGCATGTTGATTGGAATTATTATGGAAATCCACTATTTGACTTACAGACTGAGCAATAGAAAAATTGAAACTCTGAATACAGGTAAAAATCAGTAACATTTGAATAATTAAGCCACTTGGTTTGATGAGCATTAATTACCAAACACAAAAATATTCACAGATTAATGGGATATATATATATATATATATATATATATATATATATATATATATATATATATATATATATACTGGAAGATTTGTTATCTAATATGTAACAGTCCTGAGAAGGAGAGAGATAAAAGAAAAGTGATAGCTATCAGAGTGCAATAAGGAAAGTCGAAAGCACATGAAAGAATCGGTCTTGGACTCGAGTGACGTTTCCGTTGTAGTTGAAGAGAAAAATAAAAATAAACTTTACTGCTCATGACAGAGAGTGATCTCACAATCTTCAATAAACCGGCTGGAGACATCAGATTTTAATAGAGAGGTCGCTCCTGTTGACTGGAATAAGATCACCCAGTGGAAATCTATAAAAGACAATGTTTTTATTTTTTGTGTCAGTGGCGTGCCTGTTGCCTGGAGAACCTTTGTCACTCAGGATTACCAACCCACTAAGGATTTTTGCCAGTTGCTCGATTGCTGGGAAGTGGAAGTGAAGAAAAAAAAGACGCTTACGTAATTTACACAAACCTTGCCATTGGAGGATTTTCCCGAATGTATACACCAAAACCATACATATATATCCTAGAATCTTTTCGACAAAGAGAAATATTCATGGTTCACAACAGAAGAATTTAAATTAGTTTCGTAAAGAGCTAAGATATCTGGAGAACGTTTCTACAGAAAAGATTCTACACTACAGAAATTGATACGAATACAACAAATATTGGAGAAAGAAGTTAAGTGATTTTTTTTTGTTTACTTGTATTTCTTTGTCTATATTTCTGAGATGAGGTATTATAATTATTTGTCACGATTTATTATTCGGACTGTTGTCATAATCTCCGTTGCCATATTCACGACGTTTCAGTCGTTGTACGTTCCGGTCTTCTTCAAGGACACATTGCCCAGTGGATAAAAGCATTGGTTGAATCCAGTGACTTGACCCAAACAGCTGTGAGTTCAATACCAGGCGACAGCACAGGTGAACGTAAACTTGGATAGTTGAGTTAAAGAGAGATAACTGACACGTAGACATCCAGAAGAGGCACGGGGCGTAGAACTAGAACAATCTACCTAACAGACGAAATTAAGGGTTCATCATCTATTGCAATACAAACTGACCATAATGTAGCGTCAGGTTGGTTGGTTGTTTTATGGTATATCAACCTCAGTGCGTCATTTCATGCCAACAAAATTTTTGATATAGATTCGTAGCGATAGTTTGGTAAAAAAAAAGGTGTCTATGTATACATATATATTTCAACCACTCTTCAACTACTCATATTTTTTAGTACATTCCAACTTCTTTTAGGAAATTTATAATCTTGGATGGTTTTATTTTCGTAAAAAAGGTTTTTTTTTTTTAATTACTCACTTTGATTTGGTTTGGTTTGTTTTACGGCATATCAACTTAATGGGTCATTTAATGCCGACAACTTTTTTCTTGGTAATACTTTTGTTATGTCAAAAATCTATTTCTGTTAATATTTTTTCCTCAAAAATGTATTGCTGGTAATATAATTTCAAAAAATGTAGTGCTGGTAATAGTTTTCCTTCTTCAAAAATTTATTTCTGGTAATAATTTTTTTTTACAAAGTATTCCTGGTATTAAAACCTAGTTTTACACTTTCCTAATGCTTTTTACCTCAGGTTCGGGGCTAACTATTTGCCCATAGCTGGGACCCTAACAGGTGCTATCACCCCGGGTCAGGATGGACCTGGGAACATCAGCAATTAAGAGGTGGTTCCACGCTCCTCAAAACCTCCTGATCAGAGGCCTTGCTGTTGAGGTAGTGTATCGTTATACCCAGGACGGTGTGGCGTCAGGGTTGCCCACCGGAAGTATATGTAGGGCCACCTATCCACGTGGGATATAGCTCTGCAAGTAATCCGATATTATGTGACTGATGACCAGAGCACTCTAGGCTGACTGATTACCAGTCAGAATGCGGTAACCGAAACCTTTCATCCCATTACACTTATCATGAAAAGTCGCAGCGACTGATCAGTTAGACCACTAGAATATTAAAACAATTAAATCGTTAAGTCCCTGTAAACCATATTCTGAAAAAGGTATCAAGGGATAAACCTCTAATCCTGTTCAATAAACTAAATAAAGATAATTCAATAATCCTTTCTGGCTTTTCTTAAACAGTGACTAAGAACGAATGACATTATCTACATTATTCGGACTATTGTCCTCATCTTTGTCGCCATATTTATTACAACATTTCGGCCGTTGTACGCTCCGGCCTTCTTCAGGTGATTGGAATGTCGAACTGAACCTTTTATTTCACTCACTGGGGTAGACTGCCATGTTTTAATGGATGTCAGTTATCAGTTATCTCCTGTTAATTCCCCTCCGAAAGTTCTCCACTACCTTAAACTCACACTCTTTGGGTCCTGTCACTGGATTTAATTAACGCCTTTATCCACTGTGCCATGTGTCCTTGAGTTCTACATTCCAACTACCTAAAGAAGGCCGGAACGTACAACGGCCGAAACGTTGTAATAAATATGGCGACAAAAATGTGGACAATAGTCCGAATAATGTAAATAATGTACATAATACCTCATCTCAGAAATATAGACAGATAAAGAACGAGTGACTTCAAATTCTTTGAAATTGCAGGTTTATTTTTATTCAAGTCCCAGACAATGAAGACATCTTTGTTTTCTCTAACTTAGATTCTTTCTTAATATCCAGAAGGAGTTTTTCATTAGTCGTCTGTTACGACTCCAAAAATCTGTCACCCACCATGAACCGATGTTTCGATGCCAGAGTTTCTGCAACACTATCTACAAAGAAACAAAAACAACATTGGCACCTCGCCAGCACAAGCAACAGAGAAAAATGGCATATTTACGTGGTATAATTTACTCCACCTCGTAAAAACATACGCATTGGTGATACTGCAGCAGTCTTGCTTCTTGTGATCACAGCCCTATGCCCAACCCCACAAGTTCTTCATAGAGGATAAGTAAAAATGTATTCTGCCTGTGGGACAGCTCTAGAAATGCATGTTAATTCACAGTCAGACCTGTACAAGAATATATATGAGGAGGAAATTCAGTTTCAAAATATATTCTGATAGAATATATATGGACATGGTGCATATGTATGAAAGATTCTAAGATTGACCAAAATCTGAGCAAATAATCAGACATTATTTTAAATGGGTCAAAAATATTACAGATACATATATACACACATATTTTATATATATATATATATATATATATATATATATATATATATATATATATATATATATATATATATATATAGTTGTATATTTAGGCAGCAATCCTTCGTTTATGCATGTTTCATTAAAAACGACAGACAATGTACTAAGGTTAAGCTTTTTATTTAATTTTCCTTGTGTTCGAACAAGAGCTTTCTTTTCTGGACAAAGGGTGTGTAGGAACTGTCCAAATGTTTTATATTTCCGAGCGCTTTCGGCTATACATTTAGCCATTATCAAGGATGATTCGATTTTTCAGCTTAATTGAGTGTGTACGTTATGTGTATGTCTTTGTGTGTGGTAGGGATGTTTTTAATTTCCGAATACGGTTAGCACATTGTGGCCTTGTTCGTAGTTAATATTGTTAAGAGTTGGCCTTTTCTTTTTTATTATTAAAGCTTCCATTATTTTTAATCTCTTTTTACAGGTGGATGCAGTTAATATATTTGTGTTTTCTACTAGTATGTTTCTAATGGAGTCTGGTAAATTTGTGTGCGTGTTTACATGCATTCTAATGGAGCTGTGATCAGATAGGTGTACCGTAAGACGTCTGGATAAGCATGTAGTTGTGTAACCGATGTAATTATTTATGAGTCTGGTTTGATCAGGAATACTGTTCCTTAAGGGGCATTTGAACTCATAGATAATGTTCGTTCTTAAATTTTGACTTAGCTGGTGTGTTGTTATTTTTTAGGATAAGGTTAGCTGTCTTAAATGTTTTTAATAGATAATTAATTTGATTTTTTTATTCGGGTCAATTGGGGTAGTATATTTCTTTATAATATATCTTGGTGAAGATTCGTCTTGTTTGTAATTAATATGCATTTGGTTTTTGTAATAAATGTGTATGTGATTTTTGACTGTGTGTTCACTATCGTTATTACTTTGGGGAGAAATAGTCTAATTTGGTGGTCTATAAGGTGGTTAGGGAAGCCGTTGTTGATTAGTGTTTGTTTAACATTATTAAGTTCTTTGAGGAAGATTAGTCGAGAAGATGAATTCTGGTATGCTCTTTTTAGAAAGTTTTTTTATTACGGCTATTTTGTACCTAAGTGGACATTCGCTTTTATAGTTAAGGTGGCAGGAGTTTTTGCTGGTTGTTTTTTTGTATAAGGATGTAATGAAAGTGTTATTGCTGTATTCAACGAGGACATCTAAGAATGGAAGTTTGTTTTTTTGGCTAAGTTCATAGGTAAAGATAAGGACGGAGTTTTTCTCAAATGTGGTCTTAAGTGTATCTATTTCTTTAATGTTATTTGCTAAAATAAAAATATCATCTACGTAGCGAACGTATATTTTCGGTTTACGGACCTGTGCAA